>OY735256.1:10119862-10547485 GCA_963457715.1 Argyresthia albistria | reverse complement strand
GTTTCTTTCGAGACCCCCCTCTCCCCAAAGTAAGAAAAGATGAGATTTGCCTCCCCCCCCCCCCCCCTAAACGCCTAGCGTAATTAATGGACGCCCCCTGTTTGGCGATTACGATTCAAGAATTAATAGGTTTATGGCTATACTCAGATTTATTAATCTAGTAGCAGAAAGGTAAACAATGGCTACTACAATATAATATGAAAATCAAAGTCGAAGGCTTTGTAATGGCCATTTGTTTAACTTTATGCTACGAGATTAGTAATTCTAGTTCTTATGAACCTGTCAATTCACATAGAAGAAAAATAGCAGTGTCTCCAATATTAAAGCTGGCCAATATCGAAGAGGAATGTACCTAATATCGTAACACGAAAGCAATATATTAACACAGCCGTAACACGTAAACTCTAGAAGTGCCTGTAAAAATGTGTTAGATTGTATTTTAGTGTCGTGCCATACGCGTAGACCCCGATGGCACCCTAATTAATTTTAATCAGAATTTTAACTATAATTAATTATGTACACACACCCGTTGTATATTTATATCTGCCAATCTGGGTGATTCCACTAAGATCTCAATATACACTTGGCTCGTTGATTTCGCCTCAAAAGTGTATAAAGTTCTGCACAGCACTCCAGAATCAATATTGTGCATGCGCAACAATGGATATTGCAACAGCAAACCATGCACAATATTTCTCCTGGAGATCTGTAGCTGCTTTGTTTTTTGTAAATAAGTTAGTTACCAATCGTGTATTAATCGTGAAATGTTTTTGTTGTTGTTTAGGGTCGCATTTCCACTGCAGGCGATGGTCGATGGTCGATGCTATTGCAGTCTTTTGTGGTGTCTCGTGGTTTCCTTATCAGCTTGTCTAGTGTAAATGCGATCTTCGGTTCTGATGGATATTCAATATGCGTTGTTTTGCCCTTGTATTTGCATGTCTGTTTAATGAGGAGAATAAAGTTACATTTAACAAACCGTGAAGCGTTGTCATTCTCGAGCACGCTTGACCTGGTTTTGGCGAAGCGTTGTTCAGCTAAAGGTTTCCGTGAATAGTCATCATGAGAAAAACAATTCAGATTATGATAAAATCTTTTAATTTACACGCTAATAAGTCTGCCATTGGGTGAATTGGAGTGGTAGAATTAAATCACGCCTTTGACTGTACGGTCGACCACATAACATGTATCATTGGGGTGTAAACAGTATTTACAAATCAATCTCTATGATGGTGTGAACATAATCCAACATTAACTTAAACAATCATTAAGTTTTGCAAGAACCGCCTATCTTAACAAAAGTTGGAGAGTTAAAATATCAAAACTTACAAACTAAACAACTGATACATCGTTCACTAAACAAACATGGATGGACTGCTCTCGGAGCGGCGACTAACTTTATATGATAGAAACAACCTCTGTACTTTAAATTACTTTTATTATAAAGTTCATCTCATATAAATAGCACATTACCCACTCACACCGACCGAACCACTCACACAACACTATCGCCTAACAGCCGACCCTTCCGAAAGGCAAACAGTAAACTAAACATTTACTAAACGAGACAGAGATACAAAAAATAAAAAGAGTATCGGGTCGGCCGCGTCACTTAACCGAAGTTACAACTAAATTTAGAAGAGTAGCGTGCTCATGCCGCCCATCTCCGCTTGTTCCTTGACGAAGATCTCGAAGTACTGGTAGATGATGGTGACGGCCAGCAGTATGCCAGTGCCGGAGCCGATGGCTCCCAGGAAGTCCGCCAGCACGGACAGCGCTCCGATGCACAGCCCCCCGAAGGCAGCCGCGGTCGGGATGTATCGGTTGAGTTCGTGGATCATCGAGTTGTCGCGGTGGCCGCGCATCACCATCTGTTGCTCCTTCAGTTGTTTCGCGACCTGCGGGCGAGAGGACGGTTTAGAGCACAGATAATGCCTTCGATTTGGGAGGCGACACGAACTATATTAACTAAACTAATTAAACTGGTGTGTTTGAAAATGGAATCTGTTGGCCACCGCGCAAGAGCTGTCGGATTTGAAGGTTGCCAGTTTAGTGCCTTAAGTTCCTCTAGTTTAGTGGTTTTGACACCTCCCAAATAGCTCCCACTATAATATATATAATACTAATACAGATATCCACCTAGAACAATATATGACACCGGCGTAAACTGCGATGCTGCGGAAGCTTCTTTAGTTCGAGGCCATTATCGCTTGGTGCAGCACCATCGAAAAATTGCAAATACCACGAGATGGCGCTAAGATATATAGGATTTATTTGAAGATTAGCGCCACCTTGAAATATGTGAACTGAAACCATGGCGTTTAAAGTACAATCTTACTCCTGACGCCATCCCTTTCTTACGAAGGGTTACTAATTCTAATTTGTATGGGATGAGCACCCTGTGGTTTAGAGTCAACAAATATTATGTAAGGTGATTGTTAATGCTTGTTATGTACTCTGGTCGCTGAGAGAATGCGATCCTGACACTATGTCTATGTCCCTGTCTGTACCGCGCTACTTTTCACTCAATCTCACTCTATCGCTCTCTATAGAGCGAGAGCCGCGCGGGCGTTGCACTGTGTATAAGATAATTCATTAGAATCTGAACTAGCACTTAGGGTTCCGTACCCGAATTTTCACAGAATGTGTATTTCAATTGTGCCTCTGCCACCCCGTATGGGAAAATGCGTGACGCTGTGTTGATGCGTATTTCTGCCACTGAGAAGCTTGATATAGGACTACATGTCAGGCGTTCCATGTCCATTTTATTTGACCTTGAACCGCCTCGTGTTCGCGTCGAGTCATGGTGACGTCATATAACGGTTTGCTAAATTCAATAGTCTAACTGTAAACTGTACGGTTCGGAGTTAGCGTTCAGCTAACAATTTACATTTAGCGCATTAATTTTTGTGTAAATTGGAACTGATCTACGCAGTTTCATGCATGCGTGCTTTCTCGCGTTGTTCTGTGAATTCTGGCAACAAAACGCCAAAAAAGTCCCTAATTGTATGATCCAAGATAGTTTCCCCACCACTCTCCACCATTTAATAAACTTATCACTGGGGGGCTATTTGGAAGGAAATTGCACTAAACTATAATTGAAACAAAAAGTAAACTTTAGAAAAAACCGACTTCCACCAACCCTATTTGATTAGATTGACTTTAATACAAATTGTAACCCCTTCTCAACCCCCTTGGGGACTAAATTTTGACAAATCCCACCTCAGTGCTACCCACAGATAAAATACCCAAAAGATACCGTATAGTCGAGCGGCCCCCTCTGCCAATGGTGCAGTCAATTGACGATAGCTACGAGACACGGCTTTTCTGCTAACTTTAGTCTGCGGTCGGCGTTCGCTCAAGGGACATCTCCAAGACAACGCAAGTTCAACACATAATTGACGTGGTTTTAGTTGTGCAAAATGTTTTATTGTTGCGTGATTCGACCAACAAAAAGTTATCCGGAGAATAACTATCCCGGGGATAACTTGTAACTTTTTCATAGACACCAGTGACACCTAGGTGAGGTGATCTGATCTAAAGCCGGCTTGCAGAGTTGCCTAAATCTAGATTTAGCGTCTTAAACCGAATTAACTTTGACATGTTTCATACATTTGACAGACGCTAAACCGATTTATGTCGCTAAATCTCGATTTAAGCTGTTTCTGCAAGCCGCCCTAGGTGTCACTGGTGTCTATGAAAAAGTTACAAGTTATCCCCGGGATAGTATATGAAAGATAATACTGAAATAAATGTTTTTCTTTGATATAGGTTGTGTTCATAGACGTTAGTAGGTGTCCATAGACGCGTTAGTAAGTTGAGATATGATCCTGCCCTCATTCTTTTAGGCCTTCGCTATAGCAATTGCCATGCGATTCATACGCGACTCAAGGCCATGCTATAGGTTGAACTGATGACTTACATCCTTGGCGGAGGATCCGGAGACGTCGATCCAGGTCTTGGAGAAGAAAGCGCAAGAGCCCAGCATGAAGAAGATGTACAGCACCGCGTGGACTGGGTCCTGATGATGACACACATGATGATTAATGTCTTGTGTGAAGACACACATGATGTTCATGTAAATTTATTGAGGGTCAACTTCAGATGTAATATGATCAAAATACTACATCTGAAGTTTACCCACTCAGGCCAAAATGTACTGGGAAGTGAAAAATAAAGTTGCTCTTATCAATGTCGGTTTCATAATGAAAGTTGCTCAGAATAATGTCCCTAACAAAGTAGTTTCTCATTTTGTGTTAATTAATTTTACACCTTGTATTTCTCCCTCGCTCGCTCGGACACCTATTATGTCCAGCCCCTCTAGACAAAGTTAAACGCTAACGCTAGCGAAACGATAACTTTTTATGTTTGCGATTTGACATTTGGCTTCGCTAAGGTGACGTCACGTAGCGATTCCAAATTTCAAATCGCATACATAAAAAGTTATCGTTTCCTTTCGATATCCTTAGCGTTTAACATTGTCTCCAGGCACAGATTCAAACGACGGTCGACAAGTGCAGTTTACCTGTGCGATGTGCCCCAGCGACTCCGGCGGCGAGAAGTAGTAGCACAGCCCGCCGACCGGGTACGCGCGCGCCGGGCCGCCGCCGCCCACGTCCGCCCACACGCCCAGCAGGTTCACTATGAAGTTGCCGCCGAACTTCACCGCTAGCATCTGTGGGGGACGAGGGGTACGTTAGATGGCTTCAGCGTCAGGCCCACTGCAAAATGTCTGTTATATCACAGATACTATAATATTATACTAATACAGATAGACCACCTAGAACAAAATATGACATCGGCGTAAATTGAGATCTTACGGAAGCTTCTTTAGTTCGAGGCCATTATCGCTTGCACCATCGAAAAATTGTAAATACCACGAGATGGCGCTAAGATTTATGGGATTTATTCTAAGTTTAGCGCCACCTAGAAGTATGTTAACTGAAACCATGGCGTTTCAAGTACAAAAACTCCTCGCGCCATCTCTTTTTTACTGATTTTAATTTGTATGGGATGAGCACCCTGTGGTTGTACATACCTGGGAGATGACATACAGATTGGAGACGAGCGCGGACTGCAGTATGATGGGTATGTTGGACGTGTAGAACAACTTGATGGGATAGCTGGAGTATTGGCCGCGGTAGCGGGCCGACTTGATGGGTAGGTCCACTCGGAAGCCCTGGGGGTATCACACACACACACATGTTATTAGTAGGGTTTGAGTTGCAGTCAAAACTAAAGTGTGGTGATGTGACCACCTCCACCAGTCGTGATTCTGCAAGCGAATCGTTTACCAGTGGCTATAACGAGGGCCCAAAATTCCGTTTTAGCTTGTATACCGCGCCGAGACGTGCAGACAAAACCGGTATTTGGCGCTCTCAGTAGTTCGAAAGATAAGTTACGCGCAGCATTTTGCCTCTGAGATGTTATGTTATATTGCTGAACTCTTCTATCCACACTTCTCAAGGGCGTATTTACCTTTTAAGTCAATATAATTTATTACTCTGTAAAAATAAGCACAATAAGCCTTTTTTGGTATACCTAATAACCGGCCAAGTGCGAGTAGGACTCGCGCACCAAGGGTTCCGATCACACTTGGAGAGCGTAACATGTGTAATTAGGTTTCCACATACAAAACTAAAGAGTGATGTCATCCATCTAAACCAAAATGAATATTTATTCAGAACGACAGAAATTTGCAGTTATCAGATTTGTCCCTTTGCTTCTGCTATAAGACCTACCTTCATTCCAAATTTCATGACCCTAGGCCAACCGGAAGTACCCTATAGGTTTTGATTCCCTTGCGAGTTCCACGCGAGTTCATACAAATTCGGCAAAATTATGACATAATATCGCGGTATCTTTTGATTGCGTGGACCTATAAGTATAATTTTTTCACAGCTCCAAGGGACCATAGACCTGAGTAAGCGATAATAATTTCAAAATGATACCTCCACGCGTTCCTGAGATAAGGGGTCGTGACAGACGGACAGACAGACAGACGGACAACAAAGTGATCCTATAAGGGTTCCTTTTTTTCCTTTTAAGGATCGGAACCCTAAAAATGAGCGTTGTTGTCGCGTCACTGTCACTGGGCGGTCCTTGTGATAACTAGCGAGTTGGGCCCTTGAAAGGGAGGTTTTCACTAAACCGGCCCGGCCCGACACGACAGTCGCGACACTCGCCTTTGTACATGTGTTTTCTTTTAATGTAACTGTTTAAGAGCAGTTATACAATATACAATATGATCGCCAGTTTTCAAATAGTGGACAAGTTATGCTTCGAAGTTGAATAGATCTGATTACGTCACTCATCTCGCGCCGCGCGTCAACTTTCTCCGTTCGAGTTTCGACAATCTGTCTCACGTACATTCTCTTTGTTACAGTGGATTGCACCAGTACCATTCGGAGCGTGGGCGGTGCGGGACTTAACGCGGGAAGGTGAAGGACATCGCTTTGTCCCTCACACTTCTGCGACGCTTTCGTCATGCTACAGCTGCTGTGAACTCTCCTGACCAGATGGTACAAGCGGTACTAGTTTGTACCATAATGAATACGAAACTATCTATACTATATCCAGTCTCCAACACCCACTGTTGAGTACAGGCCTCGTCTACAGGGTGTAACAGAAGGGTGTTGTCATACTTTAGGTGGTTGTTAGGGAGACCATTCTGAGCAACTTTTACTATGAAACCGATTTGATCAGAGCAACTTTATTTTCGCTTTTTATTAGGGCGGTCAGCTCTGATCAAATCGGTTTCATAGTGAAAGTTGCTCGGAATTATGTCCCAACAACCCCCTAAAATATGACACCTTTCTGTTACACCCTGTAGATTACGTCATTTATTGCGGTCTTGGGTTTGGGCCAACCTATTCCACTATTGCCCATCAGTTTTGGCGATGCCATCCGACCACCGGGCGGGTGGTCTGCCTCTACGCGCAACCATTGGCCAACATTCCGTCACAGCCTTAAATGAATCCAAATGATTTACTTTACAGCAGGGCTATAGCTCTAAGTACAGATTTCCATATGTCCCGATCTTGGGCCATCTCTAGAACAATAACCTTAACGGCTATTGGCTCTTGACGTCGGATTCGTGTTAAAGGCGCTAGAATGAACTTTATCATTATGACAATACGGCAAGTTGAACACGCAGCCGATGTCGACAGCCAATAGCCGGTAAGCCTCCTGGCTCAAAATGGTGGCCTCTATGCCCCTGCTGAGGGGTGATGAAGATGACGGTCTCACCTGGAAGTATATGACTATCGCGAACACGAGTACAGTCGCGAGCAGGTTCATCAGGTTGGGCAGGTTCTGTCGGTAGAAGGCCTCGCGCAGCGCGCGCACCTTGTCGGGCCGCGTGGCGAGCAGGTGGAAGAGGGCGATCACGGCGCCTTCGAACTCCGTGCCGCGGCCTGGGGGGGGGGGGAGGGGGGAGAGTTACGTCGAGTGGGGGGAACGAGTAAGTAGTTCCGTCGAGTTAAGAGAACGAACAAGTAGTTACGTCGAGTTGGGGGAACGAACAAGTAGTTAATTACGTCGAGTTGGGGGAACGAACAAGTAGTTACATCGAGTTTTTTATTCTTTGTATGTAGTGTGGCGAAGCTGGCGGGCAAAGGCCCTTTTAAGTCCAGAGGTACCTTTGTCGAGTACTTCTTGAATGATACCTTAGGCGCAATCGGGTTTCAATGATCTGATCATGCAACAATGTTCACCCAATAGAATAACAATTTCATTATGTTTTTTATTTATCTATCCGTGCTTGTTTTGATTACGACATATATGATGATAAGCTATCTATCTCCACCTGTAGTATCAGTATTAATGCCGAACTGTTAATGCTTTTTATGCCAAATTCATTATTAGTTCATTATTACCTATGTATTAGCCAATAATGGGTTATACCGGGCCCTCTTTTTCTACAAATTGGAAATGGATTCCGGAAATAGCATATTTTAAGACTTAAAGTCATTTATTTTATTGTAAATTCTTTTACCAAGCATACCTAACAAACAACCCTCTTACATAGTGACAAATTTTCTGACTGTGCCTTGACCTCCCCGTATGAGAACCAGGGGACGCCTTGTTTCTTTGTTTATGCAAACCCTGCTTCTTTCTTTCTTTCTTTCTTTCTTTCATCAAACGGAGGTCCTTAGATAAATGTCCTGCAAGATTGTGTATCAGAAGTGAGATGAAACTGACCTGTGTTGACTGTAGCGGGAGAGAACGCCTTCCACACGATGGTTTCACAGATGTTGGTGGCGATGAAGAGAGAGATACCCGAGCCGAGACCATAACCTGAAAAATTATACACATTTTAGCTATTTTATCACTAGCTGGGAAACGCTGTTGACTAAGCTGACAGAGTAATAAGGCAGTAGGAATCAAAAAGTCATTATCATTTACTCAAAATAATCATTGTATTATGTATTTTGATTCGCTTTTAATTTACATAATAATGATTAAATGAGTGCAGTTGGTAGTAGCGATCTTGTAATGGAAAGACCTTGACTTTTATAGATAGCGTAAAAGGTCAAATAAATGTGAATATTGTTTTTAGGTTGCAATACTTTATTTAAACTGGTAATTCTTTCTAAATACAAAGCCATAATCATCTCTGAACTGTAAGGATAGAGATAGGTTCCTATCCTTTACAGTTTTCTACTGGTTTTGATCTTGGCCAATTTCTAATCTTGTAAGATTGTGTTTTTAGAAAACTCAATTTTTTAATACATACCTTTCTGTAAGAGCTCATCCAGGAGCAGAACTATGAGGCCAGCGACAAACAGTTGGATGATGATGAGGAGGCACACTCCAGCTCCGATCTCCGAGGGCTCACCGTACATGCCTGTCATCACATACACGATGGCCTGGCCTACTGTGATCACCATACCGAATACTGGAAGAGAAGAGGATTTTGAGAACTCATGTTCATTACCACAGATATTAAATTAGGGGGCACGGCAGTGCCCCCGCCAAGTCGAGCGCGAAGCAAACACTGCCGTACCATCCTTTACTGGAACCATTTCGCCGCATTTTCAGGCCCCTATTAGAGAACCTCTGGATAAGACCAGAACGCAGAAATTTTCGTCATCTAGTAAGCTACAATCACATACTTAAAATCCAAAATTTCAAGTCTGTAGGTCATTTAGTTCCGAAGTTATTCGAAAGCAAAGTTTCGCATTTTCGACACTCACTCACTCATGATCATCATAGAACTAGTTGTTAGGTATCCAACACTAGATGGGTCTGCCAGTCTTCTAACTCGCGCTGGTGAAGTGTTTTTCTATTAGTATATAAAACAAATATCCGGACGAATTGTAAACCTCCTCCTTTGGGAAGTCGGTTAAAAATCAATTTATCTTTCATTCAATGGTCAGTCAGTCAATGGAGTCTGTCATACTCAGGTACCTTATGGGGGTCAAAGGTCAAAACACCAGTACTTCCCATAGACTCCGGTGCTGAAATTTGGTGCAGAGTTAGGTTTTAATAGCAACATAAAGGGAAAACTATACAAGGTGACTTTAAAATATCGATCAATACTTTGGGAAATGATGGTGCCCATAGAATAACATGAACTTTTCCCAAGAAAAAAAATTTTGGGTCTCCCATAGTAAATTGAAAACAGCTGATCGGGGCAATGGACGGGACGGGACGGGACGGGACGGGACGGGACGGGACGGCACGGCACGGTACGGCACGGCACGGGACGGCACGGGACGGCACGGCACGGGACGATCAATACTTTGGGAAATGATGGTGCCCATAGAATAATATGAACTTTCACCAAGAAAAAAAAATTTGGGTCTCCCATAGTAAATTGAAAACAGCTGATCGGGGCAATGGACGGGACGGGACGGGACGGCACGGCACGGCACGGCACGGGACTGCACGGGACGGGACGGGACGGGACGGCACGGGACGGCACGGGACGGCACGGGACGGGACGGGACGGCACGGGACGGCACGGCACGGGACTGCACGGCACGGCACTGGACGGGACGGCACGGGACGGCCGACCGACCGACCGACCGGCCGACCGACCGACCGATAAAACACGATATGTCATATAAAAAGTATCCGTCTTTAGTTAAACAAATCAAATAATCAGATTAATGATTAATCAGATTACAGATTACATTAAAAAATCGACTGTCATTGCAAAAATACAGCGTAGTGGCACACCTCGGACACTCCATAAACGCTCGTAAAATGATCACCTATTACTACTACATAGCCAAAGACGTTTGTACACGCGCAAACTCGTTCGTTTGTGAATGTGTGCGTTCAGCGCCTATACAAAGAGTCCCTTGATCCGTCCTTTGGCGGTGGGGTAAGGTGCGGTGTCTGAATCGGCGCGGGGAAGGGAGTGGCTGTTCTGTACGTAGTACTATTATCTATTCTGTGGTAGTGGGACACATCTTCTAATTTAATCTAGCCTATAGCGTCCCACTGCTGGGCGAATGCCTCCCCTTCTGCTTTTAATACGCATATAAAAATTAAAAAAACTGTGTCAAATAAGAAAATCTAATAAAATAAATGAATATACCCACGTTTCTACAAAAAGAAGTGAAATCCCACCAAAACATTCTGTAAAAAACTAGCCAAGTCTCGATGGAGCTGCTCGTTTATCTCTAAAAAGTAATGAAATCTAGACAAAGGCGTGCCAAGTCTAAGGTTCCTTACTGCGATTTCTTTATTATTATAGTTAATGTTGTGTGACTTGGCCGTTGAACATTCTTTATACGTTAGTGAGTACAAGTCAATTTTGAACTGCGTCGTATTTAATTACAATAAATTACAAGTTGCAAGTTTCCTGATAGTATATAAAGGAATTCTATTTTAAGCAAATTAGTATGTAAAATACAACAGATATAACATAGGTAGTTACAACAGATATAACATTACGTGTAAACAAAATTGACTTGTACCCAATAACGTATAAAGAATGTTCAACGGCCAAGTCACACAACGTTAACTATAATAATAAAGAAATCGCAGTAAGGAACCTTAGACTTGGCACGCCTTTGTCTAGATTTCATTACTTTTTAGAGATAAACGAGCAGCTCCATCGAGACTTGGCTAGTTTTTTACAGAATGTTTTGGTGGGATACTTTATGCAGGTACTATTACTTTATGTATATGTATTTGTAAACTTAATAAAGATAGTCCATGAAGGATGACTATGATGAAACCTTTCACTATGGGTGTAAAATCTTTCAGAGTTCAAGGACAATGAACTCCCTAGCTCAGATCTGCTAAGTTATTATATTATGTAAATAGTACTGAACTGGCAATTTGCCCATAAGTATGACTTGTTGATATAATGCAGTGGTATTTGGCAGGCAGCCCTAGTTTTTTTTTGTTTTTACCACAACATAATTCAGAACAAAAATTCAAGGCAGTATGGTATGTGATAAAGTAAAAAATCTAAAGCCATTTGCTTGTAAATGAAATGCTTAAAACCTCATAGTCCAGTACATAAACAAATAAGTCATGGTTATTAAACCATAAATGCTCGATTTATACAATACTTACATTTCTGTGCACCGTTAAAGAGTGCTCTGTCTTTCGGTGTGTCACCGACCTCAATGATCTTGGCACCTGCCAACAGCTGCATGATCAGACCCGATGTGACAATCGGGGAGATACCGAGTTCCATGAGGGTTCCTCTGTTGGAGGCCAGGATCACACGGATCCAGTAGAAGGGATCCGCGCTGTCTGATGACATTATACCGAACAGGGGAATCTGGAATTGTTTGTTTAGTGTTATTTCATTAGAGTACTACTCTAGGAAAGCTTATTCCTTATATTTTGATAAATAACAAAAAATATTGAGACTCTTTTTGGAATGTTTTTCTTATATGATGTGTAATAAAATGCTATTGGTATAAATGCCAATAAGATATTCCATTCTTGCAGGATACTTCACAGCTGGTAGACTGTTAGATGAGCAAATAATAATACAATATTCTACATGGGACTTGAATCAGTTAATCCAGTACTTACTTGACAGCATACTAAGAAAATGAAGAGAGTGATTGCAGTCCATAATACTTTCTCACGGAATTGGATCTGAAATAAATCGTATTCTGTTAGTAGTTAAGGAAATTATCAATTTTAGGTCACACAGATTGTACAGTTATCCATGAACCGAAATGTTTGAAGCTATTGTGGCAAACTTTCACTCACGATATGTGCCACGATAGCACTGGGAGTTTCATCCAAGAGCTATATTTATGAGCTGATTAGGATGTAGTTAGAACCCTGCCTACCCTCCAGATAGAATTAAAAGGGGTTTACCCCCCCGACTTACCTTTCTTTCGGGTTTCGCTATTTCTGGCAGTATACTGCAGAATGGCTTAATAACTTCGAGGAATTTGACTGTAACAATGTAAGACACAATGGTTTAGGACACGGTTTATCACACAATCTTCGAAATATCACCAGGATAGCCCCAAAAAGAGCAAAGCGAGTGGGTTACACTACGAGCACTTTTTATGTAAATGTAAGCGAGATACTCACTTCCCATTTTGATTTATTGAGATTTAACTATCCTAACTATAAAATTAACTTAGTAATTCGTCTAAAACCATTCAACTTTTGTTCAATAATACCACTCCGACTCGACTTTTAGCAAAATGAACGTGCGCAAGGCGGCCAGCGAGCCGTCTTCAAATGACACGTCCACAACGTCACGTCACGTGACCTGTGATGTTGGCGTTCGTAGAGTTGCCAGTCCGCACAACTGTTCTCGGAACACTGTTCCGGAACATATTCAGTATTTTTTATCCAACACGTTTTTTCCAATCGGTAACAGAAATCTAGACCACCTGGCTGTACTATTATTTAGACAAGAAGGTTTATAAAGTAGACAGGCAAGATCGATTCCACAGGCAATAAAAAAATTAAAAAAATATTACGAAAGTTCTTGGATAGTTTTGTTTACAGACTTCCAACGATCTTTTGCCGCGTGAGTGACGCTTACAGAGGGTGCCAGTTCTACGCAACTTAATGCACAAAACTGTCAAAAGGTGTTAGTTCCACCTGTCACCGTAAGCCAAAATATTTGTTGGAAAGCCTAGACGATCAATAATTAAATTGCGCAATATTTCAAATTGTCTAATTAATTACGGCCCCTAGACGATCAATTTAATTGCGCAAATATTTTATTGTACTATTACTGTACTGTATTAAATATTTGCGCAATTTATTTGATCGTCTAGGGGCCGTAATGCGCAATTTAATTGACCGTATAGGAGCCGATGGGAAAGCTTTTTGTTTTCTCAAATGCTTGTTTGCAATAAAGAAATATAAATTATGAAATCAATTATAAATACAAATAAAACCGGCCAAGTGCGAGTCGGACTCGCGCACGAAGGGTTCCGTACCATTATCTATAAAAAACCGCAAAAAAAAAAGAGTATGGGAGCCCCCCCTAAATATTAATTTAATTTTAATTTAATTATTTATTTTTTAAGTAAATAATATACTAAATATATTGTGAACATTTTAAGCGTCTACCTGCTACCATTAACAATATCGAGCAAAAAAGAGCAAAAAAATCACGTTTGTTGTATGGGAGCCCCCCTTAATATTAAATTTCTTTTGATTTTTAGTATTTTTTGTTATAGCGGCAACAGAAATACATCATCTGTGAAAATTTCACCTGTCTAGCTACCATGGTTCATGAGTTACAGCCTGGTGACAGACAGGACGGACGGACGGACGGACGGACGGACGGACAGACGGACAGCGAAGTCTCAGTAATAGGGTCCCGTTTGGCACCCTTTGGGTACGGAACCCTAAAAAGAATATAAAAAAACTTATCCGCTTATTTGCCTTTGGATACAAAAGTATACAAAAAAAAATCTGCAGTAGATTGTCTCGGGATACTTTTGTATCCACGACTTTTTCTCCGTAGATTGTCCCTGGATACTTTAGTATCCAGAGGCAAATGCAACGGCCTTCTGCCAGAAACCTTTTATCTCTGCTACACCAATGAAGTAGTTCGTAAGGTGTTCTCACTCACTCCTTCCCAGTGAGATTTCCAACATTTAGACATACGACACCACCAACCAATCACAGCGCTAGATCTAGTTTGAATGCAATTTCATTCCGCCGTTCAACAGCCGCGTCAGTGATTTGTGTTTTGTGTGTTGTGAGCGCAAGTTTAAATATGAATAAAAACATATTTTTGTCTGAGATAAGTGAGTTTAATTTTTTTCCATGTGTAATATTAATACAGGATTCTGTTAAATACATATAATTACTAGGTTCACGATTTACTTTTTCAGATAAGAATTTTTATATTGACCCTAGTACATTTTATGCCTGAAGTAATGTTTACAGCTATGTATGACTGTACGAGAGTCGTTATTGCAATCAACACTTATACCAGTAAAATGCCTAGTTTATCAGCTGTTGACAATAAACAACTTTCAAGGAGTAACCCGAAAACTGGAGTCATAAATAATGTTTATGTGAGGCGGCCCGACGCGATGCGGGCGGTCCGTCGATGGTGACAAAATAGGTACCATATTTTTTTGGCGCGCAAGGCAAAGCGACGGTTTTTTTTGCCGCGGCCAGAACAAACTAGCGGAAGCGGATACAAACAATAGAAGGTCATAACCAGAGATCGGATATTCGGATGCATATTTACCTAAAGTTAGTTTTTAACTGTAAAAGTATGAAAGCGGCTTCTAAATTTATTTTTTTATCTAGCCCATTGCGGTGTCCCACAGCTGGGCAAAGGCTTCACCGGTTCGAGCCCACACATCTCTGGCTGCAGTGTCTTCCATCCACCCCGGCAGGAACTTATCCAGGTTGTCCCTCCATCTCCTACTGGGCCTTCCCCTTCTCGGGTGTCTAATAATAATTTATCTAAAAAAAAAACCCGGGTAAAAGGTATGCCGATATTGTGTAACTTATCGGATGCATATTTATTTAGCGTTAATATTTGATCCCTGATGCAAATATGTGTAGTGTGTATGTAAGGGTACAAGGTCTGAAAAAAAAAAAAATGTTTTGATAACCCCTCGAGTGTCCAAGGGCACTCAACGGGTTAAATTATGTTTCCATATGTATTAATTATCAGTAACTAACATTTTAATCACTATCTATCAAAATGATTTGATCACTTAAATCAGAATTGTTTCGATAGCAAAGTGCATTCCATATTAGCCAACACCTGAACTTTAGGTAAATATGCATCCGAATATCCGATCACTGGTCATAACTCATAACCAGGGGTCGGAGTAGGTAGATTGATTTGAGGTCGTTGACGTCAAACGTAGAGGATAATATGGATGCCTCCAAAATACCGGAACTTCATATTTATTGTAAGTTTTTTTCGAAAAGAGCGCGCGCCTTCGCATTGTTTTTTTTCCGCGCGGCGGCTGGGATGGTAGAATATCCCAGCGCGCACTCAACCGGTTATAAAAAAATACCTTGGAATAGTTACACCGTATTTTGTCCCTTACTGTTGTATTAGAAATGACGCTTGACAGTATGAGACAAAACTTAGACAAGGCCTTTTGTTCCTTTATCTCATGTTCATCTACCAGGCTGGTTGAAAAGAATCCGAAACCACAATAAAAAAAAAGAAATTAAAACAAAATTTCACCAGAAACTTCATTGACAATCTTTTGCGGTTCCAATAAACATAATTTTATCATAATTCATTTGTTTGTTAAAAAAATATAAAGGTTTGAAGTGAGTTGGTTTTCCATTTTTATGAAAATGGAGAAAACGGAGGTCCGTGCTGTCATAAAGTTTTATGTTTTAAAAGGGAAAACGGCAACTCAAATTAAAACTAAGCTGGATCATGTGTTAGGGGACTCTTCTACTTCGTTCACCACTGTCCACACCTGGGTCGCGGATTTCAAACGAGGACGACAGAGCTGCAATGACGCTCCCCGTACTGGAAGACCAAATGAGGTGACTACGCCGGAAATGGTCAGTAAAATAAAAAATATTATACTAGACGACCGCCGATTAAAACTTAGGGAGATAGCAGAGATCGTAAGCATTTCGTCAGAACGCGTTTTTCATATACTGCATGAGCATTTGTCGATGAAAAAGCTTTGTGCCAGATGGTTGCCGCGGTTGTTGAACGACGAGCAAAAGCAACGAAGAGTGAATATTTCAGAGGAGTGTTTGCAGCTCTTTAGACGGAATTCCAATGAATTCCTTCGTCGGTTCATAACAGTAGATGAGACTTGGACTACACGCCAGAGACTAAAGAACAGTCCAAGCAGTGGACAAAAAGTGGCGAACCGGCACCAAAGAAGGCGAAGACGACGTTGTCCGCTGGCAAAGTGATGGCAACCGTATTTTGGGATGCTAGAGGTGTAATTTATGTGGATTACCTAGAAAAGGGAAGAACAATAAATGGCCAATATTATGCAAACCTGTTGCAAAAGCTGAGCGATGTAGTTAAACAAGAAAGGCCCCACTTGACGAAGAAAAAAATTTTGTTCCATCAAGATAACGCGCCGGCTCACACGGCTAGAGTTACGATGACAAAAATTCGAGAGTTACACCTTGAATTACTGCCCCATCCGCCATATTCGCCAGATTTGGCCCCATGTGACTTCCATCTGTTTCCAAATTTGAAAAAGTGGCTAGGAGGACAAACATTTTCCACCAACACTGAAGTCATTGACGCCGTTAATGGCTATTTTAAGGGTCTTGACAGAAGCTTCTATCAAAAGGGTATAGTTGCACTGGAGAACCGTTGGTCTAAGTGTGTAGAGCTAGGAGGGACGTATGTAGAAAAATAAATGAGTTTGATTCAAATAACTTGTTTTTTTCCTCTTCGTTTCGGATACTTATCAATCCGCCCTCGTATGTTCACAACGCATTGACCGCACGCAACGACCAATCAGAAGCAAGTATCTTTTTTCCCCCCCGGATCTCATAGTGAGCAGTCGTCTGAAGAAACTGCATTAAATTAATTTCTGATATTTAAATCAATTTACACATTTTAAATACGATCAAAATATTAGGAGCGCGTAACTCCACAGTGCTCTCACCGTTTCAAATTCGCGCGCCACAACTCCCACCACGCAGTCCCTGATCGAAGTCACCGGTAGTACGCAAGCCCCACCCACCTACGAGGACTCCATTCATCAGGACGAAGCGCCGACTCCTGCGCGTGAGTACAACTGCAGCGCTACTACTCCAGCAGCTACGCACTCAGTCATCGCGTACGCCCGGTAGTAGGCAGGCCCCGCCCGCCCACGTGGACCTCATTCATACATCACGTCGCACGCAACTGCCCGCTGATCGCTGCCGTCCTGGTACTTTGCCGTCGCATCTACTGAACAGGGCGCGTGGGGCGCCACTGATCACTGCCCGTAACCAAAGACGGTTAGCCATCTCCTGTACATTGCTCCGGCCCTGGTGTCCCATGGTGCGTACGAACTACAGCCAATCCAAAGTTGTTTGGGTGCATTTATTTGCCTAGCAGCGATTCGTAATGACTAGCTTAATGGAGCACGGTGCTAACAACTGCTATGCCTGCCAAGTTTTGTTGATGGAGGCGGAAGAGAAAATACAATGCATGGTAGAAGGATGCATTAATGTGTTTCATTTGCTTTGCATCTCTGGCGCAGACAAACTTACACCCACTGCGAAGCTGAATTGGGCATGTCCAGAGTGCAGCGCCAGCATTAAGAAAGTCGGCGATAACACCCATACGCCGGTAGGAGCCGCTAAAGTGAAAGCGTCATTCATTAATGACAGGAAAAGAGAGCCTCGTAAAATAGAAGGGGATGATTATGTTTTTAGGACCACAGAATTCCTGGAGGTAATGGCGGAGATAAAAGACATCAGAAGGGATATCTCTGATATTGCGGCAAACCTGGCGTTGTTGACCGCGACAATGACTCAACACAAAGTGGGCTTAAAAAACTGCTCGACGGTCACTGGAGCTGTCTCTGCCAAGCTGGACAATCTGGAAGTACGGGCAAGGGCTGAAGAACAGCTAAGAAAGAGTGTTGTGCAGCCCAATACCAGAAAGACTTACGCAGCTATTACCACAAGGCAAGAAAATACAAGCAGCCAGGTAAAAACAAAACCTATAGCTAAACAACAGACGGTAGAAGACGGTAAGACAAAGGAGCCTACGACAGTACAAGTGATCCACCCTGCGTCACAGCTGGAGAAACATGCATCATCAGTTGACTCCGAGGACGATGCGGGCTGGACGGAGGTACGAAAGAAAACACGAGGGCCGATTTCCCTACGCTGCACGGCTGGACCAAGTGTGACTAAATTGAAGGCAGTGGAACGCCGTAAACATTTTCATTTATGGAATATGGTATCGGGAGCAGAGGAGATAAGGACATACCTACAGGAACTGTGTTCGCCGGGATTAGGAACAGTTGAAGAACTGAAACCAAAAGGTCAATACAAGTCCTATAAGATAGGTGTCCCAGTTGACCTTTATGATAAATGCTTATCGATCGATATATGGCCAGATAATGCCAGAGTGAAAGCATGGATTCCCTTTCGAGGAGCAAGGCCGAAGACCGGCACTCAGGGATAATGTCCAACAAGTCAGCTCAGGGAAGACTCTCGATATTGTTTATCAAAACATTCGAGGTATTAAGAGCAAGCTGGAATACTGGCGGAATAACCTTCCGTTACTAGAACACGACCTTGTAGCTGCTACGGAGACCTTCTTGGACTCATCCGTTGGAGATGCTGAGGTAACGGCGGGAGGCTGGAGTGTGCTGCGCCGTGACCGCCCCACCGCGTGCGGAGGTGTGCTGCTCGCCGCCCGCCCTGGCATTACACTACGCCGACGCCGCGACCTCGAAACTGATCAAGGCGAAGATCTTTGGGCGAACTTAACACTAGACGGTGTTCACTTCACAATCTGTGTGGTCTACGTTGACCCCAGTAAAAAGAAGAACAGGAAGCCAATATCACAGGCAGAAAAAGACGCTCAATATAATATGAGCTGGTTCACCAAAACGGAAGGAAATTTGTCAAGCTTGAACGGAAACCTTATTATTCTTGGTGACCTCAACATGAACAGTGCATCAGTGTCTATTGTTAATTATTATTGTTATTTTCTCAGTGTTTGTAGTCTGTATGAGACGAATGAGGTGATGAATGCTCACGGGGGCGTGCTTGATGTGGTGCTGCTGCCGGAGAATGTACGTGGTGTAACCGTGCGCGCCTCCGTGTCAGGCAGCCTGGTGCCACACACTGACGCCTACCACCCGCCTCTCGACGTCATTGTGCCGCTGTTGTCAATGCAAGGCGCAGTCCAGCGATCCGGCCGCTTGGATCCTAGCAACATTGGCGATCACAATGATTGGAATTTTGCCAAGGGCAACCACGCAGTCCTTTACAAACACATGTCTAGCGTTACTTGG
This sequence comes from Argyresthia albistria, assembly GCA_963457715.1. NCBI lineage: Eukaryota > Metazoa > Arthropoda > Insecta > Lepidoptera > Argyresthiidae > Argyresthia > Argyresthia albistria. The sequence continues at coordinate 10,528,097 of OY735256.1, read as the reverse complement.
GATGACGTTGCCGAAGCTCCGGATGTGGACACGGCAGTTGGTCGTTTTTACGACACCATATACAATATGTTCAATGCGACAATGCCGAAAAAGACCAGGAAATGTGTACCTACTAGACGATACCCAGTGTGGTACACTGGGGATATAATACGCGACCTGGCCACCAAGGCTAAATTACATTGTAAGTGGAAGTCGTGTAAGCGACCGGCTGACTACGCCGCATTCAGTGAGCTGAGAGCCAGCCTTAAGTGCCGTATAGCTGCAGCTTACATGAACCACTTGGTGAGTATAGAAGGTAATATCAGATACAACCCACGCGCGTTTTGGAAACATGTGAGCGGCCTCAGATCGAAGGGTGGTTTCGAACCTCGGGTAACGCATCAGGGGCAAGAGTGTGTCGGAGAGGAAGCAGCCGCCGCATTTGCAGACTACTTCTCCGACGTTTTCCTCGGCGACGAGCCGGCGCTGGCACCGGATCTGGTAAACAGATCCGATGACTCGCGTACTGCTAACTACGTCCAAATTACACATGTTTCCCATAGGGATGTAGTGAATGGACTGAGGCAGCTTAGGCCAAGGAGCGCAATTGGACCAGACAACGTCCCTCCTTACTTTTTAAAGGCCTATAGTGATCAGCTGGTTCTGCCTTTGGGTTTCATCTTCAACCTAGCTCTTGAGCAAGGGAAGTATCCCACCAGCTGGAAGCTCTCTCGAGTCAGTCCTGTGCCCAAGACTAGTGATACTGCCTCTGTAAATCAATATCGACCGATTGCGATCCTGAGTTCATTGGCAAAATTGTTCGAGTCAATCATATACGGTAAAATCTATCCACAGATAGCGCCATATTTGTGTGACTCGCAACACGGATTTAGGAGTCGTCGCTCAGTAACCACCAACTTACTGACGCTAGTCGATGTGGTCTCAGAGAGCATGGATCGGGGAAGTCAGGTGGACGTCGCCTATCTGGACTTCCGTAAGGCGTTCGATAGAGTTGACAACGACGCCCTAATGAAGAAATTGTGCGCCATTGGATTTGCCCCAAGGCTGTTGGTCTTCTTTGCTGACTACTTGAAAAACCGTCAACAATTTGTGCGACACGGCTGCTTTGAGTCCCACCCGTACCACACGCGGTCGGGTGTTAGCCAAGGCTCTATTCTTGGTCCGTTGTTATTTATCATCATGATAAATGACCTAGAATCTGTGCTGAAACATGCTAAATGCCTACTGTACGCGGACGACCTACAACTAGTACTTCCAGTAAAGTCAGAAGATGACTGTAGGCTACCACAGGACGATCTAGATGCGGTCCATAGATGGAGTGTGAGCAACAAACTCCTATTCAATAGTGAGAAATGTTGCATAATGTCTTTCACGCGCTCTCCTCGGCCTATTAGCGCGACGTATACACTCGGCGCGGAGTCTTTGACTCGAGTGTATTCGATGAAGGATCTCGGTGTTACGTTTGACCCTAAACTTACATTCCATGAGCACATGAGCACCTTAGCCAAGGAATGCTTTAAAAGATTAGGGTTTGTGATTCGGAATAGTAAGGGATTCCGTAATCTGGGTGTGGTCCAGCTTCTTTACACAGCCCTAGTGAGAACCAAACTTGAATCTAGCTCGGTTGTTTGGAATCCACACGAAAGCTCATACGTCCTTATGCTCGAGAAGGTACAGAAAGCTTTTCTACGATACCTATATAAGAGGAAATTTGGATACTACCCTTATCTTTATCCAACCGCTTTTATATTAGGTATGCTTGGATTTAACTCACTAGAGGTGAGACGTAACACCGAACAGCTTCTGACTGTGTGTCGATTGTTGCGAGGCGACAGTGACTGCGCAGCGCTTGTCAGTGCCGTATGCGCGCTATACGTGCCTGACAACTACCTTCGCGCTCGTAGGCACCAGCTGCTAGCGGGCGGCTCGCTCCGCACGGTGGCGCGCCGGCAGTCTCCGCTGATCCGGGCGCGGGAGAGTCTCAATGCACTCTTGGCTGCAGCACCATTGAATGATCTGTTTGGTGATGCATGGAGTGATATTGTGCGAGAATGTGGAAGGTTCTGTGAGAAGATTGGATGATAGTGTTGTCATGTAATTATTGAATGTATGTAATTGACCTGACTAATAATTTCATGTGGTGTTTAATGTAATCTATTTTATAGTTTATACTTTGTACAACGAATTGGATTTCTTCTGTCATGTTGTATGAATTTACTTTAAATAAATAAATAAATAAAAATAAATAAATAAAAAATAAAGTATCCTGTATGACTAATTGGGTGTTTGTTAGAACAATACAGGGTGACGTTTAATTTGCTGACCATATTTTGGGGAATGATAGTACCCATCATTATGAACAACTTTCCCCATGGAACATATGGTCGCAAACGAAAAATAATTTTGGGTCTCCCATAGTAACTTGAAATCAGCTGATCGGGGCTATGTAGGTACTGGGGGATGAATTATTTTTTTCATTTGCGACTATATGTTTCTTTAGGAAAGTTGTTCATAAGGATGGGTACTATCATTCCCCAAAATATGGTCAGCTAATTTAATGTCACCCTGTAAAATAAACGATTTTTTAGCCTATCTGTATGTTTCTTATTTTATTTTATTCCATAATTCCAATCCCGGAACTTTTTCCGGTACTTCCAGCACATTATGGATAAAATGGCATATCCATATTATAATATCTTGACGCAAGTATATAAAATCAATCTTACCTACACCGACCTCTGCTCATAACAGATGTCTCCACTCCCCAGTACCATTTTGAAAAAAATTTGCTCAGAAAGTATCTCATTCGTAAATATTAGGTTCCAAGAAACAATAAATACTAAGAACACTCTGAACACTAGTATTGGGCCACACAAATAACCTAATTGTATATCAGTGTTGCTAGTAATAAAATATAAGTTGGATTTCGGCGATTTCCATAAAAAAATATTGTTGGTAGCTTGGTAGAATGTAATCTTTGTTCAATTAATCTTTAATTCATCATCATTCTCATCATTCAGTTAATAAATAGAAAAACTAAAAAACTAATAAGTCCAATATTTGTAAAATATCTTTAGATGAAAAAGTAACAATGCTGGAAAATATTAAATATGGGCTGGCAATACCTTTTTACCGGCACTGTCAATGAGCTGTCAATGAAACGGTTTACGATTCCTTAACTCAACGTTTTATTTGATTTTGTAACGCAAATGTAAACCAAACAAAGTTGGCAAAATACAACAGTTTTTGGTGGATTATCAAATTGACACATGACGTTTTGAACACTTTTATTTAGGCTACGTTCGAGGACTAGGGGAAAATTCACTCGGAGAAAGAAAAGAGATAGAGATAATGACAGAAAGAGAGATGAAATGGGGTAATCGAACGCTAGCGTGAGAATTTGTGTTTCCGAACTCGATCATTTGTCAATGTCAAACCAAATGAACCTAACTGAACTGACAGATGTCAAACCATTATAACCAAACTTTTGTTAATCTTTTGAATTTTGAGTCGTAGACAGTCGTAGTAGTTAACGATGGTCACTGATATCCCAACATGGCGGAGTTGATGATGTCATTCATGATGACGTCATGGCAACCATTTTGAGATATCGTTGTCACGTCAAAAACTGATTCGGAATGGCATTGTAGACGCTGTAATCGATTATGGCACAGATGGTCGATGTCACGGAACGGGCGTGAGATGATCTCCCCAGCCGAGATATCGGTTTTGTTACCGCCTAAATCCGTCGAAAACGATCTCGTTTTATATTTATTTTGATCGAAAACGGGTTGAGCGAGATATCTCAGTTGGTCGAAAGGCTAGTCGTAAGAATAGCTTTTTCTTATTTTTGATAGAGATTTCGGTATCTCAAAATCGATATTTCGACCATGGACATGATCTCGCTAGCGATAGCGCCAGAATTGCCACTAGCCAGGGTGAGAAATCGCACTTGTCAGTGCGAAAAGAGTGATTTTTACCCGTTCTCGAACGTAGCCCCTTATTTTATTTGTTAGACGAACGAATATTTTGTTTGACAATGGCAGGAAACATGTGCTGTTATTGGTAAATAATTGAAGTTTTCTTGTAAATAAAAATTAAATATGCAGCAGGCACATCGCGCTGGAACTCTCAAGCAGAGCAATAAGGCTCACAAATCGAAACATCGCACAAAACGCGGTATTTCTGCCGCTGTTAAAGGTTAGTTTCAATACTACTTTATCCAATGCTCAAAATCACACATTTCTTACGGAATGTACTGTTTCAGGAAAAGTAAACGTGAAGGAATTCGTCCGCCGTAACCGCCATGTCCTAAAGAAGGAGGAACGTCGTAATCAGGCGTTGCAAATTCGTAAGAACAAACGCGAGGAGGCTGTAGCAAAAAAGCGAGCTCTTGGCGGAACTAGGAAGCCGCCATTCCTGATCTGTGTTGTGCCGCTCAACGCCCAACTAGATGTGCAGTCAGCTTTAGCAATATTATCTACATGCTCTGAAGGGGCAGTGGTTTCACGATCTGACAATGGGATTTTACATTTAGCGTGAGTATGATGTAATTTTTATGATAATTACTGTAATATTAACCCGCTCACACCCTGGAACATCAGAATAAGCCATCCTAAAAAGTGCCCTATTACCCGACGACATCTGAAGATGTTATCGATACCTTACTTTTTTTTGAACGGAACTAAATAGCCAATTTTGCTCGTGTTGGCAAGGTTGGAGTGTGTATGGACGGCCAATGAACTAATCTTCGACTTCCGGTATAGTCTGTGGTTCAATTCATTCATTTCAAGACCGTACAATGACTCGAAAAAATCAGTCCGACGACGTTCGCCCGGTGTGATCGTGTTTGTGTATGTGTTTGAGTGCGGAAATAAGTGTTGTTTTTGGAGATTTGAGGTAAGTCTTTGTTATTTTAACAACAACAACAAGTTTTTTGTTGTTTTTTGCAGAAATAGTAGTGAAATTGTTGTGTTTTTTACTCATGTCGACTACATTTGTGACGAGAGGGAGCGAAATGTGAGTCTGATGTCGGTTCAAAAATAAAACAAAAATAAACTAAGGTCACAGTGACATTTTTTTCGCATTGAGTAAGAGAGGGTTTCATTAGCTACTCAGATGTACAACTCTCATAGTTCTAAGAGTTACCATTCAGACATAATCACTTGATATGTCAGTCAAGTCGCGCGACTTGCGCGAGCGCATATCGGGCTCGGGATTTTAGCTTCTGCGCGCCTGGCGGCCGGATCGGAAAGGGTTAAGGGTGAAGCCAGACAAGCGTAATTTTGTGAGTCGTAAGTCACAGAATTTCGGTCGCGTAATTCGGTTTCATGCTAAACTACAACTCATTTTGCAACACCTGTGTGAATGAAATAGGAGCTTTGTATGAAACCGAATGCAGCTGAAATTACGCTCTGCGAAATTCTGCGACTCGCAAAATTACACTGGTCTGGCTTCACCCTTAAGTGTTCAGAGTGCGGAATAAAACAAATAAGAAAATAAATACTTACATTATTAGCATCATTTTTGTATATGTCATATCTGCTTTAGCATATCTCTCTTTTTCAGGTTGCCAAACTTTAAGCAACGCTTCTCATTTATCTGCCCTGAAACCAATGAAGACTTTGCTCTTCTTGATGCTCTCAAAATAGCCGACACCGTTCTTTATATCAGTTCAGCCCTAGATGAGCCTGTTGACGAATGGGGTGAAAGAGTCCTTGCCTTATCCATGGCCCAGGGTATGCCCACACCAGTTGTAGCCGCCATGGACATAGAAGGCGTCAATCCAAAAAAGCGCACCTCAGAAAAACAAAATGTACAAAAGCTAGTCTCAAAATGGCTACCTGAAGAAAAGATAATGCAACTGGATAAAAGTTCAGACGGTCTGAATATCCTGCGTAGAATAGGCAACCAGAAGCGTAATGTCCTACATCATAGAGAAAAGAGGCCCTACATGCTAGCTGAAAAGGTTGAGTATGTACCGGATGCAGAAGGTGAAAGTGGCACATTGAAGGTTACAGGATATTTGAGAGGTATGCCACTCAATGTTAACGGGCTGTTACATATAAGTGGGCTGGGAGACTTCCAGATGTCACAGATTGATGGGCATGATGACCGACATCCTCTGAGCCTTGGCAAGTAAGTTTCATGTCATGTTAACATTTTGTCTAATGAGTAAAATCTTATAACTTGTAGATCATCCAATTTCTTCAGATTTGTTTTCAACTAAGGAAAATTACTCTCTGACCAAAGCATGTAGATCATCCAATTTCTTCAGATTTGTTTTCAACTAAGGAAAATTACTCTCTGACCAAAGCAATGTATAGAACTTCAATTTTCAGTTTTCCATTCCAGCTACTGACTTAAGTTTATAACATTTATTTCTGTTACAATCCAGGGAAAACACTAAATCTGACCAAATGGATGCAGAAGTGGCAAAGGTGACAGTTCTGCAAGTGGCCGACCCCACCAAGCAAGAGAGCCTGGTGACCGAGAACACTCCGGACCTGATGGACGCTGAGCAGACCTGGCCCACCGAGGAGGAGATACAGATGGCCAACGCCGAGGTACGGTGGACTGTTTAGTCTAAATATCATGCATTGTATTTTTCGTCTTCAGTATGTCTATTCATATATCCCTGCCCCTGCTATATATCCATGCCTGACCAATTAACTGCCAATTTGTGGATCGACTGCGTTATTCTCCCTAAGTTATTATAATGAGGCAATCTGTGGCAAATCAAGCCCAGCAGGAGAATTCCACAATTGGAATTGAAATTGAAAAATCGTTTATTCAACAAATACATAAAAGTAATAATCTGTAATTGTTGAAAGGGTGACCAGCACCGCTAATGATCGCAGACCGTGATCTGTGATTGATCGCTGATTTTAAGCCAGTCCCTAACCTAAACTCAGTTATTAGTTATGTATTCCTACCGACAAATGACAATCAATACAGGGTGTAACAGAAAGGGGTGTAAAAGCCGAAAGCGCGTTGTTAGGGACATCATTCTGAACAACTTTCACTATGGGACCGACTTGATCAAAGCAACTTTATTTTTCACTCCAACATACAGATCAGCTGAGCGCTAGGCCCGAAATGTACTGTAAAAAAAAGTAAATGTAGCCCATTAATGTCCTCACCGAGGGACACAGGCCTTTACCCGGATCCGAGTAAGATTGAGCCATACTCCACCACGCTGACTCAGTGCGGGTTGGTGGAGGGGATTTATAAGTACTTGTGACGTTGCGGCCTCCTTTTCTCATTTTTTTTTACGTACTACAACGTAGTGATGCCATCCAAAACACGGAGTGTCCGATAAATAATGTACTTAAGACTACTTAAGACCAATTAATCATCTCATTGGTACATGGTCAGCACCGGGATTCGAACCTGCATCTCCTGCGTGAGAAGCAAGGTGAAACCCACTAGACCACGGAGCACTATTGTACTGAGTTAATAAAAATATAACCCACACTTATTTTCAGACCAAGAAGAAGGTAGTCAAGAAGGTCCCGAAAGGGTGGTCTGATTACCAGGCGGCGTGGATCGTGGAGTCGGATGCGGAGGACGACTCCAGACACGACGGGAGCGAGGCAAGTGATATGTGGCGGCAAAGGAATGGGTGTGGGGCCTGCTCTGACGTCTAGAATGGAGTTCGAACAATTTTTGTTTGGTGCCTGGGATACTAGAGTATAGGGAATTGTGCCCATTACGTTGAATCGTAAAAACGACGAGCCTCAAAATAGGTAGTGGCGAAACGTCGAGCGTTGCGAATGACGCGCCGAAAATGATTTGGTACAGTTCGCCTGAAGTTTAAACTGCCCGGAAATAGGATGATGGTAACTGTGTGTAGTAGGAAGGTGCCGCCATCCAATCCACGATGACGCGTGACGTAGCTATTTGCATCTTTGTCTTTCTGCAGAGTGACCGGATGAATGAGAAGGATTCAAATAGCTACGTCACGAGTCGTCGTGGATGGCGGCACCTATACAGTACAGGGCCTTTATTTGGCACGTCGTCGTCGGGTTTCGTCTCGCCCTCTCTCGCTCGCTAAGTCCAACGCTGAGTATCATACTCGTAGCACCTCGGGTCCCGTCCCGACGACACGTGCCAAAACAAAGGCCCCGGACTGAACTCAGGGATCGTTCAACAATTACGTGATCATTTTTGGCCGTTTTTTTACCCCCCCCCAGCGTAATCTTTTGTTTTTAACCCCCCCTCGCCTTGATTACGTAATCTTCGTCCGTGCTTAAAATTTTTGCTGTTTATTAGCACTGACACGTATGTCATATTTCCAGGAGTCATCATCAGATGACGATGACAAGGAAGACTTCATGTCGTGCGAGGAGGATGACTCCGATGCTGAGAAGCCCGATGACGCCGATGACGCGCAGTCAGTCTCTGAATCCGTGGTCGGGCCCACTGATGAGAAGTGAGTATTGACTAGTATTATACCGGGGACACACCTCGGACACTCCATAGAACGCTCGTAAAATAATCACCTATTACTACTACATAACCAAATGATGTTTGTATACGTGCAAATGTGTGCGTAAACTTTGCTAGGGCTAGTGGCGCGGCAAATGCAGCGATATTAAGTATACGCGTCGTGACTCGTCCGGCGTTCAGCCCTGTCTATTGATCCTTTAACCAATCCTTTGACGCCAGGGGTGGGGTGCGGTATCTGAATCAGCGCGGGGAAGGGAATGGCCGTTCTGTACTATTATATCTTCTGTGCCGGGGAGGCAGTTTCTCACGCCCGAACGAAATACTTGGTACCTCATTCACGTCCTTCGTACTGACGACCTCTGCGGCGCAGTGGTTGTGTCTTCCTACCATGCGAGAGGTCCAAAAAAAAAACCCCGCAGGATGTTTTGTTTGTGATGTCGCTGTTTCTGGTTCCCATACACACATTCCTAGTTTGGGGTTCCTAGTGTGGGGCCAGAACAGAAGCGATGTATGTGCCTGTATGTACGACACGAGGCCGAGACCAGAGACTGCGACACGAGACCCTTGGCCGACTTCACCAACAACTCCTATCTTTTAGGGGACACTTTATGTCCTTCCGAAGCCCACCTAAAGTCTAATTTTTCATTCCGTAGAATTTTGACATTTCATATATCATAAGGTTTTTTATGAGGACAATTAATAAAATTCAATAACTATAACTTTGGGGTAAAAAGGAACTGCGCGGTAAAAATCATAATCATATAATCATAATCGTTTATTTTCAGAAAAACATGTACATTATAAACTTGTTTAGCGAAGTAATCGCTACTCCCTAAAAAAGGGCGAACCCTGTGTTTTAGGATAAGTTGCTGCTACTTCCCACTAGATTAAATGGCTCAGATTAAAATACTACATAGTGTATAAACAATTTGACATTTAAAATAAAAATAAAAATATAAGATTGAAAACAAAAGCTATGCAAAGACATTTTACAGGAAAAATTAGGTTGAGGGTGGCTGTTAATAGTTTTGCGTGTAGTGTAGGTGAATTATGTTAGTGGGAGAGAAGATGGGGAGTGTGGTGAGTGTGTGATTGGAAGAAAATGTGGTGTGTAGTGCCTGGAAGGGAATAATAATCGGTTAAGTGCGGGTCGGTATCGCACACGAAGGGTACCGTACCATCGTACAACAAATCAAAAGCACTCAAAACAATAAAAAAATAAACAAAAAGAAAATTTAACAAGTTTATGCCTTCACGAGATTTGAACCGACGACCTCCGGATTGAGAGTCTACATCATACCGGCTAACCACAACCATGTGGGTTGACGCGAAATATGCTATCATATTTAAATGTGTAGTATATGTGTCTATGACATGGTTGCTATGACAATAAATAAACAGTTTCAGTCAAGATCTCCATTTTGAAATGCGTAAGTGTATCTAAACACGTCTCTTGTATCGGGGCCCCCTTTAATTTGCAATATCTCTCGTATTTCAGTATTTGTGGTTGGTGCGGCAACAGATATACACATTCTGTGAAAATTTCAGCTTTCTAGCTATTACGGTTCGTGCAGACGGACCCGGTGACAGACAGGACGGACGGACGGACGGACGGACAGACGGACAGACGGACAGCGAAGTCTCAGTAATAGGGTCCCGTTTGGCACCCTTCGGGTACGGTACCCTAAAAATCTGAAATTCTAAACCATTCTTTAGCCTCGTTACTATTTATGATAGATCGACTAAAAGAGCTGACCATACATTCTTAGGTGTACCTAGAAATACTCTATTCACCCCGAAGTACCGTATCCAACTAAAGAGCTTATTACATTACGCTGTCGGCAGGGCACGATTTGTATAGACGTCTCACTCATGTTGGAACGACTAGAAAGAGACAGTGAGTCAGACAGGGCTCTGCCGACAGCGTAGTCTAATAGCGGTTGTTTTGCTTTGACCTAAGCTTAAGGGACATGTAAGATACTAGGGAACTCCCCAAATTTAAGGGCCTTGTAAACAATCGCTAGACAGCTAAGAAAAAGAGCTAAGTGTCCCCTAATTGTTGGTGAAAACGGACACCTGTCTCCTGTGAAACGCGGCCTTGACTGTTCCCCCCCCCAAACAGACACGACACGACGCAACAATCGACGCGATCTTACCTCCCCTCCCCCACAAGGATATGATGCAACAATCGACGCGATCTCAGAGATAAGCTCGCCTTTGTACACTTTTTAATGAGGATACACGCCTATCTCTAACTTTCTCCCTCCCCGCACAGATACGATGCCACAGTCGACGCGTACGAAGAGCACGAGTCCCTCGCGACGCTGGCGGCGGCGCGCTCGGACCAGCAGTTCCCGGATGAGGTGGACACGCCGCAGGACGTGGCCGCGAGCGAGCGGTTCGCGAAGTACCGGGGGCTGGAGTCCTTCAGGTAACCGACTTAAACAGACCATAGGGGTACAAGGCAGACGGATTCAGTGCCATAACACAGAGTGCAACGAACACCACACTGCGCTCCTGAACTGGCATCGCTGATGTGGGTGCACGGACCACTAAGCTAAAGTGGAACTGGGCAACTGTGGATCCATGTCCAGGGATCCAGGATTTTCATTATGTTGACTCAACTTTTCAGTTCAGTCAACTGGGCCAGCCACGTAAGTCGCATGCACCCAGACAGATCTTGGAGCGGCGGCGTCGTATCTCGACGTTTTGTGTATGTGGTCGAGAAGGGAGATTCCGAGCATGGTTACAAGGGTGGAAGGCATTTAGTGACATAACATTAAGTTCGAGAGTTAGAGGCGATTTGGCAAGGGAGGAAATATACAATTCTGAGATTGTTACCACATTTTGTACATAATGCTTCAGCTTCAAGAAATTATGAACTTACGGCTAGATGGAATGTATGTCAACTTGATGTCGTGGGTGTGCTGCTGACAGGACGTCTGCGTGGGACGCGAAGGAGAACCTGCCCTCCGACTTCGCGCGCATCTTCCAGTTCGAGAACTACGAGCGCACGCGCCGCCGCATCTACAAGGAGGTCGAGGACAGCCTGCTCAACACGGTCAGTGACACCTTTCTAGTCGTTCCCTCATGGCTGACGATCGTGACCGTCATGGTTGGGGGGCGTCCATTAATTACGTGAGGGGTTTTCGGCGATTTTATGACCTTTTATGACTCAACCCCCTCTCCCATCCGCCAATCTCACGTGAGATTTAAAAAAATGTGTGTTTCTATTGTAAAGGCATTGGATTCATTGTAAAAAAAAAAAAAAAATGTTGGCACGTTGATGACGGGCAATTTCGCGGCACTCAAAAAACCATGATAAATATTATTGTAAAACAATACGGTCATATTTCCGTGGAGGAACATGTTTTACTTAATTTAACCCATTTTTTTACAATGTCACTGTTTCTTGCAAAAAAATATTATTACGTGATATTAGCCGAGATCGAGACCCCCCCCCCCCCCTGAACGTCTCACGTAATTAATGGACGCCCCCTTGTTGGTACGGGGCTTGCCCAGAGATCTCCGATTTGTTCTGTCCTGCTCCTGCGCTGCATGTATCGTCTCGTGTAGACCTATCTGCGTGTTGGCGATGGCTAATTTTAGGGGGGTTGTTTGGGAAACCATTCTGAGCAACTTTCACAATGAAACCGATTTGATCAGAGCAACTTTATTTTTCATTGCTCCATACGTTTTGGTCCGCGCGGTCAGCTGATTTGTATAGAGAAGTGAAAATTAAGGATTGTTAAAATTAAAATTAAAGTAAGTGTTGTGTGTTGTGGGATCCAAGTGTTTCCTGCGGACTTGAGCAACTAGTCCACATGCCCTGATTGAGTCTATTATTTCTGTTATTCATAAATCTGACAATCACATTATATGTTCAGTTTGTGAATCACATTGGCCCACATACATCGTATATAATATACGATAGATACATCATCACTACTTTAGTATGTAACAAATTCGCTTCCCGTTGTCTGTAGATGCTTATGCTTAGATCTTTAAAACTACTCAACGGATTTTGATGCGGTTTTTTTAATAGGTTGAGTGATTCAAGAGGAAGGTTTATATGTATAATACAGGCATAATATGCACCGTGAATTGCAATCGTGCGAAGCCGGGGCGGATCGCTAGTTACTTATAATACCATCTCGATTCCAGTACGGTTTCTACGTCACCATCCACGTCAAATCGGTCCGTCAAGACCTGTGGAAGGCCTACCGCGCGAGCTCAACCAACGCCCCGATCTCCTGCTTCGGCCTACTCCCGCACGAACATAAGATGTCTCTCATGAATGTTGTGCTGAGACGGACCGGCGCCAGCGACGAACCGATCAAGAGCAAGGAGCGGCTGATCCTGCAAGTCGGGTACAGGAGGATGATTGTGAATCCGGTGTTCAGTCAGCATACGAACGGGAGTAAGCATAAGGTAATATGGCAACCTAGGTATACCTCTATTTTGACCCCCGTAACTGAATTATAAGTTTTTGCACGTAACTACTAACTCTTCACAAGGCCCTGTTCACTTATGTCCACCAGATCAACCTAACAGCTTATTAATAAAGTCCAAAACGATAGAAAAACTCCGCTTCTTCAAGAGCTAGTTTGTAGCCGACCACAACTGTAAAAGACACGTGTCGTCTAAGTGCGAAAAAGCGTGTGGTCATAAACTTCTTAAACTTATGCTATTTCGGATATTGGTTCCAATGTCACCTGTGTTAATGTCGGCGGCCGGTCGTAGAATTGGGCACATCATAATCTGCTCCGCCGTTTCACGATTACTGGGCACGTCATGATGTGGCGGGTTTTAACGAAAACATGTATTTTTAAAAGTATTTTTATTCAGCACTACGTGATGTTTTTTGTGCTTCGTTGCGCTCGCCCCCTTCAGTCTTCACCTAAGCTACCGCAGTGTTTTTATCGTTTCATGATATTTCACGTTTGGGCACATCATGATGTGCCCAATTGTATGATCGGCCGCCGACATTAATATTCTTGCCTTTTCTTTTCAGTACGAAAGATTCTTCCAGCCAGCTTCAACATGCGTCGCTTCGTTTTACGCTCCGATCCAGTTTAGTCCGTCGTCAGTACTCTGTTTTAAGGTAATGCTTTAGCTGTTGTAATGTCATACTTGTGTATTGCTACTACTATTAGTATAATGGTATCTGTGCTACAAGTGGCTACAAGCTACAATTCAATTATATCATCTCATTTACAGACGATTAACAAATAAATATAGAAACACAAGTAAAGTCTATTTAGTGATAAGAAGTGAAATTTAAATTTAAATCTGTTAACACACTCACAGGACGGGACACAACCTTCGCGTTCGAAAGTTTCCCTTCAACTGGTCACTGTGATCTTGGCTTGATAATTGGAAACGATTTGATTGGTTACGGGGAGTGGCTAGGCCGCCGGACAGTGATGACTTTACTGCATTCTTATCACGAATAGACTAGTGCCTCTGCCACCCCGTATAGGAAAAGGCGTGACGCTATGTTATGTTTACACAAGTAGTCAGCATAAGCCGAGATGGATAACATTTTTTTTATTGTTTCAGGAAAAGAAAAATACAAAGCTTCAGTTGGTCGCATCAGGCGTGCTGTTGTCTTGCAACCCTGACAGACTCATCATCAAGAGAATAGTGCTCTCTGGTCATCCATTCAAGGTATGCTCGTGTTACTAATGGCGGTTCTACCATATGCTCTTTTATGAAGGTCGATAGTGAGGCAGTTGCGGGGCGGGTATATAGTGAGGCAGTTGCGGGGCGGGTCGATAATGAGGCAATTGCGGGGCGGGTCGGTAGTGAGGCAGTTGCGGGGCGGATCGACAGTGGGGCAGTTGCGGGGCGGGTCGATAGTGAGGCAGTTGCGGGCGGGTCGATAACTCGAGTTTAATTTTGCCAAGTAGCAACATCAACATGGTTCTATTAATGTTCATATGTAACACATGTTATTTGCTGTTACCCGCAGGTGCTCACGAAGTCGGCAGTGATTCGATTCATGTTCTTCAATCGCGACGACGTCCTGTACTTCAAGCCGTGCAAGCTGAGGACCAAGCACGGCCGTATTGGACACATCAAGGAACCTTTAGGTAAGAGTGCTTTATACTTTATTGCACAGAAAACATAATAACTTAATATTAGAAAAAAACATGTACAAAGGCGAGCTTATCTCTAATAAGAGATCTCTTCCAGCAAACCTAGGATGGAGAGGATAATTTAATAAAAGGTAGACCTACATAAGTGCACAACGATAAATATTAAAATAGTGATGGTCTTAATTACTATACGGTCTCAATATCTGGGCCTTATTGTGTTGTGGAATGCGCATAGCGATAGCAATCATAGCAGAGCGATGTCAATTAATGCCAACAGCAGAATTAAGTATGATGTGTCTATTATTCACTTACACTCACTTTTCGGAGTGACTGCGGCATTTTGCGCCCTTCGGAATAATCAATTATGATATCGCGATGTGTTTTCTATGGGGGTATTGGGCCCCTGTACACCCTCATTTGAGTAATACTAATGCTAATTACCAGGGATCGGAACGAAGGTGTGAATTTACCTAAAGTTTGTAGTTGGACATAACAAGGAGCAGTTACAACCACTTGAGTTGAACCGGTTTGAATTTAACCTGTTAAATTTCGGGTTTTTGTCTAACCAGTTAATTTTTGTTTTTATTATTTTTACATGTTCCTTACATTTGAAACACCGAACTATAAACATTTTCAAACTGCTGATTCCAAAAGAAATCATAACTTTTTCATTTTTCAATTTTTCGTAAAAATTACTGAGTATTGTACTTTACATCATTCAAGCGAGGTAAATAAAACATTTATACATGTAATTTTCATTTCATTGTACCTAATTGAAAGGTGCAGTAATTTTTTCAACTCAACTCAAGTGGTTGTAACTGCTCCTTGTCTTGTCCGACTACAAACTTTAGGTAAATTCACACCTTCGTTCCGATCCCTGCTAATTACTAATACTAATTTTACTTGATCACATTAAAAACATGTTCTAACAGTGATAGAAAATATCGCGTCAATAATCTCCTGAGAGCACTACCTCTCTCTTTCGTAAAAGTTATTGTATGTATATATTTATTATATGTAAAGTGTATGTAGTATATCAGTATGTATAAGTTGTAGTAGTTCTTCTGTATTTAGTATTTGTTCGTTTATATTTTATTTAAACTTGTTATTGTGCACAGCCTACCCTTTCATTATATAATTTTTCCTTTCACGCCTGGTTTGCTGGAAGAGATCTCTTTTTAGAGATAAGCTCGCCTTTGTACATGTGTTTTCTTTTAATGTAACTGTTTAAATTATTGTGTGCAATAAAGAATTGTGAAAATGTGCCGCGATGGGCTAGCCCCGTGTCACCCAAAATTGACCCTCTGCCGCCCGTATGCGAAAGTACGTGACGCAATGTTACACATGTCCTTTCCTTGCAGGTACTCACGGGCACATGAAGTGTGTGTTCGACGGACAGCTCAGGTCGCAGGACACGGTGCTGCTGCATCTGTACAAGCGAATGTTCCCCAAGTGGACGTATGAGCCGTGTGTGGTGACCAGCGCTAGCGACGCAATGGAATAGATTTTATATAGTTGGTATAATAATAATGTTGTTGAAATGTATTTTGGCGTTTTAGTGTCTTCGAGCCAGCAGTCGCACTCTAGCTGGATTTCTAATTTGTGGCCCATAGTCATATTGTGTTCTAGGTTAGAGTCTTGCGTCAGGTTAGAACCTACTTATAAACAGATTCAGCGGAATTCTTATTAGGTGTGGATATCTCATACAATCAATGTTAAATTTTCGTTCTGACCTTACTGTCTATAGCGTATACGTCTGCTAGTTTAATTATAGCAATATATTCTCGGGTAAGTAAGTTAAAGCAAATATAGAAAAATCACTTATGTTTCCACATAATTTATTGACACATGAAGCGCAAATGCTTACTACATAAACTCAAACTCAAGTAATTAAACATCAGAACACAGCATTATAATCTCTTATTGTTTTATAAACTAAACTTAAAAACTCCTCTTTCGCGATAACTATATTGGGGAAGGCAGTGAGAAAATGCTTAATAATCGTTACCTACGGATCATGCTAATTGTACTATTCGGTTTTATAGGGTACAGTAGGTAATTGATGCTCACAATATTTAAGCTTTGGATACTGTCTCAGCTTTGATCTGAGAGGACCCTCTTTCTTACAATCGCATGGTAAGATAGAGTGGTGGTAAGGAAATGTAGGTAGCCATTAAA
The DNA here is from genome assembly GCA_963457715.1 of Argyresthia albistria. NCBI lineage: Eukaryota > Metazoa > Arthropoda > Insecta > Lepidoptera > Argyresthiidae > Argyresthia > Argyresthia albistria. Next base: position 10,511,367 of record OY735256.1, on the reverse strand, counting down.
TTTCTACCTAAAAGCACAGGCTTTTACTCTAACTTGTAGTGGCCCATCTGTATCCATTATAAAATATAAGGTGCAACATAAAACTATGATCATGGATCATGAAAATAAAAATATAATAATCATTTTAGATCTGATAAAAATTAAATTCGTAGTCATGTTGCATTCGACTTTACTAATTATTCAATGATAGCAGCATTATACATAATACGTTTTTTAAGTGACAACGTTCTGACCACTGGATTTGTTCTACGTTCTACAAAGATAAAAATACCTTTAGAATTCTGTCCAGCAGACATATTACTTAATTTTAATCGATATTTATTTTTCCCTGAAAAGGGAAGTCTGTTTGAGTTAAGTTTAAAATTAAAGTCAAATTAGAATTCTGAAATTATGATGATAAACTAAATGAAGTTTTAGTCAAATTAAAAAGTATTGAACGAATGTCCAGCGAATAACACAAACATTTTGATTTATTACTATTAACAATCTCAAGTTTTTTTATTAGTAGATATTTTTTCATAATAATAAAATAGCTTTAAAGTAACCTACGAGAACAATTTAAAGAAACACATAACATCTTTCTTTATTCATACATACTATTTTACATTTATTATAGGTACTATTTGAAGGCATAGTTCAATGTCAAGTTTTCGTACTTTGATATCAAATACACTATTTCAATCCTTGATTTTGTATTGCATTTCGCGCTCATTTGATATCAAACTACTATTACACTGTCATTTTGACAGCTCCAGTAGCTGCAACTGTCAAATTGACAGAGAAACAAAAGAATCCATCGGTTGTCTATGGCCGGTCAGTTTTTGGGCGTTCAGGGCTTGGTCTTCTTGTTGCGTCGCTTCTTGTCTGTGGCGTCGGCGCTCGGGGGCTTTGCTGGGGCGGAGGCCGGGCCTCCGGACTTGGTGTAGAGATTGTTGAGGAATTCCTCCAGATTCGGGTCGTGGCCGCTGTGGGGTAAAACGAGTTTGAGAGACAAGCCATCAGCTGCCAAATCACATAGCGAGGATTGTCGGCAAACATATCTTGTACAGACCTAGCAAGTTATCTGTAAAATGTCAGAATTCAGACAGCCATCTTTAAAACGCCATTCTATGAACGGATACAATAGGCTTGCGTCCAAGGTAATCCAATAAATCTAGGAACAAGTCATAAATTGAACCATTATGTACAAAATGGCTTGACATTCTCAGAATTGTATATTTCCAGCAGATAAATATCGGTTTCATAGTGAAACTTGCCCAGAATGATGACCCAAACAACATCCTAAAATATGACTACACCTTTCTGTTACACCCTGCACAGCGGGTGGCCTGGCTGAGGGGGTGAAGCGCGCACTCACCACGCGGAGGGTCGCTGGTTCAGGTCGGCCGCCGCCGCCTTGCTGCCAAGCACGATGCGGTACTGCACCACGTGACAGTCCGGACGCAACTGCTTCAGATTCTTTTTCTGTAGGGACCAGATTCACGGCTTAGGCTTTCAGTTCTGCATAGATTTGCCTAGTTCACTGAAATGATCCGGCTCGAAGGATCAAGTTGGTAAACTACACAGACTTCAATAGTAGGGGACAAGGCACGGGGCGCTTGAAAGTGTCGCTACCAAAACGGTGTCAAAACGGGAAAAGTGAACCGATTTCAATCAGTCGTGCTTAGACGGTGCTAGCCGCGTGACGTATCGGCAGCACAACAAAAATGGTGTCCTGCGAGGTAAAAACTTGCAAATCATACCGAAATCGCAATACACATAAACAAGGAGTATCGTATCACAAGTAATTTATATAATTTACAATTACTATTGGCTGTAAATTGATTATTCATAAAATATTGTTCTCGAAAAATTCCTCAAAGTAAAAATAGGATAATCAATCATTTGACTGACAACCGACATAGTACCGATAAATTCCAACAGAGGCGCTATTCTGCCTGGCCTCAAAACGGTAAGAAATTTAGTACGGGAGGGCCTATCCTTTGTATATATCGATGGTAAACTATTAGTTTGCGCCAAGTGTCTCCTGAACAAGCTGTCGTATCTCTCTCTCTCTTCCTCTTTCCTACTCCACCTTACCTTTAGCTATGCAGGAAAGAGAGTTTAACAGCAGCAGAGGTTAAAGTAACTTATTGCGGCCTGAACCTACATAGTTCAAAATAGTAACACTAACATACATATGTGTCCCAACAGATGTCACCTCTCATTGGATATAGGACTTTATCCTTCTGTAATGTTTAGCAGGATTGGCTTGTGGCTGTCGGCGGTAACAAGCTGTCTATTGTGACCATGAAGTCATATTCATGATTCTTTATTGCAAATTAATTTATAAAAAAACAGTTAAGACGGCGCCCTAGGCAACAACAGCCTTTAGCAAAACGCAAATCGCTCGGAATGGTAAGTATTATTGCTTGTTTATCACGACTTTGCTTTCCACTAAACTTAATTTTATTAATTTTGCTCGATAGAAAAGTCTCCTGAAGTTGCCAGAAAATCTGTCTGTCAAAATGTTTTGTTTTACAAATTCGCACCGCTTCTGAATTTTTTGTTATTTATCTAATCATTATAAAAATGGCACAGTATGTTCCTCAGTTAGACTTGCTTAGCTTGACTTTAACCTTTTTTAGGGTTCCGTACCCGAAGGGTGCCAAACGGGACCCTATTACTGAGACTTCGCTGTCTGTCAGTCTGTCTGTCTGTCTGTCACCAGGCTGTATCTCATGGACCGTGGTAGCTAGACAGTTGAAATTTTCACAGATGATGTAATTCTGTTGCCGTTATAACAACAAATACTAAAAAACAAAATAAATTTAATATTAAGGGGGGCTCCCATACAAGTAACGTGATTTTTTTTGCGGTTTTTTATATATAATGGTACGGAACCCTTCGTGCGCGAATCCGACTCGCACTTGGCCGGTTATTTTAATTTAATTTCCTCTAAAAATAAGTTAAGGATGAAATTCTAAGTTCTGATTGCCTAGGGCCCGCCCCTAATGCGCAAAGGTTAGCTTAACTCTAAAGGGACATTTCTTCCAGCCAGTTTCATATCAGAAACAGTCATATCTTTTTCTTCCCCTTACCTATCATCTCCGTCTCCTACACAACATGGTTTGCTGGAAGAAATCTCTAATTAGAGATAAGCTCGCCTTTGTACATATTTTTTTCTATGTTAAGCTATTTTTACTGTCATGCGAGTACAATAAAGAAATTACGAAATTACGAAATATCAGTTTAATTTCAGTTTGCAGTTTCTTCCAGCCAACATGACCACTGACCTGACAGCTCGCCCACTGCGTGATCTGGTAGACCGCCCCGTCCATGCACGCGTAGTACATCACGAGCAAGCCCATCATACTAGACTCCGCCCAGATGTCGCCCTGCAAACAAACACAGAGCATAGCGTCACGCCTCAATCCCATACGGGGTGGCGGAGGCACCATTGTGCCCAATTCTAGTCAACTACTCCATGCTCCATTACGGGCTAGCCCATCGCTGCAGTTATGGAGTAGCTACTCATGCTCCATTACGGTCCATCTCGCGGCTGGGTCCGTGCTTTACCGAATCATACTATAAATAAGAAATAGTAAGTTCTCTAGGCCCCTGTTCGCATGATAACTACCTACTCTTGCTCAAACGGCTAGGGTTGTCGCTTAGCAGGAGGCGAGATTCGGCAATGTGTGCGTGGCGGTGCGTGCTTACACGGAATGCAATGTAGCTGTGTGTGTGCGGCTGATCTCGTTGATTTGTTTGAAGTGACCCTGGCGTGACCGAAGGTTGCTTGATGTTCAAACGTCGGGTCACCACTTTGCCAGGGGCAATTATATGATGATCGACTCCCTCGGGAGTAGAGTAAAAGCACGCCAGGTTCACTTCAAAAAAATCAGCGAGAACAGCCGCACACACACAGCTAGATTACATTCCGTATAAGCACGCGCCGCCACACGCACACATTGCCGAATCTCGCGTCCTTCGCGTGCTACGAGACAGGGCTATGCAAGCAATGCATGCGACGAGTCAACGTCATTCGTCCGGCGCGGTCCAACCCGCGGCGCTAAGCGACAACCCTAGCCGTTTAAGCAAGAGTAGGTAGTTATCATGTGAACAGGGGCCTATTGAAATTACTATTTCTTATGGTAAAAGGGCTGAATGCGCGCAGATGCTAAACGGATTTTATTATTAGAAATGTACAAACTTACGTGGTAAAAATATAAATCCTTATCTGTGATACAAATACAAATACAAAAGTCTTTATTGACCGAGCGAGCGAAGCGTCTCCGTTTCAGGTTTGGGCAAAAATGCTTTCGTATGTCTGTCCGGTTGTTCTCCTCTACAGGTCGCATTTATGAACCGATTCTCGTGAAATTTTGTGAGCAGGTTGGAAAAATAAATAGAATTTTTTACTCGAGCCAGTTTTTAGATTTTTTTCAAAATGGCGGAGATATGGGGTTTTAAAATGTAAAAAAATCGCTACAACCCAAACGGCTCGATGGATATTAACAAATGAGGTGTCGTTGGATTCGTAAAGACCATGAGAGTGAAACAGACTATATAATTTTAGTAAAAAGTCAATAGGTTGTATTAAAGATCGCGAAATGTAGTTTACAAAGTTATTGGTGCGGCTACTTTCATACTGCATGTACGTAACCAGGTACATTCATAAGTTTGTATGTGTTATTGAAAGAAAATTATTTGGGTTATTTTTTTTATGTGTGTTAGCAGTTCAGCTTTCCCACCGACATACTCGCGAGGTCTACAGCTCACAGAGCCACTAGTTTAGTGATGGTCGACATGTTTTATCGATAAATCTAAATACTACGTGAATATATGACTAACAATGTCGACCGGCACATGCATGACGGGGGCTAGCCCATCGCCGCAGTTATGGAGTAATAAAGGTTTCTACATGGTGTTATCCATCACCGTTAGAACGACCATACAATGTACCTAAGATAAATTATCTCATTGGTACAGTCGAGTTCATTAATATATGAGCAATGCCAAGGCATCAAATACAAGGTGTAAATGAATTAACGCAAAATGAGAAACTACTTTGTTAGGGACATCATTCTGAGCAACTTTCATTATGAAACCGATTTGATCAGAGCAACTTTATTTTTCACTTCCCAGTACATTTTGGCCTAGGTGGGTCAGCTGATTTGTTTATTTGATTTGTAAAGTTACGCCGAGCTCAGAGGTTGTTATTTACACGACACTGAAGCAAAAAATATATAAAAAAAATATATTTTTTGTTCAGTATATTTTTTTTATTACTTTTTTATTTTGAAAATATTTAAAAAACATGTAAATGTGGTCCGAAAAGAGTCGCACGGGGTGGGGTGGGGCTCAGGGCAAGAGGGGGAATCTGTTAGCACTTGTGCGCGGTGGCTGGCGGGGGTATCCACACTTTTAGGTAATTTCAGAAAAAAATTCAGATGGTAATTTATGAATGAAAATTATACGAGGGAAAATTTAAACTTTTTTTGCCACCAGCGATACGTAAACTATCAACCCTGAGTCGGGCGTAACTTTACAAATCAACACCCTGTATTGAACTCGACTGTACAAGGCCAGTACCGGGATTCGAACCTGTAACCCGGTACCGGTGAAACTATTCTAATCATTCGCGTTGCAGTCCGATAGACGATCGTCGTTGGGCATACCTCCTTCGCCGAGTGTCTGATCCTGCACGAGGAGCAGTACCTCGCGGCGTAGCACGGCCGGTCCGTCAACACGCGCTTGTGGCGCCGCCCGCAGTTTGTGCATCTGGAAGGAGACAGTTTATAAGGGTCACCTACTTGAGTGCGAAAGCCTCAGCATGGAATTTTGTTACTTCGAAAACCTTTTAACGACATCTCTATACTGCGATGCCTTGTTAAATCGACGTCTTGTTACAGCGATATTTTGTTACATCGAAAAACTGTACTACGAAGGATTTCACTGCGAAAATATTATACTGCGAAGACTTTTTAAATGGACGTCTTGTTACTACTGCGTCTTGTTACTGCGTAAGTATTTTAATGCGAAGCCTTGTTCAATCGAAGTCTTTTATACCGTTTAAAGATGTGCAGTCCGACATGAAAACAGAGAGGAATACAAAGGCCAGAATGACACAAAAATGCGCATGAGCATGTTTTGTTTAGTGTTTCTGTCTTGCCTGTGCAACGGGCTTATTAGTCGGAGAGTTGAGGGACCAAAACTGCAACAGTCTTAACAGCTGGCTCAGCTCGCTCCACGCCGCCTCCACGTGTCGCGACTCCACAGCCGCGCGGTCGTAGGCTGAGCTCGCTCCTGAGAGCGCACTCAGCTGAGATGTGTCTCGCTACCTGATGGTGTTGTGTGCGAACTCCATCTTGTCGTGTAGTTGTGCTAACAGCTGGCTCAGCTCGCTCCACGCCGCCTCCACGTGTCGCGACTCCACAGCCGCGCGGTCGTAGGCTGAGCTCGCTCCTGAGAGCGCACTCAGCTGAGATGTGTCTCGCTACCTGATGGTGTTGTGTGCGAACTCCATCTTGTCGTGTAGTTGTGCTAACAGCAGGCTCAGCTCGCTCCACGCCGCCTCCACGTGTCGCGACTCCACAGCCGCGCGGTCGTAGGCTGAGCTCGCTTCTGAGAGCGCACTCAGCTGAGATGTGTCTCGCTACCTGATGGTGTTGTGTGCGAACTCCATCTTGTCGTGTAGTTGTGCTAACAGCTGGCTCAGCTCGCTCCACGCCGCCTCCACGTGTCGCAACTCCACAGCCGCGCGGTCGTAGGCTGAGCTCGCTCCTGAGAGAGCACTCAGCTAAGATGTGTCTCGCTACCTGATGGTGTTGTGTGCGAACTCCATCTTGTCGTGTAGTTGTGCTAACAGCTGGCTCAGCTCGCTCCACGCCGCCTCCACGTGTCGCGACTCCACAGCCGCGCGGTCGTAGGCTGAGCGACGTTCCTGCGGGGCACACCAGATAAATTATAAACTTATAAACATAAAAATTTACCGCCCTATTAATAGAAACTTTTACTCCGGGACTCAAGTTAATCCTGGAATAACTACGGGACAGAGGTAGAGATTAACTTTACTTCCGGAGTATTTATTTATTATTAAGGGGGTTACATACAGGCACATACATTGTTTCTGGCCCCACACTAGGATACCCGGTGTCGTGGGAACCAGAAACAGCGACATCACAAGCATGTAAACATCCAAGACCGGGGCAATTCTGGCGCTAGCGAGATCATGTTCATGGTCGAAATATCGATTTTGAGATACCGAAATCTCTATCAAAAACAAGAATAACCGGTCAAGTCGAAGGGTTCCGTACCATTATCTATAAAAAACCGCAAAAAAAAAACATGTTGTATGGGAGCCCCCCCTAAATATTAATTTAATTACTTATATTTTAAGTAAATAATCAACTCAATATATTGTGAACATTTTAAGCGTCTACCTGCTACCATTATCAATATCGAGCAAAAATGAGCAAAAAAATCACGTTTGTTGTATGGGAGCCCCCATTAATATTACATTTCTTTTGTTTTTTAGTATTTATTGTTATAGCGGCAACAGAAATACATCATCTGTGAAAATTTCAACTGTCTAGCTACCACGGTTTATGAGATACAGCCTGGTGACAGACAGACAGACAGCGAAGTCTCAGTAATAGGGTCCCGTTTGGCACCCTTCGGGTACGGAACCCTAAAAAGCTATTCTTACGACTAGCCTTTCGACCAACCGAGATATCTCGACCGGTTTTCGATCGAAATACATAAAAATCAACATAGTTTTCGACGCATTTAGGCCGTATCAAAACCGATATCTCGACTGGGGAGATGATCTCGATAGCGCGAGAATCGGGGGCCTGGGGTTTTTTGTCCCCAGTCGGGATTCGAACCCGGGACCTCTCGCAAGGTAGGCAGATGCGCAACCGCTGCGCCACAGAGGTCGTCTGTCGTCAACAGAACGGTGTAGTCATATTATAAGGAGCACACACACTCTGATGCATGAATATTTGTGTACAATAGCCGAGCTTATCTCCAACTACTAGGTCGTCCAACAACCACAAAATATCTAGTTATCTAAATATCTAGTATCTTTTGTTCTGTTTTTTCATAGAGAACTTTATCTCGAGGTTGAAAATCGCGGGCTATGAACTTTGGACGGACGGTTGTGTGTTTACAGAGATATTTTCCAGCAAACCAAGTTTCAGCACGTACCGGCTCGCCTATGTGGTCAAACGCGTGCTGCAGTATCTTGAACGCCTCCTCGGCCCCGGGCTGCTGGTTCTTGTCCGGGTGCACCAGGAACGCCTGCCGCCGGTAGTACCGCTTGATCTCCTCGTCCGTGCACGAGACTGACACGCCGAGGATGCTGAGAGGTTACGAAGTCAAAGTTAAGTCAAAACTTTATTTCTTAAATGTTTTCGCTTAAATCTTTCTTTTTCTCGTAGTCATATTATGCAATCCTTGAATAAAACGGATTTATATCGAGGGTGAATGAATGGGTGTACATGAATCACTCGCGTCGCTCAGGATTTTAAGATTCGCTACGCTCGTGAATCATCGTGAATTAATGTAAAGGTAGCGCCAAGTCTACAGTTGCGATCGGTTTCAAATTTTCGATCTACCTTTAATAATTTTGTACGACAGTAGTTACCTGTAGGGGTCTTTTCCTTTACATGCTAATAGCCTCTTCATGGCCTCTTCTCCAGTCGCGGGCAGAGGTATGTTTGCGTTCAGCTTTGTCGCTTCGTTACCGTTTTCTGGCTCCGTTTCTGTTAGGACAAATATTCATATTCATTATTGCGCAGAAACATAAAAAATACATTCACAAGAAATATTATACGCAAAGGCGAGCTTATCTCTAAAGAGAGATTTCTACCAGCAACCCTAGGCAGGACAGGAATTTGGATGCATGAGGACAGTCCTAGTGCGCAATAAAACAAATAGTTTGTTCTGTTTACTAGCTAAGGAAAGAGGACAGGCGGACAGCAGCAAAAAGAAGGCCGTACCAACCATGTGGGCGATGCACAGAAATAGCTGAGGGTTACATGGATAAAACTAACACGTTGGCCTGCTCCCCCGCGCTTGCCTCATTATGTCATGAAGTCGGAATGAGGTTGGATATGTCCTGTACCACTCACCCTTCTTGAAGCACTTGAGCCGCCTCCAGAAGCCGATCCTCGTGTGCCCCAGCTTGCCGTCGATCCACAGCAGGCAGCGGTTGTCGCCGAGCCTCCGCGCCCACTGCCGCCCGCTGCGCCACACGGCTTGCGAGCTCACGTACGTCTGTGTGAAGGCTGACGTGCATCTGGTGGGGGGACATTGCAGATTAGTTTGGAGAAGAATTGGGATGTTTTTTTAGGGTATTGGGTGGTTTTGATAGAACCTAGGAGATGAATGAAGAAGAAATTTAACTAAAAAGTAATCAAGCCCTTTTATTAACCGACTTCCCAAAGGAGGAGGTTTACATACCCCGATTTCCAAAACGGATGGACCGATTTGGAAAATTATTTTTTTGTTTGAAAGGGTTCCCATTGGTCCCATTGACACCAGGTCAGGATCTGATGATGGGATCCTGGAGAAATCGAGGGAACTCTTCAAATATTATAGGCAGACCTATAGTGATTTTTGTGTTTTTCATAATAACTCGTGCAAATGCACATGGTAAGCATAATATTTTGATGCGGAACTGCTGATGAAGACCACATATGGCCACCAGATCTGCTCAATACTAGGTACAAATACAATGCGTGGCTGACGGGCAGGCAACGCATAGCCTAAACCGGTGGACCTAGAGCCATGAAACTTTGTACAGGGGTTCCTTAGTAGCGTGGGGTAGCACTGATATGGGATTTGACAAAATTAATTCTCCAAGGGGGGGGGGGATAAGGGGTTACAGTTTGTATTAAACTCAATCTAATCAAATAGGGTTTGTGGAAGTCGGTTTTTTCTAAAGTTTACTTTTTGTTTCAATTATTATTGTGATGAAGCTTCTTGGTAAACTGTTAGTAGATAGTTGATCGGCTGCTAAACACATCATTTACATAGATACATTGTGTCACCAAATGTCCCATATGGGGTGGCAGAAGCACAATTCTGCCCACTTTTAAGCGGGCTACACACAACATGATATCGGTGTCAATCTAGGGTGTAAAAAGGTGATAAACTGAAGCTGCCTGCTGTGTGCGCTTGGAGTGGTGTACAGCAGGCGGCTCCAGTTAATCACCTTTTTACACCCCAGATCGCCACCGATATCATGTCGTGTGCCCGCTTTAGATAGTCATTTCTCCTCCTATCACCCCTCAGTAGGGATATAAATAGGACTCTCAGTACAGACAAGCTTCATAAATCTAAATTGTGGTACTTACAAATCAAAGGACAGATGGGCACTCATGCGACAAATATCCGACAGCAAGTACAGAAACCAAACCAGGGCCTTATAGGTGGCTGCACACCAGTTCTCAAGGTATGTCTGAGCCACGCCAAGGTACCCCGGCTTATTCCGTCTCCACTTGCAAACATTTGCCTTCTTCTTCTCCTGACTCTGCTTTGACAACTTATGGCTGTAGCTGCGGCTTTCCTTCTTCTTGCGAGCCTTCAGGCCTTCCACTTGGCCTTCTTCAAACACAAACTGATGAAACTCATTCTCGTCATCATCATCGTTGGGCTGTAGGTCTTCAACTACAGCACTCTTGTCTGCGTTTTTGGTATTGTTGTGTGACTTTTTGTTCTTCTTTGTAGGTTTTTCAGGTTGGGTTTCTATGAAGATGAACTGGCTGTCATTGGTTGCAGTGAAGCTGTCCTCTTCTTCCTGAGTCACGTCATGAACGGAAGACCACTTGCGAGACATGTTGCTTTTCTTATTTCTCTTTTTGCTTGGTTTCTGGCATTTTTCGGTATCATCAGTGTTGATATCACCCGACTCACTTCCTGATGACGTCATATTGAGTTTTTTATTGTCACCTTTCTGTTTTCCTTCATCTGAAGCAGGTTTGGTATTAGTGGCTGGCTTATCAGCCTTGGAATTATTTATTTTGTTGGCAGATTTGGCTTCAATATTACTTGACACTTTTGATTTGCGTGTCACCTCTGGTTGGACATTATTTTTGGTGTTTTTGGCAAGAACATCAGAGTATGTTGGTCTCATTGGCTTAACTTCAGCAACAATGCGTTTTTTGTTACCCGTGTCAGCTAATGGGTCACTCCTTTTTGGAGAATTTGTGTCTGGCTTGCCAATGTTCATTGGTATTTGAGGCTCAACCACCTGTGGATGGATCATGTTCATTGCTGGTGCATCAGGGTGGTTCAATGGGAAGTTTTGCCCAAATGGTGAATATGTTCCAGTTGAATTTGGCTCCCAGTTTCCGAGTACCTCCTTAAGGAAGTTGGATGTAGGCATATTGGACTGTTCTTTATTGTAGCAGGTGGACTCTGCTGTGGGCTCCGCCACATGCACATTATTATTGTCATTTGTGAAGTCCTGGTTGAGTGTGAACATGTGTGAGTGTGGCGGCTGCGGCACCTCCCTCAGTCCTTGTGGCTGGCTGAACAGCTCGTACTGTCCAGATACGGGGATCATCAACCGTTGGTTGTTTTTGTCATAGTACACATTGACCATCTGGCCATTTCCGAGGTTCAAAACTGCGTTGTTTTGAAGACCTTGGTGGCTTTGCGGGCGGGGGTTGAGACCTTCGTCTGGCACGGGGCCGCTGTCAACTGGGACATTCATGTTGTTGTGCATATGCTTGAGATAGACTTCGTTTGCGGCAAACATGTTCGTGTTGGTGAACATGCCGTCACTCATGACGGTCTGGTTTGGGATGAGCGGCGGCTGGCCCACTCCCGCCGGCCCGCAAATCTCAGCGGAGTCCCCGCGGTAGTTCCAGGCGTGATGCTGTAGCTCCCCGAAACGCGGGTCATCTTTTTGCGACCTTGCCATTTTTGGTTATATCCGTATCCGCTGACTGAGCATGTGAAATGACACGGAAATGTTACACTGAATGCGTTTTCACACTTGAAGATTTGGCATTTTAGGATATAAACAGGATGTTTTTGAAAAGAAAGGGAAATAACGTGGAATATTTATTGACGATTGACGCTCCTTCAATTATTTTTGACGCGAGTGATATGTTTATAGAGTTTGATGGTAGCCTCGGCCAGAATGAGAATAAAATCAATAATTTGCATAGACTTTTTTGTCTTATATTTGCGATTGTCTTATTATTATTGTCAAACTGTATCCAGCCAGGCCCAGGTAGAAATAATACAACATCATGCTATCTAAATAAACAACTAACTAATGCAACTAAACTGGGAGAGTATTTCTAACAAGATTCATAAACTATCTACTGTCACGTTCTGTTCTACGCAAACATCCAACTTCAACAAGTATTTCTATGTAGAGTCGAAGAGTCGACCGTAGCGATGATACGAGTCGCGATTATGCTCGACTCGAATCACCCGGATCGTATTTGAAGCCGACTCGGATCGTGATACGAGTCGGCTCGGGCTCGTATCACCCATACGCCCATACGAGTTCGCGGTTTGCGTTACGAGCCGATGCGATGCGAACACGCGGGAGCAGGCGGCGGGCGGGGGGTGGTAAGGTAACTCGTCGCGATGCGAGTCGAACCATCATCGACGACGACGACGAAACGGGTCGACGACCCCTGGCTATGCTTGCCGGTTCAAAGAGTATAACTAGGTAGTAGTGCCTAATTAAGTGATATTTTTTTTAGTAAACTGATGGATGACATTACCTATAAAGTACTTTTTTGCAATGCATGATGTTAATAAAATAGTCATATTCTTGAATATTCATAAGGAAGGAGGTAAAAAAAAGTACGTAATGCGGAGTTTGGCTAGTAGTCCAATGGCTTCGCTATATTGCACTATATGTCCTCCGTGTTTTTTGAGAAAAACTCCCATGCTACACTTTTTCGAGGAGGAGCCATTGTTTTAATTTGACTGAGTGAGAAAGTGCTAGAAAGAAGTCTGATCTGAAGGAACTAACTTCCGAGGGAACTAACTTCCGTCCGGTTCGAACGCGCGCGCGCGCGCGTCGGTTTCCGTTTCCTCGCTAAGCCGCCATCGATAGATCGATCGATCCGAGTCACCGACTCGTATCGGTGTGAGGAGGGTCTACCGACTCGTATCGATGTGAGGCGGGTCCTGTTCGCTCTGTGGTGAACGAACGAAGCGTCTCGCGCGTCGCGTAATGCGAGTTGATCCGATTCTGTAAGAAAGACGATTCGGTTCGGCTCGTATGGAAATGGAATCGAATCAATCCGGATTGAGGGCTCGGTTCGCCCACCGCTCGACCGACAGCACATCATTTGATCATCATTGAATGCATCAAACTGAAAGTTCCTCTAAAGATACGTAGTAGTATTAGTATTAATATTAAAGTATCTGTGGTAGTAGTACCTAATAGGTAAGTTAGAACCCGCTTCCCACTTAGCCCCATAACGTACAACGCCTGTGAAAATATGGTTCTACATGACCTAACCCACAAAACTGATGTATTGCTCAGAGGGCCACAAAAGTGAAAACTTTGGCACTGCCAAATTGGCAGTTTTGGCACACATGGCTAGTTACAACGAGGTTACAACAACGGCTTCCGCTCAAGTATTTGTAAAGGTAGGTACCTACCTATTTTGCACCTAGATACATACCAACTCTGAAACATTGCTTGCAAACTGATTTTAGCGACGGAACTGACAACGCAAGCTAACAAGAACAATAAGAGCTAACAACGGAACAATAGGTACCTTCTGTACATGGCGACGAGAGCACGACTGCGACGATACTCTTTGTATTTGTCAAAAAATTGCATGCAACTGAAATGCAACTGGGGGAATCGCACTTTTCGCATCAGCGCCGTTTAGCTAAATGTGTGAAGGGCCTACCTACAATACAGTAGGACAAGACTCGGATTACAGGTCACCCGACACTGCAACAGAAGGCCGTCTGGTCAGGTCTGGTTGTTATGATTCACCCTTTATCTACAGATCTGCAGCCGCTGAGCTCAGACAATGGACAAGCCTCTTGCTGAAGGCAAATAACTATGGAGCTCTGACAGCCTATCAGTAATTAATAAACTAATAATTATTTTCTGAATGTGGTAGATTAAGTTCATGTCTTCTGCTTTGGATTTGACTATCCATTGTTCCCACCTCATTTAGTCAGTAGTACTACCTAACCTACTTACTCAATTTTGCGTGAAAATGAGCTAGCTCATCGCATGGAGATATGAAGGTTCCGTCCCTAACATTGTTTTTCGTCATCTTTACCGTGTCTTCTTTTAAAGTTATGTACCTAGATACCGACTTATAGTAAGTACCTACTTATAACGTAGTTTTAAAAATATAATAATTTAAAGTGGAAGGGATACGCGGGAAAGTTTATATTTATATTAGTAATTTGATTCCTATTGGAAAACAACACCGGGTGCTGTAACAAAAGTCAGATTTCCCTCAAAGGAAACCCTGTCTTGGCACAGTCGCACGTGAAAGCCACTCGTATCGGATGTTCAATATCATTGCAGCGAAGTATAAAATGCAGTATAAAAACTTCTTACACAGTTGATAGAGGCAAAGTAAGTCAATAGTCGAATTTTCGTGACTGAGGGAGGGCTAACAAATCGTCACAGCGAATAAGGATCTGCGACAAGGATATGGAGATAGAAAGAAAAAGAGAGAAAGTTTCCTTATCTCATTGGCTCATGCTCATATCATCACCTGCAGGCGAGCGTGTTACCACTAACAACGGACGCTCTCTGCAGGTGCTTGATCGCAGCCAGCGATTGGGAGCGGTTTCGAAGGCACGGACAACTAGCTGCTGCTCTAAACTATTTTGAGAACTAATATTAGTTTGCATTTCGTTTAGAGAGCTTAGTTCCCCTTTTAGTTTAGTGCATCTGCCTTCGAAGTCGCTCCCATTGACTCGCTTATTTTATTATTTATTTTAGCGACATGGGGGGGCAATTCTAGCGCTAGCGAGATCATGACCGTGGTCGAAATATAGATTTTAAGATACCGAAATCTCTATCAAAAACAAGAAAAAGCTATTCTTACGACAGCCTTTCGAACAACCGAGATATATCGACCCGTTTTCGATCGAAATAAATATTTAATAAATCAAGATCGTTTTCGACGGATTTGGGCGGTATGAAAACCGATATTTCGACTGGGGAGATGATCTCTATAGCGCGAGAATCGGGGGCATGGCGTCTGCAGAACAAAAGAACCCCTAAGTATGTGTATGCTGTATCTGGTTCCCAAGACACAGGGTACAGGTCTTCCCAAGATACAGGCCTTACAGGGGCCAGAATTAATGTTTGTGCCTGCATGCCGTTTGCGGGCATACGGGCTACTACTAAATCTTACATGACCCGTAGAATGCTGATTGCGATATTGATAATAATACAGTGTAAAGCGCGGGCTCTGTGGTTCACCTCTCTCCCGCCCGCCTTCGCCGAGTTAGCGACCTCTCGCGGAGGCATGCCATGCTACGGTTGCTGGAGTAGCATTACTTGGTATTACTTACTTCGCAGGGCACCTCTCGCTATCGATATCGAGTGTCGATCGCGATCGGCACGCGAGTGACAGCGGAATGGCCGCCGGGACCACGGAACTCGGAAAACTGAGCGGAAACTTACAACGTTACATGAATATGTAAATAGTAAACACAGCGGCTTTCTGCATCCTGTGATTAGGAGATTAATAAGTGCTCGCTGTGAATGAAACTAATAATTGCAGTTCACGGGCAAGTTCTTTAGAGACATCACCCCTAACCTAAACTTCTTCTTCGGGTGCCATCTCCTATCGGAGGTTGGCGATCATTACGGCAATCTGCTCACGTCACGGTTTACTGCGGCATGGAAGAGGGATGTTGTCATGCTCATCCCGAACCATTTAGATTTTGGAGCCAGGATGTATGTGGGTGACCAGGTTTTCTGCATCCTCTGGATCTTGCCTTCCATAGACTTCCCTGAGATGATTCTTAACCAAAATTGCTTAAGTGGTTCGTAAGTTAAGAGTTACTATCAGCTACTTAACAAAAAAATAATTAATCTGCTTTTAGATTTTGGTTTCTTTGATGGTGATGGAAAACATCGTGAGGAAACCTTCATTACTCCATAGCTGCGGCGATGGGCTAGCCCCCTGTCACGCAAAATGGAGTATTGAATCATTGGGCTGAAAGTGGGCACAGTGGTGCCTCTGCCACCCCGTATGGGAAAAGGCCTGACGCTATTTTATGTTATGTTGTTTCTTTAATGATTAATGGTGTTCGGGATGTTATGGATTTTGAATTTATAGCACTGAGCCAGCGTGGTGGAGTGTGGCCCAATAACAATCGTATCCAGTTAAAGGCCCGTGCCTCTCGAAGGGGACATTAATGGGGTTTTTTTTTTTGGAATGATGAACCGGCTAAAACTTGGATCAACTGCACCTCTGCAATGCCACCCCGTATGGGACAACGCGTGACGCTCTGTTATGTATTTACAGCTAAGTACTTACCTCATTCACTTTTAATTTCATCACACATAGTTACGACCATCAGTCCAGTGATGCAGTCACGATCACGATCACGTAGTTCTTCCAAATAAGGCTAAGGGTATGCCAATTAGCTGCAAACCTAGACCCTATTTGGCATAATTGTAGTATTCGACTATCTCTACTTTACTGACTTATTTCGAACCGTATATCTTGTACAATAAGGGTGAAGCGAAGGCAGGGCTATAGCAGGACATTTATGGAAAGTGGATGATCTATTTAATTTCGCTTTCTGGTGCTAAATATAACTAAAAACGTCTAATCTAATGAAGTGACTGTGATTGCGTGGGAAAGGAACTAAGGGGCAACATTTCTCGTTTCGTCTATTTTATGTTTGTGTATACCTACTCAACGTCTAAACAGAATCTTACAAACTGTTAGTTAGCTTTTATAACACAGCGTCACGCCTTTCCCATTCGGGGTGGCAGAGACACAAGCTGCTCTAATCTGTATCTCTGACATCTATCCTAAAATCCCAATATTCCCAATCACGTAGGTACCCAAACGCTAGACCAATGAAAAGTTTATTTTACACGTGTTTCTGTGATTTTATTCTGAGAAAGGAACTGGTATACGAATATTGTAACTTTCACAGGTATTTGAAATGTTAAAACCCATTCAACTCTCCGATCCCAAAACTCAGAATAGCCATCTACATCAAGATCACCATCAGTGGATTGTAAAAAGTAAACTATTATGTGAAACGGGTCGCTGCTATTACGGTGCGGTGTATGTAACCCACATTTCATGCATAATACAGTTCTCAAGTTTCGACCAACTAAGATTCGGAAGTTATCTGAGACTCATTTACATATTTAGGAATGCTTCGGTGTCTGCAAAAACTTTTATATATGGCTTTTATCCCCGTAACGGCGAATGATAGTCTGTCGAATGCACCTGGATAAATGACATGACAGCATGACTACCGCTCAATTTGTGTCCTATTAGCTATTACAGACTGTAAATTTACAGTACAGACGAGACGTGTAGTGTAGGTAGAGATGCGTGGGCGGGCTCGGACCTGGGAGACACATATCCCCAGCCAGACCTATACAATACACAGACAAATCGAAATCAGTGAAGAAAATAAAGTTGCCGTACCTATTCTAAAATGTTTACCACGTAATGTGAAATGAGTTTTACAACTTGCCCCAATCAAAATAATATCTCATAACAAACAACGGAACCCAAACCAAATTGTTTAAATTACACTTGGAGTGTCTCAAGCAAGACAGACAGCAATAGGAAACGAGATGACAGTGCTCGTGTAATCTCAAGATAATGAAACAAGCACCTTTACTAAGAAGTATATAACGATATCGTGTGAACTTCCCAACTAAGTATAACATAGTTACATGTTTAGAGCTGTCAAATTAATACGACACAATGTAACGTAGTAGGTACAGGAAAGAAGGCGATATATGAGATTTGCAATTGTGTGCGTGCGAAGCCCGGCTAATGGGCTAGTTGAGAAGAGTCCACTACAGTGACGAAACTTACACAGACACGTCGAAGTCTTACACGGATGGAAGCACTTACAATCGGATTTTTCAGTTCTCGTTTTCCGGACTGTACGTGATTATGTTACATTCTGACGCAATCTAAAAAGGGAGCTAGGAAAATGCTGTAATATTAAATTAATATGTAACATGGTGCAGTTTTTTCAGTGATTTATTAACAAGGCATTGTAGGTATTTCCTATGTAATTTAGGTATTGTCTTATACATAATACAATATGACAATTAATTACTAAAAACATGTGAAGAAGAGTAAGTTTGTATAATGTGATACTTGACAGAGTTATATAATTGTATTCATTCATGCCATTACATAACTGCAAACTAACGAAGAACTGGACATAACTCAGGTGACAAAACTTGACGATTTTCCATCTCCAATTTGATAAATAAAAGTTTAATCAAAATCGCTAGAGCTCCGAGGTGATCGTCACTTTCGGTAACATTAGTAGGTGATTGATTGATAATAAGTGAGGCGAGAAGGCATACTTAATGAAATGAGATAGAAAAATAAATTAAATGGTGCGAAAATGTATTTAGTGGAACTAATATGTTTTGGCAGCAATCAATCATGTAATCGATGAAACGGTTAGCAATAAGTTGTGGAGATAGTAAATTGTCTGTGTAAACTTATGATCATTACGACACAGTGAATTAGTAGGTAACCAAAAATCTGTCAAGTCCTTGACGGAGTCCCACACGAATGGTTCCGTACAAGAAAAAAAAAACACGTCTCTTGTTTACAGAGCAACAGAACTATAGTAAATTACTTACTGGTGTAAGAAATACTAATTCCGTGAAATTTTTAACTCTCTACCAGGTTTATGAGGGAGGATATACGGCCAGCGGAATCTTATTCTGCCTGTCCGTCAGTCCGTTGATGGGCTTTATGTATCTCATGTCATGACATGAACCAGGCAGAGAGTTGCTAGGCATAGTTGGGGAACGGAACCCAAAATAACACTTATACCACTACACTAACAAGAACTTTAGTCTATAGTCTATTCGTGATAAGAATGCAGTAAAGTCATCACTGTCCGGCGGCCTAGCCATGCCCCGTAACCAATCAAATCGTTTCCAATTATCAAGCCAAGTTCACAGTGACCAGTTAAAGGCAAACTTTCGAACGCGAAGGTTGTGTCCTGTCCTGTGAGTGTGTGTTAACAGATTTAAATTTAAATTTCACTGCATTCTTATCACGAATAGACTGTAACTAACTCTACTCAACTCTAGTATGAGTAGGAATAGGTAACGTTCGTGGTCTAAAATTAGATATGAGAAATAAATAGAGCGGGCTGCATAGGAACCTACTTAAATATGTCTAAGTAGGGCGGCCCAGTTGATTCCGTTTCTCACTATTCCTACTGTAGCCTTGACATGCATCTGACAAAAGGTAACATAACAAAAACTAACTGTACAAAAGACGTCATTGCATTTTGCCAGATGCATGCTGCTCATCCGAGCGACAAATCATCATCATCATAGTCATCAAATCATCTCAAATGAGAACCTGACCACTTGACACTGGCAAAATTAACCTCAAAAGAGGTTAGGACGCCATTAATAAAAAGAAGAAGAAGATCATCACGTAGATGAGCACTTTGCCGCAAGCACTAAAATGTGGGAGTTCGTAAAAGTATAATTGAAACAAAAAGTAAACTTTAGAAAAAACCGGCTTCCACAAACCCTATTTGATTAGATTGAGTTTAATACAAACTGTTACCCCTTATCCCCCCCCCCCCTCCTTGGGGACTTAATTTTGTCAAATCCCATCTCAGTGCTACCCCACGCTACTAAGGAACCTCTGTACAAAGTTTCATGACTCTAGGTCCACGGGTTTAGGCTATGCGTTGCCTGCCCGTCAGCCACGCATTGTTTTTGTACCTAGTATTGAGCAGTTCTGGTGGCCATATGTGGTCTTCATCATCACTTCCGCATCACAATATTATGCTTACCATGTGCATTTGCACGAGTTATTATGAAAAACACAAAAATCACTATAGGTCTGCCTATAATATTTGAAGAGTTCCCTCGATTTCTCCAGGATCCCATCATCAGATCCTGACCTGGTGTCAATGGAACCAATGGGAAGGTAAACCCTTTCAAACAAAAAAATAATTTTTCAAATCGGTCCATCCGTTTAGGCGCTATCGGGGCACATACATAAAAAAAAAAAAAATATTAAAAAAAAAAAAATATATCCGGACGAATTGTAAACCTCCTCCTTTGGGAAGTCGGTTAAAAACACCAAATATAACGAACGACTGCGAATGCAAAACTAATATTCTAGAGTCTTCTAGACTTCTTATTAAATGAGATTATGGCACCCTAGTGCTATGGCCAATTGGCAGTGAGTGAGGTTTTCAATTTGTAAGACGATCATTTCAGTGTCGTAAATTTTACAATTCACACCATTTCACTGGATACAGTCAGAAGCATACTGATACGATTTACAATCGGGAATTGGTAAGTAGCAGTAACATTCCTATTATCATGAACGCTAGAGTTAAATTACTGAGTTAGATTGCTATCAAGTGTTATATTTTCTGCTCACTGTACTGCAACTCTGGTTTCTCGTACTTTTGCTCTGTGTTTTGGAATATTTCTAAGCGGTGGAGCTTTTTTAACGACAATCGTGGTACCGACAGCAAAAAAGGCATGACCTGAACTTTGATGAATGATGGTGTAGATGCCTCATGGTCGTCATCGTCAAGCCTTTTCCCATATGGGGTGGCAGAGGCATAACTGTGCCCACTTTTAGCCAGTGGTGATCATTCAGTGTCCATAGTGTCACGTGAATTTTCGCGGCAAACGTCAAATTGCATACATTTTTTAAATTTTAAATAAATAAATAAATAATAATTGGTTTCAGCATATGTTGCATGGTGCGGTGGCAGCACACAACGCTGGTTTTCAAACCAAACCCTTTAAGCTAAGCTAAAACTAAAGTAAATTAAAAGAAAAAAAAAACAAACACAGTTGTACCAACATTTTATGTAGGTACCTAACTTTAGGTTTTGTGTTATTATTATTTATTCGTGATCATGCATGACGCTTTTAACAAAAAATTATTTATTTGCCTGTAATAAGGTGAAAAAGGCTGTATATACGTTACTTTATTGCTATAATATTTATATAATATAATATAAAATAATATTCTATCTTTAGGGTTTATTTAGCCTTGCAATAACTGAGTTCTAAAAAATATTTTCCGTACTTTCTCCTTGAAGGTAGCATTACTCATGTGTCCTCGTAAGGGCGGTGGCAGGTCGTTCCAAATCTTTGCAGCTGCAAAGCGAAATGAACCCCTGAACCCTACAGTGTTATGTGTTAACCCTATTATTGAATTGAAGTATCTAAGTCGTGCACTTCTCTGCTGCGAGGCCCCAGACCACATAAATTTTTCATAGAGATACACAGGTATTTTGCGATGGACTACTTTTTGCATCAGACAAGCTAGGTGGAGTTTCCTGCGACCATGCATCTTCAGAATATTTTTCTCATTCAAATATGGCGTGACATGTGCTCGTCTAGGGACATCAAAGCAGAAGCGGGCGCATGCATTCTGGACCCTCTGAATAGCACGCTCAGTTTTTACAAATAACCTAGGCCCATAGACTGTATCACAGTAATTAAACAAAGAAAGGACCAGTGAATCGGTTAGCACTTTCCTGACTTCCTCAGTCAGATACTGTCTGATTTTATACAGCACTTTTAGATGTGCTCTTCGTAACGTAATTGACTGTCTAGAGTGAGCCCGAGATTTTTAGCAATAAGAACCATCTCCACACTTTGGTTATCAATTTTTAGAATTGGATTACCAAGTATAATGGAGTGGGATTGGTGTGTCGTGCCCATTACTAGAAATTTAGATTTATTAGGGTTTAGGACGAGTGCGTTCTGTCGGGCCCAGCTATGAATGATGTCAAGGTCCTCATTTATTTTTGTCACTGCGTCATCCATGTTACCCGGCTTGAACGAAAAATATAGCTGTGTATCATCGGCGTAAAGATGAACCTTACAGTGTTTTATCCTTTTATGCAAATCTGCAGTGTAAAGCACGAACAGTAAAGGACTTAGTATAGCTCCTTGAGGACAACCTCGTGATATTGGTTGGAGTCGCGAAGCTATATCATTACCTTCACCATCGTCTACAACGACAAACTGTTTCCTATTGGTCAAATATGACTGAAACCATGCAAGTGCTGAGGCTGATATACCATAGTAAGCCATTTTCGATAAGAGTAACTCTGTGTTAATGCAATCGAATGCTCGTGAAAAATCCAGAAGTACGAGTATGGTGCCATTACCCTCATCGGACTCTGCTAAAATTTCGTCTGTAACATGTGCTAGTGCGGTTTCCGTTCCGTGTCCAGCGCGGAACCCGGACTGCACAGTTGGAAGGATCATCCGAGTTTCCAGATATTCAGTAAGTTGAGTACAGACCACTCTCTCAATCACTTTCGATAAAACAGGTAAAATGCTTATAGGACGCAGATCCTTTAATTCTTCCACCGTATTTCCTTTTGGGATTGGCTTTATTTTCCCAATTTTCCAATCATCTGGAAAAACGTTTAACGAGATTGACTGGTTTACGATCAAAGTTATAAGAGGTAAGGTGACCGACAGTGTCATACGTATCATTTCTGCGGATATTGTGTCGTGCCCTGCTGCATTTGTGTCTATATTTCGTATAATTTTACGAACTTGCTCATCAGTGCAGCATTTAATGACAAAATCTCCATTTAATTTTCCAAACTTTGATGTCCTGTAAAACGACATTAAATCTTTGTCTGCGTGCGGATCGCCTGGCGCGTTGATAAAGAAGTTGTTTATTGGTTCTGGATGTTTGAGATGTTGGGGAATTTCACAGGTGTTGTGATTACCTATGAGTGCTGACCGTTTCAAATTTTTCCAGAGTATCGTAGGATTTTTATTGTGTCTGTTTACATAATATGTAAAGAAAGCCGTTTTTTCCTTTTTTATTGCGTCGTTCACCAGGTTGCGAAATTTTTTATAGTAGGTCCAATGCGACTCTAATTTAGTTTTATGAGCTCTATCTAGAGCCTCGTTCCTAAGTGACATCATTTTTCTTACTGTGTCTGTAAGCCACGGGCTCGGAGTGGGTTTTACCAGAACACGTTTTAAGGGTGCATGCTTATTAAATAGGTCTACGATAAGAGCGTTAAATCTATTTAGCATGTCGTTTACGCCGCAACCCTCTCTTACTTCATGCCATGGCAGTGACTTGAGATCCAGCAAAAATGACTCTGTATTAACTCTAGCGATTGAACGTGTGCTTATAAATCGCTTAGGCTCCTTTGGTTTTTTAATGGTGAATTCAGCTACCACCATACCGTGATCACTAAGTGCATCATTGTGATAAACTTTGATGGCTTTGCAAAGATCACTTGAGTCTGTTATAACTAAATCCAACAGTGTCGCCGATGTGGCCGTTATGCGCGTTGGTTCCCTAACCATCTGTTCCAAACTTAGTTGTGATAAAAAGGAGTGTAGATCAACCGCTTTAGGTAAGTCCGGTTTTAATAAGTCGATATTCAGGTCAGTCAAAACAAAGAGGTGTTTACAGTGGCCGAGACTGCTTATAGTCTCATTTAAAGCATCTATTGCGTCATCTGTCGTTACAGCCTCCGGTCTGTAGGCTGTGCCAACGGCGATGAGGCCGATTCCCGGTAGAGTCAGCTCTAGCCACATCTGCTCGAGCGGGGAGGGAGGGTGCGCGATCACGCGAGCTCGCACTCCCCGACGCACGTAGAACCCCACGCCGCCGCCTTTCCTAGACTCGCGCGGATTGTGTTTTAAATGGTATCCCGGGATTTTTGGTGCGCAAATATCTTGGCCGTCCTTCAACCACGTCTCGTTTAGTGCCAGTATGTCAGGTTTGTACCTTTCAACGCTTACTGTTAATTCGTATTTATCTCGTTGCGTCCTAGCGAGTATAAATAAACAGTCAAGTGCGAGTAGGACTCGTGCACCAAGTGTTCCGATCACACTTGGAGAGCGTTACACGTGTAATTAGGTTTCCACATAAAAAACTAAATTATGATGTCATCCATGTAAACCAAATTGCATATTTTTGCAGTTTTGCAGACAGTTTGCAGTTTTCAGACTTTTCCCTTTACCTGTGCTATAAGACCTTGCTTTGTGTCAAATTTCATGATTGTAGGCCCACGGGAAGTACCCTGTACGTTTTGGGTCCATTGCGATTACCGATTACTATGAAAATCCAACAATTTTACAGCATGAACGGTCGTACCGTTTAATTGCGTTGACCTAGAAGGTTGATTTTTTCACAGTTATATGCGAGTACAGACCTTAACAATTGATATAAATTTCAGCTAGATACGTCCACGCGTTCTTGATATAAAGGTATTGACACACAGACAGACAGACGGTCGGACGGACAGACGGACAAAAAAGTGATCCTAAAGTGATCCTATAGGGTTAATATTTTTATTTTAAGGATCGGAACCCTAAAAAGCCAGAGGGCCTCTTTTAATCGACATCCCAAAGGAGGAGGTTTACAATTCGTAGAAAGGTTTTTTTGTATGTGCCCTGATCGCGCCTAGACGGATAGACCGATTTGAAAAAATATTTTTTTGTTTGACGGGCAACGCATAGTCGGAACCGGTGGACCTAGAGCCATGAAACTTTGTGCAGGAGTTCCTTATGTAGCGTAGGGTAGCACTGAAATGGGATTTAACTAAATTAATTCCCCAAGGGGGGGGGGGGAATAGGGGGTTACAGTTTGTATTAAACTCAATCTAATCAAATAGGGTTTGTGGAAGTCGGTTTTTTCTAAAGTTAAACTTCTTGTTTCAATTATGAAATGAAACGTACCGCTCGCCCGCCTACCCTACCTAATACCGTATCTGCTGACCACACAAGGGCATAAAATAGTAGCAGACTGTAACTTGCATATAATAGTATGTATGTATGTATAGTACACACGCGTCACAACATGCCCATGCACAATGGGAGGCAATCTGAGCCAGCACTAGAAATAAATTGTTGGTTCGCACTTCGCTGGCAAATTGAATAGTGAACTTTCCCACGTTTCGGTTTTAGCTGCGTTCACATTTATTTGCCTGAGGAAATATCTGGAAGAAAGGACTTTTAATCCAGAAAGCGGACACTGGATGAAGATTACGAGATATGACGACTTACTAAGGTCGTAGATGTGGGAATGCGGATCGCAAGGATCGCAAGTGGAGATGGGGACACCCACAGCAGACCATTATATATTCTGTGGGGACACCACTTGGCTAAGGAGAGGAGGGACAGCGGCAGATAAACTAAGGTCCAGGTGAGGCCAAATGGTGGCCCAGTCCGTAGACCAAGAGGCAGACCACCCGGCCGATTGGTCGCCAATGTGCGGATGATATCGCCAAAACTGCGAGGCAACTGCGATGAAGAGGAGGCATTTACTTAACAGTGGGTGCAGGAGGTTGGATAGATAGCTAGACAGATGAAGATAATTGTTGCTGTGTATTACATTGCAAAGTTACAAAATTCGGATCAGTCATCATGAAAAATTCAGTATTAAATATCTGACATTGCCTCTGCCACTCGGATATGTTTATTTTTAGGAGTGAAGGAGGTACCTAGCCTTGTCCCCACATTTAGCCAGAAATCAATCCCACCATTTAAATGTTGAGGATAAATTGATATTTTTATTCCTTTCTTTTTCGGAGCCCTAAAAAGAATGTGTCGGTCGATATCTCGATTGAGAGAATGTAATGTATCGAGTTGATTGATTCTAATCGGTTTCCGTTTACGTTTCATAATCGAAACTAGTGTTGATGTGAAGAATCGGGGAATGAAAATTCACTAGATATTACTGTTTACATGACTATCTATTATCTATGTATGAAAAATCATCTACCTAGATGTAAAGGCCATAATGATCTCTAAGAACATTTTACGTGTGTAATATCAAACTCTAATTTTTTAAGCTTGAACAATCCAAAGAAATACTGCACATCATTGTCGTATTTAAAAAACTCTACATAATGTGCATCCTTACCATACAAAACTCCTACAATAAGTTCACTTTCGTTGTGATGTAACAATAGTAATAGTGTAGAACATTAATTGCTTTAGGAAGCGCAACACAGTTTATTATTTATGTTTTGGGTCTTTATCGATAAGGATCTAAAGGTATTTAGATTCGATTGTTACAGGCAGACAATGTTAGTTAAGATTGTCATGCAATTTGTCATGCAATTTGAAAGTTGTTCAGAATTATGTTCCTGACTCTTTCGGCTTGTACACCCCTTTCTGTTACACCCTGTACTTGTATGACAAATTCATCAACATCATTTTACATACAAAATGTACGATTCATCTATTTGATAGAGCATATCCAGGTTCTTGAAACAGGCCTTTAGTTCAACCTTTTTGCGTCTGCCACCGCATCTGGGAAACAACTTGTATATCAACTGTACTCTGGTTAAATGCAGGAAAGGGCCTATTAGGTAGACTAGAAATGAAAGCAGCTTTATTTTATTACAGCAAATTACTTATATTCTAATAGGGTAAATTATACTCTCATACTTACAAATGGGATCGTTAGAGTAATATAATTGAAACGACATAATATTATCTTAAGACGCTTTTAATAATTATGACCATAAGTTATATTAATTCATCTCCAATACAGTTTCCGGATAAGTAAAAACATATATTGAGCGAAAATGCTGTTTTTTGAAGTAAAACTTCTTGGGGCACGGGGGTAAAATTTATTTAACCTCTCAACTGTGGGTTATTCATATATTTGCTTTTCCATTGCTACTAGCCGGGTGCTATCACGAGTGGCTAAGAAATGTAACGGAAATTGGAATCGGTGACGTCAGGGTCGGCTGAAGACTTTTAAAACCGCAACTATTTTCAATACGGTTTTTAACTAATCAGATAAGATAATAATACATTCGTACAATAAAGAATGTTAATTAGTGAGAGAAAAACCTGATGAAACGTTAACAAATAAAAATTATTTTAAGCATTCTTCCACGAGTTCTTGATTTCCGGTATGGCCAAGATGGCGATAAACAAAACCAGTGACGTGACCAAAAACTACTTCGTTCAACCTCTTTGTTGGAACCGGAACTTATGTTTGACAGCTGTGCGATGCGATCCATACAGTTTGTAAGAAAAGAGTTTCATCAATGTCACACGGGTCGATATGGATTTCTAAAACAAGCAAAGCAATGCATACATAATGAGACGGCTTAAAGACGTGACGTCAGATGGTATATAATCTGAGCGAGATGCAAATAGTACACTATTGAATGAGTTAAGTATATCACCACGAGCGCGACAAATTGTAGATAAGGAATGGTGGGAAATAAATGACATGACGTATTAAAAGTAAGTACAAGTATAAAATAATTTCAAATAATCGGACGTCTGAAACTTAAAAGTAACTTGAAGCAGAGATTGGATCTCAAAATTGGAAATTTAAATCTCTTTTAGTATAGGTAGGTATAGGTGTATAGTATAGGTACCACTTAATGATCTAGCTACAGAAGTTTTACTTCTAACACGTGTACGGTGCTACACGCGTATCTTTTTTTTTTATTACTTTGAGCCAGTTATTGAATACTCGAATGGCTAGCCCATCGCCGCGGCTATGGAGTAGAGTAATGAAGGTTTCCTCACGATGTTTCCTCAGCAATCCACCTGTCTCATCCCTACTTGGTTTGCTGGAAGAGATCTCTTATTAGAGATAAGCTCGCCTTTGTACACGTTTTCTATGTTTTTTAGTGTCATAATTTCATAATTTCTTTATTCTAAAACACGGTAGGTAATATAAAGTGTACAATGGCGAGCTTATCTCTAAAAAGAGATCTCTTCCAGCAAACCAAGTAAGTATTGTCCTATGTAACTGTTTGTGTGCAATAAAAAAAATATGAAATTATGTTCTCTATCACCGTTAGAACATGTGATAATGTACTACACTCCTACAAAATAATTAAACAAAGCTCAGTCATTCATAGGTCATAGCATCCACAGCTATTATCCCATATATGCGATGGCTGAAGCACAATCGAACCCACTTTTGACCAATTAATCAATATCTTTTTTGAGTACCTAATTAGCAAAATCCTTTAAATACTTACAAGTTACAACCACTGTTGACACAACATCAGACATACTTTATACAGGGGGATGTCAGCCATAGTTTCCACACCTTTGAACTGAAAATATTATACAGGGGGGGGGGGGGGGGGGGGGTCGATTATGCCCTAAACAGCTTCCAGTAAAGGATGGTGCCGTTCGTTGGGCATTGATTCGACTTAGGGCGGGACTGTCGTGCCCAGAACTGTAGCGCGAATCTCGTTATCATAAACATAAGTCAGAGCAAAAAAGCTCATTAACACCGGATGTTCAAAAACATATATCTTTATCTACAAACAGTTAGTATAAATATACATTTGACATGTTTGTTTAGTCCAACCGTCACTTCAGGCTACTAGTTATATGCTGTTATTTATTTACACTTGTCATAATTATGTAACACTTATTATGTATGTATGTATGTAAAGTGCTCCGTGGTCTAGTGGGTTTCACCTTGCTTCTCACGCAAGAGATGCAGGTTCGAGTCCCGGTGCTGACCATGTACCAATGAGATGATTAATTTGTCTTAAGTACATTATCGGACACTCCGTGTTTCGGATGGCACGTTAAGCTGTAGGTCCCGGCTACTATCACTACTTCGTAGTATGTAGTAGTCGTAAAAACCCCTCCACCAACCCGCACTGAGCCAGCGTGGTGGAGTATGGCTCAATCTTACTCGGATCCGAGTAAAGGCCTGTGCCCCTCGGTGGGAACATTAATGGGCTACATTTACTTTTACTTTACTTATTATGTATTATGGTTATGGGTGTTAATGGTTTAATTTGAATGTTTAATGAGGACTATTCCAAAGTAGCTAATTAGCGAGCTGGAATGAATAAATACTTAGCAACTGCACGAATCCTATTTGGATGAAGTAGCCAGTTTAGTTTCATAAGTTAGTATTAACTCTTGAAGAATCGCACGGAGTGTTATTAATTATTTTAATTAAAGCTTTCAAGTTTAGGTTTTAAGACGCTGAAATATTAGAGATGAGCTTGATTCTCACAGGGATATACGTTTCAGCACAGATACTATAATATTATGGTTTCAGTCATATGTTTGATTGAAGTTTGCAGCATAGAGTAACTTATATGTTTGCAGTACCTACAAGTTACGCTAGACCTGGTACAAAGCTTGAATGTCACGTGGTCACTGTAGTCGAACAAGTTAATTTCTCTTCAACAATTAGTTTTACTACTCAATGGATCTCGTATTCACTGACGGGTAGAGAAACACTCCCATATCAAATGCCACTTTCTAGAGAAAATTAAATTACCGTCGGGGTGGCGCCGGCGCCGTTAGTTGTAAAACGGATTTTTACCAATTGTGTACTTCATTCACTCAGCAAAATTTTTGGTTTTGGGGTATTATCGACTGATGACAATGATAATATTTTCTCCAACAGTGGGCTTAAGTATATAATATAAATAATATTGAGAAGAGATGTACAATGCCCGTATATGTAAATATCTATACCTAAAGTCTATTCGTGATAAGAATGCAGTGACTTTAAATTTAAATCAGGACACAACCATCGCGTTCGAAAGTTTGCCTTCAACTGCTCACTGTGAACTTGGCTTGATAATTGGAAACGATTTGATTGGTTAAGGGCCGGGGCTAGGCCGCCGGACAGTGATGACTTTACTGCATTCTTATCATGAATAGACTATACTACACATGATGAAAGGTTATAGTTTAGATCTAAAGTAGATCAGATTTTTAAAAGGTTAAGAAATAGGATAGAATCTTCGAGGTAGAGCCTAAGCAGTCTTGTCTTGATCCGATACTATCGGATATCTGAATAAGACAGTGAAGAAATATCCACCAAGATTTGAACGTATAAAGTCATCCAGCCATGTTTCCTGCCACAATTTTTTTGTTGATCAGTTTTATGTGTTATTGTTATACCACTTTCGCGCTATTGCCGAATGCGGAATCGCGCGTCAGATTTGGAGATAATGGCGTAACAAGTGGGTTATTAAAGAGTTATTAAAGAATTAGTACAGTGCATTCACAGTTAGAGTGATAGAGATAAGTTAACAAGGAAAAAAACCCTACAAGACCATAGTTATCTGCAAGGAACAAGGGGTTGTTCTTAACATTAGAACAAACTTCTATTAATTGATGCAAGCATACGAATTATTACTAAGGTACTAATGAAATGACTTATAGGCTACGGCTGATACTAATAAACTGTTTTGCTCTGACAGTTACGTTACGCCACATCATGGATTATCAACCCTCTTGAGATAGCTATCAGAGCCATTTATTAATACGGTCCTTAGAAAACCAAATTATTTTAATGAAAGGAAACAAAGCCTAGACTAGCTCAGCAAGAACATAGACGCATTTTACCAATACGGGATAGCAGGGGCAGATACAAAGCCGTGTAAAGCTTATTTCCGGCAATAATCGAAGCTGAAACCGAACTCAAATCTAACAGTAACTGCACTGTAAGACGGTATTGCTTGGAGGAAGTTGCAATACTTTTGTAAGTAGATTATGTATACTTTTATTGTCAATTTTGATTAGTTAGATCTGTCTGTATTATAGTATCTGTCTTCAAGACAACAGTGCTAAGTGGTTATGATAGACACTTTGCGGCGATGGGCTAGCTCCCTGTCACGGTATATGGAATTGAAACACGGTATAAGATAAACGTGGGCATAATTGTGACAACCCGTATGGGAAAAAGCGTGACGCTAAGTTATGTTACGATAAGGTAATACAGGTAATACAGGTAAAATACAGGTCTTCGGTGATTACTTACATACCTAAGCTTTCATTATTGGTATGCTTGTGATAATTATTTGTGATAATTGTGTCGTAAGTACATAGTCTTATAAGTCAGATGGTATTTAATAATAATATTATAATTGGTAGAAAATTCAACTTAATTTACATGTATATAAGACCTAGCAATGTGTGCGCCTGTACATAAAGGCTATGTTTTTAATAGCTTCATTAAGATATATGATATTGAATTGGGTCAGACACCTGTAATGATATAACGAATTGTTATTGTAATGAATAAATAAATAAAAATAATACTTACTTACTTTATACTTTATTGCACAAAATAACACATTTTACAATTGAAAGTGGACAACACATGACAAAGGCGAGCTTATCTCTATTAAGAGATTTCTTCCAGCAAACCTAGGATAGGAAATAATTTAACAACAGGTAGACCCAAGTGCACGATATTAAATAAGATAAAACAATAAACTACTTAACAATACGTACATAAATACCAGACTTATAGATATAAATAAGTTAAGCAAATATACCTAAATAATAATAATAATAATTAAAAGTTCAGTTGACTTAGATTTGGTAAATAGGAAGAAAGCAAATCATGTTAATTTATATTTAATTTTACACACCTACCTTTCCTCTTCAAACTAGTTAATTTAATATGTCCGCTAATCGTTATAGTCGTAAAGCAGGCGTAATGCCGGCGCCCATTGGTATTAAATTTAAATTAATTACAAATTGCTACGGAACCAATGGCGTGTTATTTCTGCTCTATTGGATATTGTTGAGCTATTGAACAGGCTTGTAGCACCCGTAGCATACCCCGAACGACTCCCTTCATAGAAACATAGGTTTAGTAACAAAGGTGTAAATGCATTAACGCAATATGAGAAACTACTTTGTAATTGTAACGGACATCATTCTGAACAACTTTCATCATGAAGCCGATTTGATCAGAGCAACTTTATTTTTCACTTCTCCATACAAATCAGCTGACCCATTCAGGCCGAAATGTACTGGGATGTGAAAAATAAAGTTGCTCTGATCAAATCGGTTTAATAGTGAAAGTTGCTCAGAATGATGTCCCTAACTAAGCAGTTTCTCATTTTGCGTTAATTCATTTACACTTTGTATTTCTGTGGGCGTATGTTGCATGGAGAAGCTTGTTTGTTCGTAATTAGTAATTTCTTTATTGTACTCACATGACAGTAAAAATAGCTTAACATAGAAAAAATATGTACAAAGGTGAGCTTATCTCTAATAAGAGAATTCTTCCAGCAAACCATGTTGGGTAGGAGACGGAGATAATAGGTAATTTGTTCCACAGTTATGTTGAATGCCACTTTCATTTGATTAGGATAGGAGGAGTAAGGGTTAGCGAAGCTCACTTTATTTTTCTTTCTTTAAACACAGCGAGCACTTATCCAGTGGAGAGCGCATAGATACATTTTCTTTTGAAACACAACTCATCAAATTACGGGCGGCGGGGGACGAGGTAAGAGAGCTGTGATTGGTCAGCCGCTGCGAAACTATCTGGCGGCCCGTCATCGTATTTAGGTTGCGTATGCGAACGTTTGTTGAATACAACAAACGTTTGGCGGGCCGCATTCCCCCGCAGGCGCAGTCAATTGGATATAGTCTCTGGAGAAAGGGTTAACAATTTCTTTCTTCAAATTGTAATCGAGTTTATGAAATTCTTTGGAAGTAGAAATTCTACGATAGGTACATATCATCCAAGACTTGAACCCTTTTCTTCGGATCTCCAGCTGGGATTCGAACCAGCAGCCCCCGAGGGCTGAGCTGGAACCGCAACGCTACAGGAGCAATTGCACTCCTCAGATAGCGTTTATCTGTCTGTTTATCTTGGTCTTGAAAGATAGCCCCACATAATACAACGTGTAAATGAATTAACGCAATATGAGAAACTACTTTGATAGGGACCATTCTGAGCAACGGCGTACATGAAACTTGTAGCAATATGCCCTTGCAACGGGACTGCAATAATAATCAAATACTTACAAATCACACACGTTTTCACTCTTACCCGCCATCTCTACTTTCATACAATATTTAATGTGATTTTAACTGGCCCGAAGCTATGATTTAATATACGAGCCGATGTTAATGGTCTTAGCAAAGGTTAATACCAGTCAGAAGACTTTCTGCTTAGAGTATAGCGAATTAAATGGTTTGGTTTTGAGTTTAAGAAAGAGGACAAAATAACTAAACTCGGACCCCTGATGTTTTTTCTGCTAAAGAACCACGAAGAAAAAATAACGTATTTTTGGATAACAGAGATTTTGGCCCCTAAGCAAATAAAAATCAAGTACAAATTGCTCAACAAAAAACAAAGATTCTTTCAGGGGCGTTGGAAGCTTCAGTAGTTAAGCTCATTCATAATGTATGGAGAAGAGTTAAGTAATAATAATAATAAATTGCTTACAGACTACAATGTCCAATATAAAGTAAAATGTCAAAAATAAAATAGATTAGAATAATTACATTTAGTCAGGTCTAAATTATTTATCTAATTGGTAGATCTAGATATTTTTAATTAATACGATTATTGCACAACTGGTAAGAAAGTGTGGTGAGAATTGTAATTCATACAAAGGGACAATATTACGGGAATGCGTGACATAAGTTTTGAGACAATTTTTGTTAAAATCTTTCACACCATCGAAACTTCCGCACTTTGTTACATAAGATACCTTTGAATGCTATGTGGACAATGGCACCAAGTCTTTACTTAGAGACACACTCCATAGCTTCGTAGATGCAACGATCGGCTATCTATCCCCCTATCAGATCACGCCACATGGCTATACGCGTGCGCACTTGTGCCTCTGCCACCCCGTATTGGAATACGCATGACGCTAATTTATGACCAAGGCAGAAATGATAAAAAAATATAAAAAAAGGAAAACCGACTTCAGTAGCCCAATAACAAGCAAAGTATTCGACACATCTAAATAATAATATGATCAAATTTGTACGGTTTTTTCGTTTTTTCAAGAGAATGGATTTCAAAATTTCAAGAAATGGGACCAAACTGAAAGCATGTTCTATCATTTATCGGTTAAGTGTGGGTCGGTATCGCACACGAAGGGTACCGTACCATCGTACAACAAATCAAAAGCACTCAAAACAATAAAAAAATAAACAAAAAGAAAATTTAAAAAGTTTATGCCTTCACGAGATTTGAACCGACGACCTCCGGATTGAGAGTCTACATCATACCGGCTGAGCTACCACAACCATGTGGGTTGACGCGAAATATGCTATCATATTTAAATTTGTAGTATAATGTGTCTATGACATGGTTGCTATGACAATAAATAAACAGTTTCAGTCAAGATCTCCATTTTGAAATGCGTAAGTGTATCTAAACACGTCTCTTGTATCGGGGACCCCTTTAATTTGCAATATCTCTCGTATTTCAGTATTTGTGGTTGGTGCGGCAACAGATATACACATTCTGTGAAAATTTCAGCTTTCTAGCTATTACGGTTCGTGCAGACGGACCCGGTGACAGACAGGACGGACGGACGGACGGACAGACGGACAGCGAAGTCTCAGTAATAGGGTCCCGTTTGGCACCCTTCGGGTACGGTACCCTAATTATGTATGTCTCTTGTTTGGTCTTGAATGTTTATGTGTGTGAGTGACGTCGCTGATTCTGGTCTTTATTAATCTGTGATTCTGGTTCCCCGTCACTGAGTATCCTAGTGTGGGACAAGAAGCAATTATGTGCCTGTATACAATATAAACGTTCATGTGTTGTTACATCCTGTATACTTATACTAAAAGGGTTATTCATGAATTGCGTGTGGCCGCGTCCATTTCTCAATGGGCTAGTCTGCTGTGCGTACGTACTGGAAATTAAACAGTTTGTATGATTAAATACAGTTGATCTTCATTAGGTAAAAGCATATTCAATTAAAGTACAGTATCTAACTGCGTCCCGATTTGAACTTTACGGTGTAAAAATATAACATAATTGAAACAAAAAGTAAACTTTAGAAAAAACCGACTTCCACAAACCCTATTTGATAAGATTGAGTTTAATACTAACTGTAACCCCTTATCCCCCCCTCCCTTGGGGAATTAATTTTGTCAAATGCAATATCAGTGCTACCCCACGCGACTAAGGAACCCCTGTACAAAGTTTCATGGCTCTAGGTCCACCGGTTTAGGCTATGCGTTGCCTGCCCGTCAGCCACGCATTGTATTTGTACCTAGTATTGAGCAGATCTGGTGGCCATATGTGGTCTTCATCAGCAGTTCCGCATCACAATATTATGCTTACCATGTGCATTTGCACGAGTTATTATGAAAAACACAAAAATCACTATAGGTCTGCCTATAATATTTGAAGAGTTCTCTCGATTTCTCCAGGATCCCATCATCAGATCCTGACCTGGTGTCAATGGGACCACCCTTGAGGTATTACCTATACGTCGAAAAAAGATTTGTTCAAATCGGTTCATAATTGGCGGAGCAATCGCGTAACAAACATAGAAAAAAAAAAAAAACATACGGGTCGAATTGAGAACCTCCTCCTTTTTTTGAAGTCGGTTGAAAATACAATGTCGCGAACATTCCCCTAGTAATGACACGTGATCATGTTACACCCCGTAACATGTTCGCCCCGACCCGTAATATAAACTAAAACTATCTTCTTTTATTTTTTTCGGAACAGGCAAGGTTGATTTGGATAAACTTTTTTAAACTCTTTGTAAAACTTTAGGTCTAACCCTGAGTTGCATTCGTAACTTGAAAGGGGATTGGGAAAGTTAATATTGTTACCATTGGCGTCATTTTTAAGGGTTCCGATCATTAAAATGAAAAAAAGGAACCCTTATATAGGATCACTTTGTTGTCCGTCCGTCCGTCTGTCTGTCTGTCCGTGTGTCACAACCTTTATATCGAGAACGCGTGGACGTATCAGAGAAGCTGAAAATAGCAATTGCTGAAGTCAGTAGTCGCAATAGAACTATGAAAAAATCAAACTTCTAGGTTAACGAAATCAAACGCTACGACCGTGTATTCTGTAAAATTGTTGGATTTTCATAGTAATCGCAATGGACCCAAAACCTATAGGGTACTTCTCGTGGGCCTACAATCATGAAATTTAGCAGAAAGCAAGGTCTTATAGCACAAGTAAAGGGAAAAATCTGAAAACTGCAAATTTCTGTCATTTTACAAAAAATATTCAATTTGGTTTACATGGATGACTTTAGTTTTATTTCATTTGGAATCCTAAATACACATGTTACGCTCTCCAAGTGTGATCGGAACCCTTGGTGCGCGAGTCCTACTCGCACTTGACCATTTTATTCGCGGCCACCGGATATCTTTATCATTATTTGGTAGCAGTATCGTGTATTTAAAGAGGAAGCATTGCTGTAAACCATTTTGAAGCTGAGATAATAGAGCTTCAAGTAAGTAACACTTTTTGTACTGAATAAACTTTAAAGTGAGATTTCTCAGCCCCGAAATGATTTAGCTATACAGGGTGTAACAGAAGGGTGTGGTCATATTTTGGGGGGTTGTTAGGGAGACCATTCTGAGCAACTTTTACTATGAAACCGATTTGATCAGAGCAACTTTATTTTTCATTGCTCCATACATTTTGCTCCGGGCGGTCAGCTGATTTGTATAGAGGTGAAAATTAAAGTTGCTCTGTTCAAATAGGTTTCATAGTGAAAGTTGCTCAGAATGATGTCCCTAACAACACCCTAAAATATGACTACACCTTTATGTTACACCCTGTATGTACTCCATAGTAAGATTAGCTTATTTTTAATTGCTCTTTCAAAATTTATAAGTTTTATGAGTTGCCGTCAATACACCAAATACACCAATCGACTAAACTCTATTAAAACGTCAAAACGACGCCAACATTCCCCAATGGCATTTAAACAAAATCGTTTCGTGCAACTGGGTTCTACCTAGCCATCGTTTGCGGAAGAAGAAATTCAAGAGAATTTCTTTGCAGAATGACACGCTCGTTACAAACTATGAATGATCAATAACATTAATGCAGATACACCTCTTAGTACTACGAATGAATGGGACGAGGAAAAGACGTACACTTGAGTGCAAAAACATTCAACACATTGTTCAGACATCGCATTCTATTAGACTTGACGACATATGAAAAAATCTGTTTTTCATAGATTTGTACGACTAAGCCCACATTTACATTTATGAAAAGTGTATGCAAACTGTACTGTGGTACAGTATAAAACTAAAGCTGGGCTGTTGCAACTTGAAAATCCAAAAAATATATAAACAAGCTCTTTCGTTTCGAACGAACTTATAGTACTTATATTTTAAATCTCTGCCTTCGTCCAGTATCGTGTAAATCTGGGACATAAATCTACTATATTCCCAAATTAACCTTTTTCGAACAAATCAGTTGTTCAACTGGTTGGTGCAGTCTTGGGAAAATATCACCATAAAACGAGTGTTAATAATACAGTGATTTGATTACTATAAAAGATAGGTATCACATAATTTAGAAGGTAATAAGTATTTAATAATGGGGCTATTTGGAAGGAAAATGCACTAAACTAAACAGGCCACTAAGCCCTCTAAACATCAACAACGTAACATCTAAAATGACGTCATTATGACGTTTAGTGGCTTTAGTTGCCTTTTTAGTTTAGTGCAATTTCCTTCCAAATAGCCCCCATCATCTACAGAATTAAAAAAAACTTTGACTTGGTCTTTGAAGTTGAAACCTGTCTTGTAATGCTCTTCTAGCCCTGTCCCAACTCTCCGAACCATCTTCCATTACTACAATTCCGTGCAAGATTAATCGCCCCGATAAGCGTTATGAGTGTGTGACAATAGACGGTCGGATCTTATGTAATGAGTTCAGTTGTTGTGAAACGTCACGCACGACCTGCGCGGACGCATGCCATCCAAAGGAGTATTCTGGCGCTTTCTTCCGATGGTCTTTACCAATCGTAATCGCCAAAAGACTGTCGAAACCCACTGTAAGTAGTATGTGTGTTGAAGTGGCCGTGGCAGAAATCAGGCTGACAATATCATCACCGTCAGGCAAAACACATACATGCTCATAGAGTCACGCCTTTTGCCATACGGGGTGGCAGAAGCTCAGTTGGGTCATCATCATCATCCTCAGCCCAAATCGACTCCACGTGGGAGGGGAACTAACACGTTTATTGGATTGTCCACCATTCATTCTTTATCAATCAGCCTACATTCACCCACTATCAGCTGCAGCTAAAATGTCATCCATAAGTTCCGCCCTCGTTGGCTACGCTGGAATTCTTGTTGCGACAAGAAATTAAGTCCTGAAGTTAAGGGTGCATTTGAAAGCCCATAATGCAGATAAAGAGGCTGTATATGGTTGCTTTAGCTACTCGATGATCTTTTACCATGGTCTATGGAAAGCATCAGAATCGGCCGGTGACCTCTTCTAGACGCAATCAATATCCATGCTTAATTTTCTGTAGTGCTCTAAATCTTTATGAAATGTCTAGTTCGTGATTGTCATAGCTTGGAGAATGTGGATATGTTGTTATGCCGCAGGAGGTCGGTGATACTGTGAATTATTATGGAGTTAATATGTGTATCTCTTCCGTC
Organism: Argyresthia albistria; assembly: GCA_963457715.1. Classification (NCBI taxonomy): domain Eukaryota; kingdom Metazoa; phylum Arthropoda; class Insecta; order Lepidoptera; family Argyresthiidae; genus Argyresthia; species Argyresthia albistria. Next base: position 10,472,801 of record OY735256.1, on the reverse strand, counting down.
CCGGTTGGAACTTGCCCAGTTAGGCAAAAAAAAAGTCGTATTCCTTTTTTCAGTTTCCATAGTTAGATGGAAAGAGATATCTAAAACAATTAGATCGACTGGCTTTAAAATTTTTGTTTGTTGCTTGTTGTAATTAAAATGAGATAAATATGCGATTCCAGCTGATTATGTAAAGATAAATTCGCTAAATCATTCATTGTGTTGATCCTATCAGCATTCATAGAGATTATCTCCAAATCTTTAATCGGTAATGGCCGTGACAACATAATAATTACATATTTCTATAGACGGCTTTCTTCAACGATCACTCAATTAATCGATTCTCAAACTGGCCTCTTGATTGATATGTTTATAATCGATTTACTTTTACTTTTCGGAATGGGGAGATACCAGTCAGCTTGTATTTATTGGTTATCAATATGCAACGATTTTTTTACTACACCATATTCGGGATAGGTACATCATAGTCATGATGAAATTGATCAAATTGCTGTACGAAATAATAATTATTGAGAAACTTGCCAAATATGTAGGCACAGCTACACTTTTAAATAAATTAATCTAATACGAGTAGGTACTCATATCTAAGTGGAGTATTAAAGGTGATCCTAAACGGGCCATATTTTCACTGCAATATGTGGCCGGCAACTATTGGTGTCTTTCTTTAAAATGTGTGTAAGAGAGGGACACCATAGTTGCCGGCTATATATTGCAGCAAAACCTGGCCCGTTCAGGAGCACATAAGTAACACGTGTGTATAATTAATTATGGGACTTGGGACTTCCCAAGAAGTTGGAAGATAGTTGCTAGTTCCTTGCTGCCGGGAGAACTATAAACCGTTGATGAACTGATGACATTTGTGAGCAGAAATGTTGTCTTCAAGTACCTAACATTAAGTATCTATGTGTAATAAATAATATGTATGCCATGAATAGTATAAGTATTGGGACTATCTACATATTAATTTTCAGTTTTATTTTCTAATTGACTTACGTCCTGTGAAATCTGTCTATATCTCAACTATCGTTTTTATTTGCAAATATTATTATAATGGGGCTATAACAATATTAATGATCAAAACAAACGTCTAAAGTGTTATAGAAAGTGTTGAAACATGAATCAATACTTCGCCGTTACTAAATATTTTATTGTTATGGATTTGTTTTCACATTGCCATCATGGTAGGGTTAGGTACTGTAGGTAGGTTCAATCCGCGCCAAGTTTCCTTGTCTCTTAGCGGGCGGTCACCCCGTCTTACCCCATGAGTAGTAAAAGAAAATTGGCGCAGCCTATACCTATACCGGATATCAGATCCTGAGAACTTGAGAAGTGATGAGATGAGTGGCGACAGCAGACATAAAATGCCCTTACAACACTATCACTTGGTAATAAAAATAAAAACTGTAAAATGAAAATCATCAAATAACGATGGCCCATCAGTTGAGAGGGTAAAGTTACTTACTTGCAGGTAATTAGTACATCTGAACTAGCACGCTTTCGCAGCACCACCGTCGTCGTCGTCGTCGTGAAGTATATTGTATTCGGGTTAATTACAAAAACAATACGAAAACGCCACGGTAGGTGAAACTGTAGCCAATCGGAAATATGATTTTCCGCCGCCGCCGCCGCCGCCGCCGCCGCCGCCGCCGCCGCCGCCGCGACCGTGGTTTGCTATTTGTTAAACTCAAGGACGTATTCACAAAAACATTTAACATTAAAGTTAGGTTAGTTGTATAATAATCTGGGGCCGAATTCTGCAAAGATAACAAGCCTATCACTAGCCTGGCTCAAGCTGTAGGTACAGTTCTTCACGAATTCTAGAAAAAAATCAAACATATATATTTATTTGACACCAACACGTGTAGTTACGTAAGATAAGGACCTGACCTGAGCTAGGTTTATCAGCTGTATTTCAGTCAGGAAACGGATTTCAAATAATCGTGTTTTAAACTGAAGAATGAATTTCCTACTAAACTTAATCTGACTGAGTGATGCCTTGCCTGTAAAAACGTTACGAAATAAGAAAGCTGTGGGTAATCTAAGTTAAACTTAATTGGTAGGTATAAACACACAGGGTGACATTTAATTAGCTGACCATTATTTTGGGGAATGATCATTATGAATGATCAGTACCCATCATTATGAAAAACTTTTCCCAAGGAACGCAAACAAAAAATATTTTTTAGGTCTTCCATAGTAACTTGAAATCAGCTGATCGGGGCAATGTACTGGAGGGAGGACGAAATTTTTTTTTCATTTGCGGCTAGGTATATGTTTCTCGGGGAAAGTTGTTCATAATGATGGGTACAATCATTCCCCAAATGATCAGCTAAAAAATGTCACCCTGTATAACCATCAGATATAAGCACGCGAGCTACTCAAATATATCTACACTATATCTGACGCTGACCCTGATTCTTAAAATACAGTTGTATTTTCTACTTTTATTTATTTATTTATTTATTTATTTACTTATATGGACAAACAACAGTAATAAACTTTACAAAACATAAATTACAAACACAAAATACAAAGTAAGCTTACTACCTTAAACGTTCATCTACTAAAACATAGGTACATTTATAAAAAATAATGTGATACAAATCTTTTTGGTAATTTTAAAAGACTAATCTTTAAAAGATTATTTTTTTAAAAGATCTACCTTAAACTCAAACCTATATGATTAGTTAGTTCTTTTTTAAAAGATTTTTTTTTGCTCCTAAGTATGTCTATCGACAGGCAATTTTAGGCAATTTAATTAGTGTTAAAATGTAAATTGCGGTTAATCGGGTCTTAAAAATCTTACATCAATGTTGTGGCAGCCCGCATTGCAGTTGCCAATAAGATTAGAAATATTGACATCAATTGCATAATCGAAATCAGTCAGTAAGGTGATTAATTCATCGAACTTAGCTGCTACAGAAGTCGAAATCGTATGTTGCAGCTATGTATAGTATTTTTTAAGAGATGTACAAAGAATGTGACATCTACGTTTCTTTTTTTAGGTATTATTTGTTTCCGTAGCGGCAGCTGAAATATACACGTTCAGTGAAAATCTCAAGGTTTGGTATAATGATAATGAGACGCTGCCGCCCCGCTGACAGAGAGAAACAGAATTGGCATCCTACGCATAAGGGACCTTAGAAATGATCAGTCATGATCACTTTCATTCGGTGAAGTCGAAGTCGTCGAAACCTGTTGAAACGAAACAGTAAATACATTTTATGTCTTTTTAACAGACTTCAAAAAAGGAGGAGGTTATCCGATTTCAAAAATTCTTTCTTCGTTCGAAAGGGAAGCCCAATAGTTTGGTCTTATTTTTTGAAAATCAGAAATCGGTCTAGTTATTCGGTTTCTACGTAAAAAAACTGTGCAGTTTAATTTGTTTTTACCTGGATGACATTATCCTTTTTCGTGTTTGTATAGTAGTCCTTGTCACGAGATAAATTCTGGCTTTAGGACCGTATGTTCGTTTATATTACGTAATACGTACGGACTCCATACGTATTACGTACTATGGACTTCACTCTCAGGAGACAGATTTCGTTCGTTTTCGGGTATATCAGACGAAATTTATATACCGAGCGGGGTGGACTAAGTGACAGGTCATGAAGTCGGTTTTTAAGTCTTTAACTTGGTGAATTATTAATTGTGTATTAGAGCTTTAGAGTTATGTTTTGCTACCTTCCGTGATTCAAGGGCACCATCCATGTTAGAGTTTCATTTTAAAGCCACGATCAAAGATTTTATGTAACAGATTGGATGCTTAAAGATCTCCCTTTCAATACAACAAAATATCATTGATATTCTAGAAAGTTTATTAAATTAAATGTTGTCATTGAACTCTACCATCTTGCACGCCAAGCAGAGTGTCATAGCCTCGCGACCCCTAAAGATTACCTCCTAAAATCTTTATCTTTACGAGTAATAACTAGTATTAGAAATGGAAAGCTGGCGTTAAGTAAGCGGTAGTAAAGACACTGTTAGTTATACTGGGTAAAGTGTTGCATCCACTTCATTTTCTTCAAAGCACATCCAGTGATGTGCGCTTGAGTGGCCATTCCATCAATTTGTTCCTCAGACTGGCTGCCTTGATCGAGCTCTATTGACAAAATAAAATATTCATATGTCGCTCAAAACTTCTCTGAAATTATACTCGCATAGAAAGCAGCACTAACTTTTATCTAGTTACTCATATCGCCATTTATATACTCGTAATATGGTTTATTTAAATAATCTTAATTAAATATTATGATAGCGGTAGGTAACCGGAAATTATAGTGATTGTTTTAATCAATTTTGATTAATTGGCAGTTGTTAGGAGCAAATTGTTGACGAGAAAGCCGCATCGTTTGTTTGTTGTTCGGCAAACTTGTTGCAAAAATTATGATAATGTTTCTTGTAGGCCGAAAATATTGGCAATATGTTATTATTATTGATTACGTTTGAGTGCTGTAATAATATGAACGCTATGTCATTATTACAGGGTATTTGGATGTTAAGGGTATGCATGTTTCATATATCTCGTTTAGTGCCTTGTTCACGAAACGTTCTTGGCAAGTATCGAGTAGATAGTGAATCTCGTGGTGTATCTAAGTTGATCTATGCGCACTAACTCAGTAACCACTTTGTGCACCGCGTTACAACAATAACTACGCGGAACCTTTTAAGTTCAAGTTATATAAAATTCCTATCCTATGAAATCACCAATGAACTCGCAATGCACATCCCATTATTTTAGCAGAACAGAATTCTGATGGCACGGCTTGAATTTCGTTTGAGTTTGGAGCTTGTTTTAAAAGTTTCCAGGATGTAAGGACATGTAGAGCTAATAGTGGCGTCGTCGTTTGAGTTTTGGTTAAATGGCATAAACCTTGGCTATTACTTATCTGCGTTTTCTTTGTTCGTTTCTATAAATAAATAAAAAACAATCTATAACGGGAGTTTACACTTCTGGTAGATTAGTTTTACTTCTTAACTTCTGGTATAATGTAGCAAATGGGCTTAAATAGTGACGTCACGGCACTGGTGCGTACGTAAATAAATAAATAAGCAATAAGGAACTTTTGACTTTGACTTCATCCTTTATTCTTTGACTTCATAATTTATGATTATGATTCTATTGAAGACTTAATACACAATACAATTGCCCTTAACACGGAGGCGTAATCAATCACGCATGTCGATTATAAGGCGATTCGCTTGGAGTTGTCATTAATAGGCTATGCTTTCTATTCTATTCTATAGTCTTTCGTCTTTGAAGGGCAATTATTTATTGTGACATAGATGTGCTGGGTCTGTAGCGAAAGTGCACAGGTTCTTCTAAACTTGGTTGATCTAACTAAACCTAAACTAAGTAGTATGGTTCGACCGAAAGTAGGACTTACGTCCCTAAAGGGGGATTTACCCCAAAGACTTTAACATAATATGGCTCTTATATAATAAAAAGTAAAAAAGGTAATAAGTAGGTAATGAGGGTCAAAAATATCAATATCATTATTAAGTCTGGGCTCATCTTTTACCTAGAAATAACGGTCCACGTGCAAGGATCTTCGATGCGAGATCGACAAGGAAGATTGGCTACCTTTATGATGATGATGATGATGATGATGTGGTCCGACCGATTTCGGTCACGGCGACCGCTTCAACTTGTCGTCTGTAGACTTCGCCGCTCGTGGGCTCGCATGTGGCTTATGTAGCAAATCTTCCTTCCTAGTAAAGATCCTCGCACATTGCGGTCATGTGAGCACCCCATTATTATAACGGTAAATGATTTGCTCAGGTGTTCGGGCTTTTAATTCGTCACGTTTGGCGTCATTCTCAGCGCGCTGGAGAATTTCGAAATCGCGGTCTTTTGAATGAACCAAATCCCTCCACTCCGGTCTTTTGGCATTGGCAGCTTGTGACTCCCACTGAGAAGGCTCTATGCCGTACCTCTTCATGTGCCGCTTCAGCACATCTTTGTACCTGAGGAGTTGTAAGCCATGCTTACGCTTGCCCTCCTCAAGCTACGAACAGAAGATGCGCTTGGCGACCCTCTGCTCTGCCATCCTTGACACGTGTCCGCACCACCGAAGCTGTCGCCGCATGAGGTAAGCCTTAATGCCACCTACATTGGCTCGTTGCAGCACCTCAGCGGTATGCACGCAATCCGACCATTTGATCTTTAAATTTTTACGCAGACATCTGAGGTGGAAACGGTCTAGCGTGCGTATGTGACGGCAGTACACGGTCCATGTTTCCGCAGCATGCAGGATGTTAGGCAACACAACCACCATGTACACTGAGATTTTTGTACCCAGCTGCAGATCATGTGAGCAGAAGACCTTAGAATCGAGCTTACCGAATGCTGCAGCTGCAGCTCCGATCCTGCTGTTAACTTCGGATTCCATGTCGCAGTTGGATGTTAAAGTGCTCCCCAGGTAACGGAACTTATCGACCTGCTTCAGCTCGTCCTCGCCAAGTTTAATATTTAGCTCCTCGGGAACCTAACTAAGCCACATGCAACATGCAATCCCACGACCGACGAACGTCAACAGACAAGTTGACGGGTCACCATGACCGAAATCGGTCGGTCCACATAATCGAAATCATCACGGTCCACGGTCAACGGTAACTAATGATCCAAAACAGCAAAACTAACCTTGGATTGAATCGTTTATGATATTCAAAATATGTAAACCCAATATTTACCAGCAAGCCTCAGTAAATATAAATATTTAAGTCGGAGTAACACGTAAATCCCATATTGCGAAAGTCATTATTTTACTATTTTGTTTGGCCTGAACACAACTCAAAGTTTCGGATTACTTACGCTCAGTTTTCGAAAGAAAAATTAGCCGTGTCAGCCAATCACGTGTCGCTATTTTGATTTAATCGTCGATTAATCTTTTGATACATTTGACCACTCTTTCAGAAACTGTCTCTAGCTCAGAAATTACAGTGTCTCGTATCAAATTTTAACCGCCATTTTATTTGATATGCTTTCGGACATTTGTATCATATAGGTAGGTACACGTAATGGTCCCCAATAATTTAATACCGCCAATATTACAAGAATAAGTAGGTTTTCTATTGAAAATGATTGAGTACAAGTGAGATTGTGTGTCTTGCTTAACTTTTAAGCTTACACGTTTAAAAAACCGTGTCCTGCGTTAATTGATTATTAAAATGACAAGTGTGCCATTATAATAATTACATAATTGGGCGACCACGGTTATTACTGCTGTTAAAACTAAAGGGCTTTTTGTGTTTTGATTTAAACTTTTTTGTGCGAGTGGACGGTGCTATTCATAAATCTTTATACACTTTAATCTCCAACTAAGACTTTAACAAAGTATATCTGAGACTGTCTAATGAGGGCATGTCTATGTAAGTTTCGCCAGTATAGTGTCGTCTTGCAAAGCAGCTGGGCTGCGAATCGCGTACAACTTGACATCCAGGTATGGCTTGGCAGTGTCTATAGCGAGAGCGCAAAATCCGGTTTGTTTGTACATCCACTGCCATGCCACAGCCAACGTGGAGCCATTAGCATACGGGACTTACAATTTGCCACGCCAATGCTATTGAGAGGCCGTTAGCATCGTAGGCGGCCATTTTTGTTTACCAGACTACCGATTGTCATTTTCTGTATTTTTGAAGCAATCACTACACCACTGGGAGGCTGTAGCGGTACGGGACTTGAGGCCCCGGCCCAGATTGACCTGGCCCGTGAGTCGCGTACTAAATCGCGGGGCGCGTTTCGGCACCATCGACAGGCCAAAACCGGTTTTTTTGCGCCTCGCTGTAGCTATTTCCATGCCATTCCTAGGCCGGGTGTCGCGTACAGGGCTGTGAGTGTACACCACGTGTACACCTAGGCCGCGCGTTTTGACTTGTCGACAAACCGGAATTTTGCGCCCTCGCTATAGCTATCGCCGTGCGATTCAGTACGCGACTCAAGGCCCGGCCCTGTGCACACACACAATCACAATGAATCTGACAAACGTATTTTACTTAACATGCCTAAAAATCTTTAAAAATACTACGAGAAAAACTGTGTTTTACTTTTTTCATACCTTAAAAAATGGCTGAGATATTTACGATCAAAGTGCGTATTTCCGGCTCTGCTATTGTCTTCCTTCTTTCATGTATACATATTGAATTATTTCGCAAATCGATGTTTTTTGTAATCGATTCTTGTATTATTTACTTGCATAATAAGCGCACGCGCAGGCGCATGCCAATAACTCCATTATTCCTATTTGACTTTTGGTCGAACTACTTACATAAAAATCTTCGATTAATCATGGATTAATAAAACATGATTGATTGCTTTTTTGTTACTCTTTATACGGACAATCAATAAGCTTGCACATGCACAGCGGAAGCTCATTTGAACACAACCAAGAATTTGAACGTAATGCCAAATTCAACTCTGTGTTAAAACTCCCGTTAGTAAATCTCTGTCCGCCAATACGGTTTTAAGACTTCTGATTCGCTGAAATAATCGCGTAATCTGGGTATTGAACCAAACGAGCTTGAAACACAGGTTTGAATCTGCTCAAGGAAATTATTGCATGTAACTTGTGATTGTGACTATTGTAACACATGCCACGGCAAATGTTTGCCGTTCTGTCAATTAACCGAATGACTTGTTATCCAACTTATAAAGCGGGTCAAAAATGTAAAGGTTGGTTATCCAATCTGATAAACCCGCGGCCCGATTTTCGAAAAGATTTCTTTACAATTCCTAGTACGCATTTAAACGTACGTAATCTGATAATACGTATGATTATTTCGCAGATTAATACGTCCAATTTGTCATAACGTATTATTGTGAGCTTAAAGTACGACTAAGTATCGGTTGATTGTAGAAGTGAGCCCGAAATTGCTGAAGATTAAAAGGTGTGTATGTTTTTAACGCTTCAGGCTGTAGGAATGTGTAATTTGACGGTTTTGACTCTTCTTTGTTGAGGAGTTATGAAGATGGTTGTAATTTGGATGGTGTAACAATAATAAAGGTAGAGATTGACTAAGCAAGTATTATGTATATGATCCGTATTTTGAAATTTGACTGTTATCTTTAGTAAATCTGAGGTGTTTGTACAAATTCATTTATATCCATAGTAAAGGGTATTATAGCCCCCTCTGTCTGGCAAATATAATAACTGACTACACGGGACGCAACTTTGTCTCTGCCATCCTATATTTGAAAAGGTGGAGGACCTACCTTATATGTATGTCTAGTGTTTTATTTTGTTTTTTTTTAAGACTTCCTGCTAATTACAGGTATTTAATGGCTTGACAAGTCCCGATAAGCTCGATGTTAACAGATTAATCCATCATGCCACATACAAAATTTATGATTTATCTGTCTCTGGATTACCGGGCCCGAAATGTTATACATTTTGATGACAGAAATTCCATGACGACAGACGAGCGATGAACTGATGTGATGACAGAGGTCAGATCAGATAAGAGAGTTTTCTTCCAAAGTATACTTGTAGAGTCAGCAGAAGCCTCCCATCGATCACGCTCCATTTCGTGACTCCAAAACGATAAGGTCACCCCCCGTGGCGATTGTGTCGTAACACGTGACATGATACATTCGGATTAAACTCATCAGCGCGTGCGCCTCTTGAGATGCCATCTATCAAAATCTTGCTGAGGATTTAGTGTAGTTGCAATTAGATGAAAAAGTACGGTGATTAATAGATTTCCCTTATTTTAACAATCAATTGGTGACCTCTGTGGCATTGCGGTCGAGGCTTCCCAAGCGAGAGGTCACGGGTTTGAATCCTTGCTGGGTAGGAAGAAAAATACCTTCGCTGTTTCTTGTTGCCACGACACAGGGTATCCGACATGTGGGGTCAGAAGCAATGTATGTGCCTCTTTGTATGTTTTATTTGATAAACCTGTGAGCCTGTTCAACCAAAAATACAATACCTTATTATTATAAGTTTGAAGCATCCGTCTGTCTGTCTGTGTATCAGCGCTAGCGCTTAACGGTTGCACAGATTTTTGTGAATGGTAGTAAACTTACTTCTACCAAGATGTAATTGTAGTTACTTAATTGCAATTGTAACCAGCAAAGTTTGTTTTACAGTCCTCACTTACGTTAAGTTGTTCTTTCTCATAGTGAGCATCTCTAATTGGAAAGTGGCTCTCTGAACACTGTTTACTTCGAACTTAAGTGCGGACTTAAACTTGACAAATGCAGCTTTTGAATGGGGCACTATGTCAAGAGGCACACGTTTTTTGGGAATGACCATTTAGCTCGTAGATTGTTTGATTTTTTAATTTTCACGTTAAATTTCTCTTACCACGGCGGAAGTTATTGGTTGACGTCTAATTAAGGTCGTATAATGAAGAGAAGTCGATTGGTGTAGCGTCGTTCTATGGAATACATACACATACACACACACACATACACACACACACACCCTCACACACACATACACAAACATTCATGCACAAGATAGCTAAAGTTATACCTGATAATTAAGTACCTCGTTATAACATAAATAAAAATACATAAAAATTAAGGTATAAGTATTAAAAGAAGATAAAAGAGATGATGAATTTATGTCATCGGGTGTGCATCGTGCATCAGTCAGAGAATAACTGTAGCAAGCAAACCATCTTTTGATAAAGTCTATTTTAATTAGTGATTCTGATTTGTCTTTTTTTCTTCACGCTGATCGTAAAACCAAGCACTTATACTTATTAAATTCATTATTCTTAGAATTTGTAGCGTCTGAGCATCAGCGTGTACATGTACCGTACCGTTTGGTGGCATCATCCTAAATCATCCCATATTTTGGGGTATTGTACTTCAGTACTCAGTACTTGGGGAAGTACTTCACACCTTAATGTGTAGGTACTTTATCGTCAGGCAGGAAACGAGGTTTGCTTAATTTAATTATTATTTGTACTCAGTAATAATGACAAAAACAAATACCAATTACACTACCATCCACTCTTACAACTATGCAAGTATGTATCACATTGGTATCATTGACTCAAAGTGGTTTGCACGACTTGCATGCTCGGACTTGCATGACACCCAGTATCAGGTTCTAGGCAGCCCTATAAATCTAAACTCATCCTTGAGCTCCAAGAACTTAGGGCTCATTTCTGACACTCGTAAGACTGAAATGGTCAAGTTACTTATGCTAAACTAACTCAGATACCTCTCGCCATAGTTAAGTTACATAGATGTACGTACATATAGTATAGTAATACGCTTGGAGGAACGCGGCCTTTAGTAAGGCCGGGACTCCACCAAAGCGGAGATGTGGAATATTTGTATGGCGCGATGGAAGCGGAGATGTGAGCTGTTTCCATCTCGCATACAAATATTCCACATCTCCGCTTTGGTGGAGTCCCGGCCTAATACGAGTCTCTGTCTGAATGCAGAAATAAAGAGACGACGACGACGCTTAGATTTCATTCTGGCGCTGTCATTTCTCGAACGAAAGACAGTGACAACATGACTTTGAGTGTGTGTAAAACCTTAAGTTAACTTTGTGCATCCAGGGAGTATAGGTATCCGAGATAAGAGTGTATCACAAGCGATATGTGGTTTAGACTCCATATGGTGTTCTGTTCAGAGAAGTAAAGATAGACCGTTCGATGCACCCATTTTCTACTCGATTTAATTATCGATCGGCGCCGTATATCAGCCAGTCGGGGTTTTTGCAGTCACGGTAAAATTTATCTAGTGTTTTTATTTGTGGTGATGAATGAAACTGTCGTCTCGTTTTAATGGGACGGAATAAATAAGTGAAAATGTAACGTAACATTCCATTTAAGTTAAGTTGGTTAAGTAGGTTCCTATATCTGGGATCTGGACGAATCTGCTATTCTGTATCACGAAAGTTAAGTTATTAAATTACGTTTTACGTATCTTGGCCTAATTTACTAGGCCCGTATTACCAACTCTCAGTTCTGTGTGTTGTCTCAGGTATATCTTCAGGTAGGTTTTGCCTTACATCTAATTCGTCATTTTACACGCTTGAGCTGAGAGCTAATACCTTAAATTTACTCTACAAATTTGACAGATCCCTTACCTCAGTCTACCAGTGGATCCATAATACATGCATGGTGATGCCAAGGATCTGAGACATCAACTTATCTGGCTGGTAATCCACATTGCGTCAGTCCCAGCAACAACAGTGTATGTATGTAGGTATGTTACTAAACAGCAATTTGTAATTGTAAACGTAGCGACGTTTTCCCAGAGCCTAACGTGTCAATTGTGAGGAGAGGAGGCTAGTAGAGTAATTGTAGGTACACGGTGCGTCTGCGCCACGCATCTCGCAATACTAGAAACGTGGCTTCCTTATTGTGGTTAAGGGTAAGTGGAAGACGATTTATCGAGATTATTCTGAGCTATGTGCTCCTAGGCTAGGGTTACACGCTCGCCTCCCACGCAGGAGATGCGGATTCAAATTTCAATGATAAATCATTCGTTTTAATTACAGTTATGCTGATGACTTATAATTGTGAGGCACAGATCACCCCCCTTGTGAGGAGACCTTCAAACTAGCTGCGGCGGCGATGGGTTAGCACCCTGCCACGCAAAATAGAGTAGCTATTGATTATCTGGCTTTGCGTCGGCACAATAGGCTTGTGGCCTGTCAAGTCAAAATAGATACTTTTTATGTACTGCCAAAACGGAACTTTTGTTCCTGAGTTCTATGAAATAACAACAGAATGACGTCATGTAAAAGTGCCATCAAATGCTGTCTTTTTTTGCACAAAATTGACTTTATAACATATATCTGCTGGAAATATAAAATTCTGAGAATGTCATGCCATTTTGTACATAATGCTTCAATTTAAGACTTGTTCCTAGATTTATTGTATTACCTTGGCCACAAGCCTATTGTGTCTCTGCTACCTCGTTTGAGAAAAGGCGTGATTATATTTGTTACTCTGGCTGGACGAATCTAAGAAGTCCCACATAGCCTTAACTTACGTTAGTGTTTTCCCACGTCTCGGTCGTCGTCGTAGGCCCCTTAACGATCTAATTTACATTTGTGTACCTACATCGTAAATGCGTAATACGAGTGCACCTAATTCTCGGTGTCAATCGGCACCTCTCACTACGCTCTTCCTTATGTTCAAAGACATTTATTTATGATACTCTAACTGTATAATATGTAGTACCTAGCTAACGATTTTATTTTATGCCAAGAGTCGTAACTAAAGTTTTGGCGCAAATCCTACCGTCTCTACGTTCCCGTGTTTGCTGCACAAGTGCCTCTACAACAGTATAGGAAGTTGCATGACAGATGTGTGTATTCCGGATATCTTTCGTCATAGCGTATGCACTGAGATGCAGGCGAGCGATGCATAGGCCGCGCAGAAAATAATTAGCAAGACGGCAAACTCGCGCATCAAACAAAAGTCTGCCACATCAGGTAATGGACATGAGTGGCCAGCAGCGTCTAATATAGAACAGCTGATCGAAGAAAATAGCTGTTGCGCTTGGCGAACAGAACAGAGAGATAGCTGACCGCCAATCTGCAATAGAAGAGAAGAGAAAGAATGAAAATGTCATAGAATTTAATAATTTTTGACAACGACCTATGAACTAAATTGATTAATTATTGATATCGTAGAACCTAAGAGTATTAAAACCCCGTCAGCCGCAATGCCACGAATTAAGAATTCCGATGCGACCGAGTTACGAAAGATGTGTTAACTGGGTCGCTTGTACTCGTACTTGTGTATTTTTAAACTAAATCCGCGCACTGCAGTGAAACTCGACACTGTCGCAGCATTTGCTAATTGGGTTTGTCCCTTATGTACGTTGTTTCGTCATAATTCTCAATCCGTTGAGAGATGAAATTAAGGTTACAGATGTTAAAAAATAATCCGGGGACAATCAAAGCTTCCGCTGTTTCTGGTTCCCATGACACAGGGTATCCTAGTGTGGGGCCAGAAGCAATGTAATCTTCACTCATACCATACCCGACAATTACCTCTCCCTCTACCTGCTTATAGCACAGTCGGTGCATTAGTGCCAGTTTATCTTTGCAATGTGGCATCATAACTCTTGCTGCTGGCTTGTACGGGGCAGTTCTCATGGTGGTGTAGGGTGGGTATCGTTTGTTGAGTCACCAGGACTCAATGAGACAAACAACACACACACAGTTTGTGGAAAAATGAGTAGGACCACAGAGAGACCTATCTATATGAACTAGTGTTTAAATATGTATATAAAAGTGTATATTATTAATAAACTAACATAGCATTAAGTAAATTGTGACGATACTAACGATATATGGATCTTTTTTGTATATTATAAATAAATGTTTTATTATTATAACGTTAACGTGGCTAGGTGCAACCGCCCAATCCTGCTAGCTCAAGTTGAGCGTGGACGACGCGACATAATCACTGAGCAGTCAATATGCTAGCAGGATTGGTTCCCAGAGGCTCACGTTTGCCAGTTATTGTATTCTTGGCTTTTGTGCAGGGCAGTTCTTATTGTGGTGTGGAGTGGCTATAGTTGTTTCGAACGAACTCTACTCTACAAAGATTTAGGACCGTGGTTTTCTTGTTTGTATCCACCCTACAGGCGGGTATCGGCCAGAGGGTTCCTTACCCGCGTCGTGACCGACCTTTGTCAACCCGGACCGCGCTCAGACTAGTCGTACTCAAGTTGCACTCTCAAATGATTGTGCTTGGAACACCAGATTAGATTGCTTGTAAAAGCCTCTAAATGGTTTTAGCTGTTTTAGCTAAATACTTTATAATATCTGTGCATATTTGTGTCGTCATAACAGCGCCCTAAGGCCTGTTACCGCGCTCTCTTAGCCCTAAGAGCTATCTCAAGCCATAACTTCGCATAGCGATTAGCGATAGCAAGCGAGGAAACCTCGTAGCTACGAATTGCATATGTTAGAGTCATCGATATTTCCGGTTTCCGCGATACAACAATACAATATATGTAATTAATATTATCAATAAATCATGTCTAGATATGTCTATCCTAGTGTGGGGCTAGAAACGCCAGTGCCTGTATACACTGTTTAATATGTTTAATTAAGTAATTAGTCCGCTTCCCCACGTCCTACGTTTGTGTCGGAGTACAGTCGGTGACGAAGCGCTTCACATTTCGCACGCTCCCAGCGCGGTCTGTTCGCACGATTAACATTTTGTTATGTCTAGATTTAGATAACCCAAGGTTTGGTGTTTGGAGAACCCCTTAGATTTCGCTATGTGTGCGAAAGATGGTGACATTTCCATAAGTGCGCTTAGGATAAATAGGTTCAGTGACCCTATTCTGTAACTGTTTTGAAAGCTATTCCTTAGCTGTTTATTTTTTGACAGCGATTAGATTTTTTCAATTTTTTTTTAAAGCTTCAAAGTGAAGCGTTAACCAATCATTACGCGATTTTTTACAAGATTTTTAATTTATAGCCACTGAACGAGTGTCTTCAACACCATCTTTTAAATAAAAAAAAAACACCTGCTCTGTTAAAATCTGCTGGGTGATTTTAGATTCGCAAGGGATATTTTCCTCACTGACCTACGACGACATTACCGTCTACGACACGAATGTAAATAATAAGTCAACTCTCTCTCTCTCACGCTCCAGTTCGTTCACAGAACCAACATTAATCTGTTCATAGTCCACAGATTAGTTTACTTTACAATAATATGTAATGCCTAGCCTGGGCGGGGTTGCACTGTCTGTCATAAAATCTTGTGTGGTATTACTTGGGGGCTGATTCTGATAGTGAAATGACGGCCCAATGAATATGATTTAACAATGACGACGGTCCTCCTTAAGAATTTATTTCGCATTTGAGATGATGAAGGTAATTTAAAGTTATTCTTTAACCACACAAATAGTTTTCATAAAAGCGAAATGGTTTAAAGAAACTTTAAATGAACACTTACCTAAAGTGGTCTACAATTATAAAGACATTGTCACTAAGCCGTCATTGGAATACCCACCTAAAGTGGTCCGCACTTGTCACGACATGGTCACTCAGCCGTCATAGTGCTAGCAAAATAGAGGCCCTGGTATTAGTATACTGTTTGGTAACCCCGGGGTAAGAAATCTAATCTTAGTTTACACAAACGGGTGTTAATTACTGGGTAATGAGTGAGTTGGTGCTAGGCACTATACGAGGTGGGCTGAAGGCTGAGTAGAGCGTGGGTGTACTGTAATGTTAGGTTTTGCGTGTGCGCAGTTTGGTTTAGTTTACCTTAGAAATCAATATTTTGTTATCGATAGTCAAATACTTATGCAGAATGTTGTTTGTAGCTGGAAAATAGTGGTTCTTTCCAATGTAGGATTTGATACACAGATTAATAAATATAAGAATAAATTTTCGCTCAAAACATCCTGTTTTGTGTTTATGTTCATGTTTTGTGTTTCAATCCGTAACCATATATACCTAAGTATTTTAAGGCCTCTGACTGAATACAAAAATCAGTGTAGGTATCGTCGTCACACACCCTGAATTATCTTGTATGAATGGACCATTTACGAGTTGAACACATTGACCAGTGTACGGTGATATGCTCAGAGTGGAGTCTCATACAGTCTGTAACACGATAGGGCTGCGGTCCGGGTCCGCAGTCTAGGAGGCGCCGACGATGAAGTCGCAACACAAGACAAGATAATGTACCCAGGCAGAGTCACGTGCGAAGGCTAGTTACTAATCCCGGGTGTTACAAAGAGGGGTGCAGGAAATCTTAAGTTTACCTTAAATATCCACCCAAAAAGGAGAAGCTTCTAGATCCTATCCTCGTCAGAACATCCTCGTTATCGTCAAACCTTATTAACGCTCAGCTAGTGTGAACTCTTGCGATTAGCACCTGGGCAACTTTTTCTGGTAGATATGGAGAGGATAAATAAATAGGTAATGTTGTTTTGATTTAATCAGTAAATAAATATTTGTAAGGGTTGAAATTGAAAACAAAAGTTTGGCTCTCAAAAAAGTTTGCTGCAAATTATCGCCCAAATATAAAAGCAAAACAGGGTATACCAGTTCAACCACACTGACACATCATTGCTTGAATTGATTCACCAGTCGCACAGAGGGTCGTTGTCGGCAGGTATCTAAGATGTAATGCGTCTTCGAATTAAGAACCTGCGTTTCAAGTTCACCGCCCCCATAATACATGTTTAAAATCGCCCTCTCCCGACCGCCATAGCCAGACTAAACGAACAAAAAGCCAATTTCATAAAACTATGCACCCGACTGCAGGGCCCATAACAATAAATGAGCAAAAGCTCCAGAACCAGATGCCGAGGCCGGTGATTTCAACAATCACATACGATGAAATCATCAATCTACATCGATTCATTGAATACCAGCTCGCATTTTTTTAATCAAATCGACAAATCAATGTAGAGCGTCCAACAGCGTAGTGCAGTTACCGCAAGCGTGTTCCGCAGTTCTTAGTGAAGGAATCTGCAAGTCCAGCACACAAGCATTCGAGTAGTGTCCTGACGTAGAGGCTTCGACGGCACACTGACGCAGCATTTCACGCGAGCAGCAAGCAACCAGCCAGAGACGCCGCCAACGCCAGTCTACGTCGAGGCGCCGCCACGAGCGTGCGTCCAGTGCCTCTTACAAAGCAACTCCGAACATCGCGAAAAAAGTTTAACACTGAAGGGTGACACCTAACTTTCAGACTTTCCTTTCAAGCACCAATTGGAAAAAGGACTATTGAAGAATATTCCCCCTGAGGTCCCGGAAAAGTGACCTTTCTCAAACCGGAATACGAAGCCCCGGAACGGGTTTCGCTTGGACCTCGCAGGACTTGGTGAAATGGTGCTAACTTGATTTTAGGTGGAGTGAGTTCAGTGTTAGTGACTTGATTTTTTTGCATTTTTCGTTTGGTTCCTCTCGCCTGGCCTGAGAACGTGACTGGACTGTAGCCGGGAGGGGTTGCTACTGGCCGCCAATAAAAAGTGCTGTTGACAAATTCAGTAAGTGTTTTAAGATATGAAATTAGTTAATGAAGGTTTGAAAAGAATAAAACATAATATTACATTTATTTAATACACAACACCAATAGCACAAAACAAAAAATAAGTCAAAACACGATAGAAACGCATTATCTATGATAATGATCCTATCAATATACGAGATAGTGAAAAAGAAGATGGTACAGAAAATGTTAACACTATTGAAACACAACACGGCTTGTTCTTCTAAATAAGCCAGTTGTTGAAGATAAAGAAAGTAGAGACGATAAATTATTGAAACAAGATGACGGTGCTTATCTGGATCCAGAAATCGGCCCGTGACTCTACCGTGCTTAATGAAGCGTTATAAACCGTTTAGGCGCAAACACAGCTTGAAATAAACAACTGTCAACTTGCCCTTGTACTTACCTATGGCATGACAAAAAGATTTTCAATAAACGTCTTACTTAATTTAGCAGGTGCGATAGCAAAAAATTTATCGGTCAATCAACAAACAATGAGAGTTTTTGTCTCTTGAGTTGCTATCTACATTTCATCATTAATTGCAAATAGTTGGTTTATTCACTATCAATCAATTTACGATTGTCATCACTTCAATCTCGAATTACCTATGTACTCTTTTCAATTTTCTCGTATCATTGCTATTTCATTCATTCAACAATATGAGTAATTCAAATTCATCTGTTCATTACAGTGTATTACTCGAAAATACTTTTATGATATTACAATTAAAAATGATATGTGGAAATTGTCAATAAAATATGTCTGATTTCGCAAAATATGCAGGCATTGCAACTATTGAAAGTTCCTTGTGCACTTGTGCAGGCCAATAAATCTATTGCCACTCCACCAGATGTACAAAAAGTGATCTGAAAAAATGTCTGATGCCGGCTTTGTGTCACTAAAATAACATTGAGGTTGACTTTGTCGTTTTTTTGGTTTTTTTGTCGGCGAATTCGCTCTCGACTCATATTGTTTTTTTTTTTTTGGTTTGGAGTGAAATTATTACAAACACCCGTTTGGCGTTTCCGTTTTAAATTATCGAAGTAGCAAACTGTTCTTGATATTTCGCTCGGTTTTGATTGCATATGTCGACTATGTTTTCTTTGAATTATGCTTGATAACTTGATATTCATGAACAGTAATGGATTTTTTGTGCATTTGAAATCAGTAAACTGGCTGCTTTGCAAACGGTTTTATTCATTTCAATATGTACGAAATAAAAAATAAATAAATTATGGTATAGATTTAAAACATTAACAAATCCAAAAACATATGACAAGCCAAAGTTTTTTATTCAGCCAAGCCAGAGTCATTTTACATGATTTATGTCATATTTCATGTTAACCTATTGGAGTCGGGTGTTTGTTAAATCTTGTTTAACTCGAATAACGCCTCGTAATTCTAACAGGAGCAGGTAGCATTACTTGAAGTATTTACCAGTAATGTTTAGTACCTATAAACTTTAAAGGCTGATTTATGTTGGATATAAATATCAATTCCGAAGTTTCCGCAAATAAGTTGGCATAATATATCGAACTGTAACAACAAATATTTCACCTCATGCTTTTACTTGCTTTTGCCAATCTCTTTAGCAATACAACTTGCACTATTATTATGATGAAACAATGATATTGGCAAGAAACTTTGAATCTTTATCACATATCATGATCCCGGAAACAATACCTCTAATTATATTTTTAAGATCACATCAAAATAATGAAACATCCAAACAAGGGTCTTCAACATCTAACTAAATGGCTTTAAAAAACACCACTGCATCATTAAATACTTTTGGAATTCATCTAAGAACTTTAATGACCAAATCGTCGACAACGGTATTAGATCCGCCTATCTAGAGGTCATTTGCTTCTCCCATACAAGTTTCTTCCATAACCTAAGCGAATTTATTGCCTCCCTCTCACGCTCACGAAGTAATTTGTTGCTAAACTTATATTGTATTATTGTTGGTCGGTATCGATTCCACAAGATCCGCATTATTGTTGTGCAAAAAAAAGAGAAGCAGGTAAGCGTAGTTTAACGTTTACCATGTCTTGGAGATCCATGTTGCTCAAACCATCATCATCATCATCATCGTCAATCAGCACACATTCACCAACTGCTGGGTAGAGTCCTCTACTTACCACGCCATCTACTCCGGTACTGAGCTTACCGCATCCGCTGTCTACCAGCTATGGTGATGATGTCATCCGTATAACCTTTCACCTCATTTTAATTAGGTAATAAGTAAAACATCCAAAGCTTATTGTACACTCTTCTGCGTCGTGCGTGACATACATTGCGTCGATTCTGCGGTGTTTTGTTTTCCTCACGGTCCGTCAATCCCAATATCCAAGATAACGTCGCGGGTACCCTCGATATGTCCTGTCACTATCTGACAGTCTGACGGGATTATCTCGATGACATAATGACAAGATCTAACGGATTACTGTAGTGATTGTTTGACTGACACTCGAACCCACAAACAGTGGCATGTGAAAATTCACAGCCCCTTTAATTATTTACACAAATCTTTTAAAATTGGTAATGTACCTAACACACATTTTCCAGACGATAAAAGTTAGTTTGAAATACGTCGTGTGGATTTTGCTATTTAATTGAGTTAGCGACAAGGCCGCAGGACTTGTTATTTCTTCTTAATTACCTTTGCGGTTACGCAGTTACTGAATGAAGTTGAATGTAAATATTTATTGTACTCAATAAATTGCTACTCACTTTACTCGTTTTGGGGGTCAAGGATGCGTGCACAAAATTACTCACAGCCTGGACATGAGAAGCGAAATCTGAATTGCATTGACAATAATAATTAGGGACATATTCGATTATGACTGTACAGCCATAAATTTTGGCCACAGGTAGAGAGCGAAATGTGGAATATTTTAAATAAAATTGTAACAAATAAATGGCAATCTTTGCAGAACTCAAAAAGTAGGAAACAAGATAAGTGAACTTAACTTGGCAGATCAAAAATTTAAGAGGATACAAGTCTTATATTATTTGTAAACTAACATTTACGTATACGAACTTCTGTAGGTAATACAACATTCGCTGTGCCCTTTTGTGTATTTAATGTATTTTTACAGTGTTGCAATAAATATTTGACACGCCAATGCAAATATAACAGTACACTTCTAATTCATTCCTCACAATACCCAGATTAGTCGACCTTGTCTACTTAATGTGCCATTACTATACATATACACTTGAAGACGATTGGTTGGGTAACTTATGTCAACTTTATCAAGTACCGAGATGATGCTGTGCTAATTTGCTTATATGGTACCTTGACACAAGTTAAGTATCAACCTTCAAGCAATAGGGTGTGATATTTGTAATTTTATGTTTGTAAACAAAGGCTTAGTGACTGAATAGCCTATTACATGTCATACTGTGTAACGACATTGAACCAAAATACGGATTATTTTTAGCCCCGGAGTAAGTAAAGTTTTTATTAATAAAGGCGTTTAATAAAGGTAATCGAAATAAGTATCAAATATACACGTAGAAGTGTTATGCTTATGAAGATATTTGTGGGATACAAACTTAAGAAAGGGCAAGCATCACAATCTCATCAATAATCAGTATTGTATCAGTATTTTTTTTTGGTCAAAATATATTGTATAGTTCCTAAGACATACTTTCGAGGTCTGTCATTAACTCATTATTCTTCTCTTCACATTTGGCCTTGGTTTAGATCTTTCAATGGTTGTATAGGTATATTGACCTACAGCACGGATGCTCTATAATAAATAAGACACATGTTCGATAAGATCCAAAAGAGAAGCATTTGTATCAATAAAACTTAATTGTGTCGAGGTTTTCGTGAAATGATAAATGAATTTTGCCGTCTAGATTACTTTTGATATCAATATGATTCGTAAATCTCATTGATGTTCCATCTTGAAGGAATTTCTTTATGAAAGTTTTAACGATGATTCATGATTTATTAGTAATTCTTGGTAAAGTTGGTTAATTTCATCGAAATTATTTCTAGTTATGAACTGGGTCATATTTGGTTTGAATATTAGTTTCTCTAAAGGTATGGTTGAACAATTAGACCTCTTCGTCTTGGGTTTGTACCTTGGTTAGCACCTTTTTGACCCCATTACCTTGTAAAGAAGAAGGTCATTCATGTGTGCCTATTGCCTTTCTTGGATAGTAGTTATTGATATTATGTATGTATTATGTTGGTATATCAAAATCCTTGGATAACATTTCAAGAGCACACGGAAATAAACAACCATACTAGGTAATTTCCGGTATTTCCGAAATTAGCACGCTAAGTGCATTTACAAAACAAGGACGTTTCTGACAATGCTCATCATCTAAACGTTAAAATCTATGAGGACATTGTCGTTTTTGTCGCGTTTGTAAAGAGCAGGTAATTTAAAAACGTCTCTGTTTCAAAAATCATCAGTGTTGCGGCAAGTAGGCTCGTCGAATCAACCGGCAAGGTCATTCAAGTCACTCAGATTCATCGATTGGTACAATACAATTGTTTTCTCTAACCGGCTTTAACAATGGACTACATCGAGCTGCAAATGATAGGTTATCGTTCAACGGAACTGGTTACTTCTCTATAACAACCATCTGCCCGACAGTTGCAACATTTCTCATTGGTTTCATTGCTCTAGTTATATCTAGACTACCTATGAGTTTTAATCTTATTAACCCAGTACCGATTATTATCAAATTAACCATTCATGCGGCAATAGATCAATCTTTGACAGCGAAGCAATTTTTTTTTGTGTTTTCTGTAGACTTTTTATTCCATTGAATAATCAATTGTTGTAACACGTTGCTATTAAAAAGGTGAAAAGAGATCCGTCTCACTTTCATCTGCTGTTTCATTATCAAGGTTGACAGTTCGAAGCCCACGCGTTTTGAGATAAATTTTTCATTATTCTTTGTTTCTCACTTGTACTTTCTCGTTGTTAAATTATGTTGTTGCAAGCGTTGTATCGCACAATGCAATAACGATGTATTGTATCTGAATATCACCATTAGTTCCGCCCGGTTTTGCCTGTGGCTCTTTCTATTCCGTGAGTTTTCCTTTCTCCGAAGTTTACTAGTTTTGCTGTCACTGCATCGGGCTTGTTTGATTCATGTACAATTTTTTTTTATAATAACCGACTAAAATAATCAGAAAATATATGTAAGGGCAAGCTTATTCATAGCAAGAGATTTAATACAGAATAACTTGATGGTACAAGATCTGTTTGCAAGTCTTTTCTCGAAATTATTGAGTGACTTGTTAGAGTTCTGCAAATTGAATGACAGGTTCACCGCAAATGCGTCCGTATTACAGGATATGCAAACCTCTGTCATTATCCCACTAGTCAGTCATTAGGGGGTCGAGCTGTTGGTATTGATAATTGAATGCGAGGTATCGTAATAGCAGTTCAAATCATGTTGAGCTTTCGACGTAATATAACAGGGAGACTGCTATTTATCGTCGTATAGAGATCTAAGTAGCTGGTGGGTGATTATGTGTGAGACCAGCATCTTAGGTGAACCACCGAGATTATTTATCTTGCGGTGGGTATTGAGTCTATTGGAACTGTAGTGCCTAAGCTTACTGTATGCCAACTCCAAATGATTATTACTAAAGGCTTGTAATATTGTTGAATTTTCGAACATAAATCGTAGAAAATTGAATTATTTAATGTTCATTCATTAGAAATGAATGGAATCTAGGTATATTGTGCGTGTAGGTAGTGATCATGAAATAACTGTCAATCATGAAACTCGTGAAGTACCCAGATAATTATCTAATTTACTACTGTTCCGTGACTGAGTGGTAAATCGAATATCGTAATCTACAGAAGTAATAAAGGCGACGTAAGGGATTATTGCCGCTAGGCGTCAATCAATAGGTACTACTTTACAACACGACCATAATATCTGTGCACTCGGATTCGTGACGTCATTACAGCGAGCGGTTAAAGGTTATTGAAATCCAGCGAGATGCACACACAATTTGGTCGGGTTTTGGCGGTGCATAAGATCGATGTAATTCACCACACAGATTTGCTCCCCTTTGAGTAAGACCCCCAGAAACTGAACATCTCTTAAGGGAATCTCTTTTGGCAGGATGCGTTTAGCGCGATGTGTTTGCTGGAGCGTCTTTTATGCTCTTTTTGCAGGAGATGTCTTTAAGCTATAAGTTTGTTCAAAACCTAGGAGGTATCTAGCTACTCGTAGTTACTATTCGGCTTGGCGTTCGCTTTAAATACGATCCGATATAAAAGGATGGAGTTCATTCGTGTTTCATTCTGTTCATGAATAAGAAGATGAGACAATGCGCATTACTCTCGCAATTTAAAGGCTTTGTTCCATCCTTGTTTTTCACGACATTTTTTCTTCATTGCCGCTGACATTAGTGGTTTTTCAGACTGAAATAAGGCTTTTAAAATAATCCCAATTAAAAACACTCCAGCACCAAAACAGTTCGATAAATATATCCTAATTCGATATATATCCTAACCCCCTTATTAATTAAAAGTCACTCCGAAAGTAAAAAGTCAAAAGCTGTAAGCTCTGCCCCGTAGTTATTCCCTGATGAACTTTTCCTCCCGGAGTATTTTTTTTATTAAATAGGGGGGTTAATGCGTTTTAAACTTTTATTCAGCTTAGTGCACGATTCTACGATAAACATTATGCACTCTATTCATTCTACTCAATCCTCTAACAAAATCCAGAATGTTATGAGCTTGCTGCATTTGAAAAGACAAATTGATCGAGTTAATATTTACACACGTAACAATTACGAAGATGACGAAACATTGCATAGGGCCAGAGAATATAAGACAATTCATTTCCGGTTAGTTCTGCCATAAGGGGTGTTGATTCTACTTTAGTCACTGAATGTTCTATCGCTTGCCTGCCGTTTGCTGTCACTGCATTGGCTCTTTTAGTAGTGCGATAGCACACAATTTTACTTAATGCTAGTCTCAATGTCACTGTGGGCTGGTCGCTTGTTGTAAATGATTTCGAATGCTGCCTAAATTGCAAACAAATCAGCATGTTGGGACAGCACAGAGTCAGGCTAGCGACAGGCCAGTCTGAAATCACAATATTACAATCGAAACCTCAGTATCATGATCATGACACTTTCATTTCTCTTTATGTCCGCTACACAAGCATTAGCAATCGTAGAAATTAAACCTCTCAAACGGTTCTAGGCTCTGGCAAACTGAATTACTTTATGTAACAAAAGGTAATTAAAACAAAGAAATAATTTATCATCGGAACTACCCGGGTATTTATCACTTACGACTTTAAGCTGTGGCTGGGCTAGTGGGCTATGTAGGTAATTGATTGTTATTGTGATGTGATCTAACATGTGTAATATGTGAATGCTTGGTTACAGCTACAAATATTTCATTTATTGTAGCTTCTGTGTTCATTTTGACTATTTGTTAAAATACCGGTTTGTATATTTCTACTACTTAGGACGACTAAATAGATCTCGATTTAACAAGAAACTTGAGTAAGATAACTCCGTATATAGTATGAATGAATGAATGAATGAATGAATGAATTGTTTATTTGTCAGGCATACACCCATAATTTACAAAATAATAATAATAATAGTAGTCACACATTTGCATTAATAATTACAATAAAATTAAAATAAAATTACAATAAAAAAAAAAAAATTACAATAAAAAATAAAATAAAATTATATCACTTCGTGTTCGCAGAGTGGTGCACAGAGTTCCAATGTCGGAAAAAAGGCCCACTGGTGCTCTCCATAATAGTCGATAAGATGCCGTTGTCTGAGGCACGAAGACGGTCCCAGAATGACGCGATGCGTGACCTGATAATGGCGTGAAAGTCCGGGACCCTGGCGCCCGCAAACATTGCCGACGCACTGCAATACCGTGGATGTCGCATCAGTATACGAAATGCGTCGTTGTACTGAATCCGCAAGGTATTATAGGCGCGTTTAGTGTAGTCTAGCCAGAGCTGACTGGTATAGAAGCTCTGGCAGTATGCTTTGAAAAGAGTAATTTTAACTTCATCAGTACAACGAGCAAATCTTCGTGCAATCATATTGCAGCGGACGGCAAGAGCCCGACGTTCACGCTCAATATCAACATCATCACGCATGTCCCCAGTAAGGATATGCCCGAGGTATTTGAACCGCTGTACAACCCGCACCGGCGAGCCATCCAGCAACAGAGGAGGAATCCTCTCTGGGCCCTTCCCCGATCTAAACACCATCAGCTCAGTCTTTTTAGCATTATATTTTAGCCCATGCACTTCGGCATAGCGAGCACATAGGGCTAAAAGACGCCGTAGACCCTCAATCGAAGGACTGAGGAGCACCATGTCGTCTGCATAACTCAGATTGTTAATGCACACATTACCAATATGACAGCCGACCCTGGTGCCCCTCAGACAGACGATCAAGTCATTTATATACAAGTTGAATAGATCGGGGGAGGTGAGCCCACCTTGACGCACTCCACATTCTAACATATACTCATTAGATGTGGTGTCGCCCCATCTCACGGCGTTAGTCTGGTTCCCGTACCAGTACCTCAACAGATTCACTACCCTCGGGTTTATTCTGGCTCGCTGGAGTTTCTCCCATAGTAAATTATAATTTACCAGGTCGAAAGCTCTGCTTAAATCCAAAAAACAAGCGTACACAGATGTTTCCCGGGCAGTGTAGTAATTGACCGTGTGCTTTAAAGTGAAGATAGCTGAATCCGTCGAAAGACCAGGACGGAAACCAAACTGTGCGTCGTCTATACCTAACTTGCTGGCCAGTGCAGGCTGCAACAGCCGTTCAAACACCTTACCCACGATGGTACCTAATGAAATAGGCCTATAATTGCTCAGCAACGACATATCACCGGTTTTATTTTTGGGGACAGGAACTACTACCGTTTTCATAAGATCTTTAGGAAGGTAACCGTGGTTTAAACAGGCACTAAACAGAGCAGCCAGCAAACTATAAATTTTATCCCCTGCAAAAAGGATATGCTCAATACTGAGCCCATCAAATCCCGGCGACTTCCCGCGAACCATTCGCCTGACAACCTGAGCTACATCCTTCGCCGTAAAGGTAACGACGTCACTCCTGTCAGTCGCAGCAATGATTGGCTCGCCAGAAGCCGCCAGAACCGTGCGCCCGACATCGTCATCGAGGTTCATCCCCGCCCCCGCCCCACCACCATCGACGTCAGCACCATCAGCGCTGGCGGCTGGCGGCGGCGGCGGCGGCGGCGGTGGCTCAACTTTAAAATGTCGAGCAAACAATTCGGAGATATCCTTAGGGTCTTGACACCCTTCTACGCTTACAGGCACACTAGACTTATAGTTCAGTTTCTTTGTGGCATTCCAAAATTTAGGAAAGTTTTTAGATTTTCTGCTAATAGCCAGAATATCCAACTTTATATTTTCTTCGTTTTCCTGACACCACTTTAATTTGTTTTTAAATACTTTGCGCGTCGCACACATGTTTTCGTAGGTAACACCCATGCTAGGTCTACCACAATCTATCCAGATTCGGTACCAGTATCTTGCGCTTTGATGACTGCTCTGCACGTGATAGTTCCACCCTAGGACCCTCCTAGCCTTACTTCTAGCGCCACCCTGAGACACAGACGAAGTGATTGCCGCGTTTTGTAATATGGACGTTATTTTAAAATAAAATTCATCAATTAAATATAAATGTTGTGTACAGTTAAAAATATCACAGTCAGTACAATCAGTCTTATAGGTAACTTTTTCCAAGTTAATATCACAGTCATTACAATATTGTTCAATCTGTTCGAAGCCACGATTGCCCCACTTTACATTATTAATTACGTTTTTGTCTGAATAACACGGCATAGTCAACATAAGTCCCTGTAGAATACATACAATAGTTAATGGCAAGTGGTCTGACCACTTTACATCATAATTCACCTCAGCAGATGCTATCGTGCTACGCGCCGCTTGTGTAACCAGGCAATGATCCAACCAGCTAGTCGTACCGTGGGCTGCACTCAGGCACGTATATGTATCTGAGTCCACACCAAGGATGTCTATGTCCGCACACGTAATTTGTTGTTCCGAACAAAAATACGACATTTCCGCTCCGAAACTCCTACCCGGGTCCGCATTGAAGTCGCCTAACACATAAGCCGCTTCCACACCACTGTCATCTATTATTGCATACAACCGCGCTAGGGTGTCCGTAAATTCAGGTAGGTTATCTGAACACTCACATGGCATATACACGTTCAACACGAGAAACTTATGTTGACCTATTTCAATTCGGATTGCGGCCAGTCTATCACTTTCACAGTCAATGACGGTCACACTGGAGAATAACGATTTCCGCCACAATAACGCAACGCCACCATACGGACGCCCCCGCAACACTCCAACAGATGTATCGATCGAAGACTTCGCAACGCACCCGAAATCATCGTCAACCTCGTTCACAAAATTCAGGTCATGAGGTAGCAGCCAAGTCTCCTGAAGCGCAATGATGTCAGACTGCTTACAGAGTTCCCTTATGTGGTGTACAGATCTTTTAATTGATTGGCAATTAAAAGTGGTCATAACTATTCTAGTTGTGGTCGTACTATCCATTGATCTTTTTTGATGCAGCGGCAGAGCTTGAGCGCTCACGATAACGGCGGTAAACAAGACCCTTCTTCCAGAAATTTCCACTCAGAAAATGCTCAACCTTGCTGCTTAGAACAGTTATTTTGAAGGAATTGAAGTTCGTTTCCTTTTTCTGTGTCAATTGTTCAACAGCTATGCAGCTCTCATTCATATCTTCAATATGCCCTTTAATGTGGTCTACACTTATATGCTTCTTTAAGCGCGATACATAGATATAGCTGTGTGATTCCGCGACCTCCAACCGATCACTACCGCCTTCCAATGTACCACGCATATTTTTCTGACGATTTTTCTTTTTCCGCTTCGTAACAATAGTGAAATCGCTATCGTCAACAATACTCCTCGTATCTATATCATCATCGCATAGCTTTCGCACCTTTGTCTGCGATGATAGTAAGATATCCCTATATACCGGCTTATTATTATTAGCAACAAAGTCACCATGCACAGCTGACGCTGCGGACGGCGGCGCTATGAAACCGGTTTTCTCAACCCGGGCACGGTTGATCGGAGCGTTGTTACCAGGCTGGCTCTGCTCACTATGTCGACGGTTACTGTTTGATAAAACCATCGAGGCCATACTTTGCATATTTGCGCATACTTGTGAATGCTCAGGCGACTTGCTCCTCACGGCCTGGGTTTCCGCAGAACGTAACTGAGCGAGTACCGTGGTCTCAAGTTCTTTAAGTTCCAATTTGGAAACTGCATTAGCCCGTATCGATTGTATTTCGGTCTTTAGATACGTAATATCCTTCAGAAGACGGGTCACATCTACATGATCGAACGAGACAGGCGGCAAACGGTTTAAATCCTTTGCAACAAACACAGGGTGCGTGGATGGGTCGGTCTCTTTAAGCAGTTTGATCACATCTCTAATGTTCTTTTTATTCTTATCTTCACCCTTACGTGTAATAGCACGGGCTCCGTCCGAAACAGCAGTAAATAGAAGAGACTTTCCACTCTCTATCTCCTTGTCAGTAAAGTTGGAGCTGCATATCTGAACAATACTCAGCTCATCCAGCACGTTATATTTATTTTGTACAAATGTCATAAATTCGTCAATGATAGGGCTATTCGCCATCGTTATTCACTCGCGTTATGGAATTATTTATTGATGCGCGTGCGCACTTGCGCAGCGCTCCGTCTCACACACGAAAGACAACCGATCAATGTCGCTGAGCAGAGATGACTGAGTATGGAGTTGTCAAATAATACTCGAGTTTAGCGTTACTCACGTTTGAAATAGTCGCACTTATTCGCTTATCTTTTTGCTTATGTAGGTTAGGTAGGTATGTTAAAAACTGCTTTTTCCATGAAAGTAGAGGAAGAAGCTAGTTGCACACATCACATCGCTTGCAAGAGATAAAATCGCCGAGTTTTGTGTTTGTAGAGCATCGCCCCCCTATAACAGACTGTGTAACGTTTTGATGTTATCTTTTTCCAAAACCCGATATGAATTGTTTACTGTCTGGTACTCATCTGGTACTGTATATTGTTTGTTGCAATGGTAAGACATTGATCGTCATATATCTAATTTCATGTATTTATAGCTCCTCGGCTTTAAAAGTTACATCGTTTCTGAACTCTATTAACGACATCAACTTGTGATTCTAAGCCGTCTCAAAGGTTCTTTATAAGCTCTGTGTCTCCTTGTCACAGATACATTTGTCATTTTACAAACAACATTTATGATTTATCTGTTGAATAGGGCTTATCGAGAACCTTTGAGATGGGGCTTAAAAGAATATTTTTTCTTCTTAACTTTTAACAAAATTTTGAAGTTGAAATTTGCGCTTGAAATTTCTGTCGTTTATTTCAAGCGCAAATCGAAATGGTTACTGCGACATAATACTACTTTAGGTACACATATTTATTTATAGGACTGAGAGTTGGTTTGTACTTTCGCTCCATATAAGCCTTTAAACCCAGTAGGTAGTAGGAAAACTGTTTGTTTCCTTAAAATCATTATTGATCTGCAATCATTGTCCCTGATGTTCGATTGGATGCTCTTCCGTGTAATTGTGCTCGAATGTACTTTTATGTATTCGAATGTACGTTTATATACTCGAATGTAATTCTATGTACTCATGTAGGAACTGATAGGTACACAAGACAGATCAGGTACGTTACATTACATATGGAATACGTTTTGTCATCATTTTATGTGATGGATGTTACGCCAAAGGCCGCAGAGGCTGCTGCTCAAATAAAGTGCAACTTTGAGTTGTCGGTTGTGCATTCGGGAATAGTTAGCGTTGGGTTGCGCTAGTTTTCTTAAAAGACTTTTGTATCAGTCTCTGTATCTACGAAAGACTGGTGGCCTGTTTCAAACGACTCTATAACGACTCTATCTTACGACTCTTTTTCTCTTGAGATTCATCTTTATTTTACATACAACATTTGATAAGTTTCTGTTTAGTAGGGCTATTGAGGCTAGTTGGATCATCAGGGCCCTACTACTCCGTTAATCGAAAAAACCATCTTGTACGATATCGATCTTGTATGGTATCGATGCAGATGACAATTACACGCTCGAGAAAGTAAGAAAACTTTATCTGTTCAAAAGAATTGTGTTTCACAATTTTCCGGCAGTCTGTGTATGGTAACTATGTGGTAATATTTATCGGTTCATTTCAGTTGTGCAAGCAAATTTTGAGAATAGAAGCATCGGGACATTGGGAAAGTAACAAGTGTTTCGTGTAGGCAGCAAATTTTCAATAGTTTCGTCATCTGGATACTTACGAGTATTGTGTACAATTGAACGTTTTAGTTTGATGCTAAGTTGTTGTGGTATTCTCTGCTTTTGCCGATTCAAGGCATATTACGAATGCAAGTCTTGTACATACTTGACTGATAGACTTTCTTCGGATATGCAAAGTCTTTTCTCTGCTGAGGGAAACGATTCGTGCCCTAGGCCCTAGACTTCCAAGGTGCGGTACCATGGTGTTTTACACGCATCAAGTTTATAGCTACTGAGTTAACAATTCGAGAATACGATTTTCGAGTTGCCACTTGATTTGGACTGAGACGTAGATTTTTGTTAAAGTGAACCAAAATGTAGCTAAGACTGATATAATGATGTCAAGGGTCAAGGGTCAAGGGTGCAATGGGGTGCAATGGGTCAAGGCCAGCTAAGGTCTTTATTCTTTAGCGAATTGTTTAGTTGATTGAGCCCGGGTCTCTCATAAGACGAATAAAAAGTCTGATAACTTTTTTTGACACTTCATGTACGCTTGAAATGTCAAAAACCTCAGATAAACAAACAGATAAACGCTATCTGGGGAATGAGAGACTGGCCCTGAGAGGTAAATTAAATAGATTTATCATTTACTAGACATGAATGCAATTACAAAGTGTACTCGAGTTTATGCCTAACTCGCAGTCTAGCTATTCGACCTTAGTGCATCGAGTACTTCACGAGAGTTGCAATCGAAGCAGCAACAGTGGCGCGCTTGATGTCCCGTTGACGGGCTTTCTCTTTCCTATCTCGAATCTTTACATCCCATTAGAATAAGGCTCCCGGGGACGCATTCGGTCTGTTTTAATCGAATTTGTGAGATCACTATCAGCTGTGTAAATATTGGTGTTCAACACTGCCCGATGGAAAGTGACTACTTGTGAACATGATGTCGGTAGCATATTATAAACATGCGTAGAAAGCTTTCTTGCTATCGATTATGGAAAGTGAATGCTGTGCTTTATACCGAAATCGATTTGTTCGTATCACTTAGTATGCAGTTCTAAAAACATTTTAAAATTGGGTCACTGAGTTTTCCAACGTGACACAAATAACATTTACACACCGGTACAAACATTGCTTCAGGCCCCACACTAGCATACCCTGTGTCGTGGGAACCAGTAACAGCGATGTCACAAACATGTAACATGTAACATCCAAGACCTGTATTTTCCCCAGCCGGGATTCGAACCCGGGACCTCTCGCTTGGGCAGCAAAGCCTCGACCACACTGTCCACAACACTACATAGGTCGCTCGACAATAAACCGTCTTGAGATTCTTCAAAATCAGATACACTTGAAGCTGCTAGAGGTTTCACGTACAGATTTATAGTCATCGATGGTCTCAACCCGCTAGTAGTTCTTGGCCACAATTATCTGATAGCCTTCAAAGAGACCGATACAGCCTACTTCACCCGAGATCGTATCGGCGTCCTTCGACTAGCGTGTCTGTGGTTTCGAACCGACTAGTCGACCGGAAAAATTGCTAAATTGTTCTAAAATACAACCCGGATGCATGGATGACCAATTAATGTTTGACGTTCCTACCTATACTCAAAGTCATGCTTTAAGCGTTGCTTTATTTGAGAAACAGAGCAAAAGGCTGTCCAATAGTTTTTGATTTTCGTAAAGGTGCCAACTAAATACTTACCTACATCTAAAGTTAAAAACAGTCAGTCTTAATACATCTCCCTGGGGTACTCCAAACTTGTTTGACAAACATTTACGCAATATGAGATAGGAATGAGGAAGAACTAACCTATTGATGTATACTGCACGGAACTTAGTAAACCATCACGAGACAAGTCACCTGACACCGACGGAAGGGCAGACAAGGCCATGTCAGTGGAACGTCAACCAACGCCACCTCCTGTCAATAACTCTACGCATGTGGTTTTTATACCACTTCTAATTAGTTCTAACTGGCACGCCAAACCAGCCTTTATATCCATAGATGATAGAATTACCAAGATGCGGTTAGCACAATTATCGCTTACTAATGTTACAGGCCTTGAGAGGGTCTGTCATATGACTATTGGATTACCACAATTTGAGAAGCATGGCGGATTTATTATCGAATTTGGTGTTCGGTGAGGCGTGACGAACACGAAAACAAGTCAACCCAGAAACAACAACAACATAGGCGTCACGCAATTTTTCATACGGGGTGGCAGAGGCACAGTTAAGCCAGTAATTCAATACCTCTACGTATTGGTCGTCAACAGTCAACTTTAATAACATTTCAGCCAGGGTAAGCAGAAAAATTTAATTATTTTTCACGGCTTTTAAATCCATCCCTTTGGAATGTTCCCGGCTGCATTTCGATCGGAGGGCTGCACCCTTTTAACAAAGCTCTCAGCTTTACTTTGCTCGGTGACGAGAGCCGTACTTGTGGATAGTGTATTTATGTTTTAGAACGAACGTATGTACATGCATACATTTTTGAAATTCTACTTTGAACAAGATTGTTCTTCTTTGGTACCCCATATGAGGACATTGTTAGTTGTCATTGTCATTGAGAAAGTGTGTTATTTTTGACGCTGCGTGTACTACCTATGCTTTATGTTGGAATGTAAGAGATAATACAATAAAATTGTTACTATTCCATGATGAGTTGACGTGTGGCGTTATTGCAGAATATACGGTGCAGTCACATTGTATCATTATTGTCATCATTGATGTCATATAATTAGTAAATAACATTATTCACTCATTAACATTATCCCCATGTTATTCCAAGAAAGAAAATCCATAGACTACGAGCAATGCACAGTTTTCCTTTGTGAAAGCTCCGAGAAAAGATGAAAATAAATGAACGTTTATTAAGTAGTTAACAGTGTGTTAAACTAGCTACTTTGATGTTTAGTGTTTACTGTCTTTCACTTGCACATAAACTTGTGGAAAACCTCAAAACTTTTTGCAGACGACGATGTTTGTCTGCAGACTTTTTCTTTCTGCTTTCTGTTGTTTCAAAACCAAGCAGGGAGAGCCAAATATTTATTGGCAGTTGGAAACGTATCTTATCATTTCTACTTCTAACGTCTTCAAAAATACAAACGATTTATTATGCTTACGGCCGGGGCGGCGTGAGGAAAGGAAACCATCATTCATTACTCCTTGGCTGCGGCGATGGGCTAGCCCCCCTGCCATACAAAATGGAGTACCTATTGAATAACGGGCTAAAGTGGGTATGTTATATTATGTGATTATTTTTGCTAAAATTGTAAGTATATCATAAGTAACCTTCACGGTCTCTACGAATCCGAATCCAACAACACAGGCTGTCAGTAGCGCGTGCTAAAGAAATGTTCATACATACATACACATACAAACATTCGCACAATTCGCACAACACAGTAATTCGCAAAACATTACCTTTCTTTTGGTGCAGTCGGGGAAAAATAAGTCTCGTACATAAGTATTTTTTACAGCTTAAACGTCGACTGCCCAATTAGGGATGTCTTCAAAGTTAAGCGTTATTTAGCCACACACAGTAAAGAGCATTGTACTCGTAACTCGTATAGTAAGGTAGAGTAATAACCGGCCAAATGCGAGTTGGACTCGCACTTGGCCGGTTTTATTTAGTGTATCTAATAATCTGAGCAATGTTTCGCAGTTTCAATTCAGTTACAATTTTTATTGTAATTAGAACATGTTCCTCGCCATGTCGTTTGTAAAGATCATTGAGGTAGGTATTAATAAGAGAACTCATGATTACGTCGAGGTATTCTAATCTCGCTCGCTCTTTGTCTCTATGAACGAGGCGTAACGAGCACAAAGTCCTGAAGGGGTAACTGAAAATAGTCACAAATGATCTGTAAAGGGGTAGCCAGAGGGAAGTAAGGTAATGATACTTCATATAGTACTTTCATAATCATTGCGAGTTTATTAATAGTACAGCAGCTTACAGACCTACATAATGTCACACCTTTTCCCATACGGGGTGGCACGGGCACATTTACATCCATGTTTACGCAGATATTAGAAACAACATCAAGTTCTATTCAATAAAACGTTTCTTGAATAAAGGATCAATCGATCGATGACATTACAAATTACTAAGACTTAGAACTAAGATTTATGTCTCGATAATACAAGAGTATTAGCGTAATATGGTTCTGATTGGTTTATTAACTGATTAATGGTATTGGTTAAACTTAAGTCTTGCACGCGATCTCAAACTAAGATGTTAGGAGTAATTAAATATTGAATGGTCGGAGTCCATTAGTTATCTGTACTTTATGACAGTTTTATCTAATTCTTGTGGTTATGCGGTATTACTAAACTAATAGGGGCCCTATTCTGCTAATGATAAGCTTGTTTGAGCTAAGCACGGATATCTGACGTCTATCGTCTGTCTATTATGCAAAATTGAGTATAGTGGATAAAATTGGGCTTTACCGCTCCATTTGGGTAAAGGTATGACGCTATGTTTTGTTATGGAATTAATAAACTCTCAGTTTTTGCAGATTCATGATTAATTCATTATTATCAATATTCATATGCATCATTCGAAAAACTCCTTACTTAATTTCAGTGTATCGTGTCGTGGTAAATAAAACATTCAAAATTTCAAACTCTACCTCAACCCAAAATATGATTATCAATGTTTGTGTGGAATCACAGTTATTAAAGAGTTAAAGAAATACATTGTATAAATCTGGTATTATTGAAAGAAGCTTATTTTTACCTAAACATCAAACACAAGATGCAGATTAATACATCAAAGTTCAGATAGACATAGCGGAATAGGGTCCCGGATTACGTGATCACTTACATTTTACTGTTATTATTATACGTAAAACGGTTTACCTGTCTATACAATTATATGCGGTAGGATTATTACACTGTTAAAATTTTAACTATCAGTTTGTTACAAATATTATCGTTTTATCTTAAAAGATAGTATCATGGCTTCTAATATAATCTATAAATAACTCGGCGTAAAACTGCCGCCACAGCATGATGTAATTTATAGATGCTGGCGTTACCTATCCATGACATGCTATTATCAGTGCCTGTAGACAATGCACAACGTTAAACGCTAAGGATAGCGAAACGAAACGATAACTTTTTATGTATGCGATTTGACTTTTGGAATCGCTACGTGACATCACCTTAGCCCTTAGCAAAGCCAAATGTCAAATCGCATACATAAAAAGTTATCTTTTCGTTTCCCTAGCGTTACTGTTTAACTTTGTCTAGGGGGGCTGATCTGTTTGGTTGGTTATTCTGTAGTACTAATAATTTTATTGATATATTGTTCACCTTTTTGCTACGTGATTATTATTAAAGTAAAGTAAGAAGCTATACTTGAATTAAGTAAGTTTGTATAAGTAGCTAAAAGGATTTTTTACTTAGACGCAGCTTAACTTAATAACTGTACTTATCTACTTAAATATTCTGTTGATTTTTATTGGAATATCAATATCAATATCAACTTTAAAGTTCCTAGTCGTTCATCTCTATAAACGCTGAATATCCATCTCCATATGAATATTTCCAAGAACAATCTTGGCAGTGCCCAGAGTCATAAGAAATGGCGATATCTTATTTTATAATGAAGTCTGGAGCTAATAAAAGGGTAGTCTGGTAAACGCGACTATGCAATTCCGGCCTTGGCAGCGGTCGGGACAATTTCAAAGTTTGTCTACAATTTAGGTTTGAGATCCTTTTGTCCGCGAATGATCATTTTCTTTCTCTTATATCACATATTTCTTATTTACCAGATAACGTGGGATGTATGGAGAAGTGTAAAAGAAAATAACTGGCCTCGCCGAATCGTGCGACTGGGAAGCAATTTACAGTAAACCCATTTATGTAAGGTAGACCGTCATTCACAGTCACTGTCAAGCCGCCGCCGCTGTGAAAATACTTGAAAACATGATAAGGATGCCTGAAATGAACGTTAATTCATTCAATGATTGTGACGATTGTGATGTTGAATAGCATCCATGGTCTTTAATTTACTAAACTCACCACAACATGCACCACATAATTGATTTGCTAATTAACAAGAGCACCATATCGTTACTCTTGGGAAGAGTGCAGTGAGTAAACTTTACGTATGAGTTTCCAGTTCCATACAGTCAGCATAGGAGTGATCTATATTTTGTGCAAAATGTACATTTCTAACAAAGAATACCTTACACTGCTTTTATTATCCCGCGTAACTCTTCCGTCTTTAGTAGCAGTATTAAACTTGTACTATTTTTTATATTACTTAATGAACAAAAATCCACAGACGTACATAAAAATTAAACAATAATATAGATTAAATAACTAGGCCAATTAAGGATTTCACTATGTAAATAGTCAAATAAGGACGGTGAGAGTACATTCAAGAGACAGGTAGGCAAGTAGATATAACTTAGAAAAACAGTAAAATATAGATATAGATATAGGTGGGGTACAGTGTACTGTACAGTAATATGTGCAGGGTTAAGAACTGCTGCTACGTTAAGATACCCTTTATGAACTAAAGTGAAGAAAAGGCGTGACTTTAGAACATTCGTATATTTTCACAAAGACCATAATAATAATGCATAATTTATTTATTTTATGAGTATGATTGAGCCTCCATGCATTTTCGTGCCTGCACAGATGCTCTGACCGTCACTGAAAGTAGGTTTTAGAAATCCGTACACGAGGAAAGGTCTTGCGGTTTATGAAATGTAGGTAAGTGTAAGTACACAAAGCCTAGTAAAACCTATGTTAGTACTAGAACCTAGATTTATAGTACCTACTTGTTGTAGTCTGTCGACGGAACCTAGATTGCTCTTAGTACACATAGGTTCTTCAACATGGTAGATAGCTTTAAACTATGCTTGGTATGGTCATTCATGAGAAAACCGCATTGGAGTTATAAGTATTTTACAGATAAATAAAATGGAGTACAATTAACATAGAGCCCCCCTAGACTAGCGAAATGAAACGATAACTTTTTATGTACTTATGCGATTTGACATTTGGCTTCGCTAAGGTGTTGACGTCACGTAGCGATTCCAAATGTCAAATCGCTACATAAAAAATTATCGTTTCGTTTCGCTATCCTTAGCCATTAACATTGTCTACAGGTACAGTGCCTGCCTTTTAATAAAGCGAAATATTGGTCGAGTTTAAGCAGTACGATAAATAAAAAACATACGTTTCGTATCCAATTCATATAAATTATTTTTCGATAAACAAACACAATGGCACGCCCTTCCCAGATGGCGTGGCAGAGGCACAGGTACAGCTGCGGCTACTTTTAGACTGATATTTATTTAACACACCAATTAGCAGTGCCTTCGTTTGGCTCTTCAGCCTTATCCACTCTACCTACTTAATAAGTTTTTAAAGAAAAGCTTTTTCTCAATGTCGATAAAGATGATCCCGTCTGAGGGCTGCACGGTCTAACTAACGTCAGACTGTGAAGTTTTTATTAGATTTTCTTTATCCCTCGTGTAGGGGAATTCTGAATTCTTCTACAAAAAGAAGTTATGTTATATTATCCTGTTTATAACATTACATCAGCTAAACGGCTGACTGGCGTTTGAGCTGACCTACCTCAAATTATTTAGGTTGAGGTTTTGTCATGTTAATAAAATTGTTTATTGGTAATTTTTATCTCTCGTTTGGCATCTATCTAGTTTAATGTGTGTTGCCACACTACGTTGGTCTACCTATCCACATGGCAAATAGTTCTTTAAAATAAATTCATCTAAATCACAATTTTGTAATGCAAAAAGTGTACACTTAACCAACTATATATTTAAAATTATGTCTCGGTTACTGAAATTAAGGTAGGTTTCACAGAATTTTAGTCCCTACCCGCATGATTTAGAGTTTCGCTCGAAACTGTTGTTCAGAAAAGCTAGAGACCGTTTATTGCGAATTTCTGAAATATTTCCACAGTTATTGCACTACCGGTATGAAGTTAACCTAATCTCAGAATGTAAATGCGGTATTTTCAGCAATTTTATTGTATAAATAGCGTTTTAGGTGATGTAAGTTTCCTCTGTCTGGGCTATAAGGGAGTTCATTACCTGCTAGATTTTTTTTAACACCTAGATTATAAATCTAGTTTATTAAAAAAATCGTTGGAATTCTTGTCCATTCTTTAACTTTTATCAAATGATAGAACATCTAATAATAATAATAATAAAAATCGTTTAAAATCGTTTTTTTATCTAGAAGTATAAATTTCCCCAAAGACCAATCTTATGATGACATCACACATGACATGACAAGTGTAGTCATTAAAAAACGTGTTAGCAAGACATTCTACGCACTTTGGAGCCATGGAAAACGCAACGCAATAGCATTATCATTGCGATGCGTTTTCCATTAGAGGATTGGGGCTCAGCTCGTGCGGACTGCCAACGGTATTTGAACAAAGTTTCTTAGAACACAGTTAAATCATACTCATATAACAATCCGTTACTTAATTCGCAATAAAATGAGCCAAAGTTAATCACAAAAGCAATAGATACGACCCGTACAAAGCCCGGGTGACCAAACACAGGTCTCAGTTCCCAACGCGACGTGCATATCCGGGTGCAAATGGAGTTACTATCTTTGGAGCGGCATTAGTTTATCCTTAATATCGTAACTATGTATTTTAGAGTCACGTTCAATAACTGTAGCATGCAGCGCGACTCAATTAATCATAAAATTTACATACAAGCACAAACATACATACAGGCACCTATATTAATTAGGATAATCATTCAAGACATTGGTTTTTTCTTTCTCGTCAGCCGGGATTCGGATCTGGGAACTCTCGCTTGGAAAGCACTCCGTTATATAAAAATGTAACATAGGTAAATGTAAATGTAGCCCATTAATGTCCCAGCCGAGGGGCACAGGCCTTTACCCGGATCCGAGTAAGATTGAGACATAATCCTCACTGTAACATAGGTAAATTAGATAAAATTCCCGATAAACGTCCCGATACTACCACACACAAGGCATTATGAATGATCGTAGTTCCAAAACTCGCAACATATGTCCACAGTAGAATCAACAAATCTGCCTGAGAACTCGAATTTACACACTGTCGGCGTATTCATATTCATAGAACTAACAAGTCACGTGGTTTCTGTCAATGTGTTATTGACCGAGCGAGCGAAGCGAGCGAAGCGTCTCCGTTTCAGGTTTGGGCAAAAATGCTTTCGTATGTCCGGTTGTTCTCCTCTACAGGTCGCATTTATCAACCGATTCTCGTGAAATTTTGTGAGCAGGTTGGAAAAATAAATAGAATTTTTTACTCGAGCCCAGTTTTTTGATTTTTTCAAAATGGCGGAGATATGGGGTTTTAAAATGTAAAAAAATCGCTACAACCCAAACGGCTCGATGGATATTAACAAATAAGGTGTCGTTGGATTCGTAAAGACCATGAGAGTGAAACAAACTATATAATTTTAGTAAAAAGTCAATAGGTTGTATTAAAGATCGCGAAATGTAGTTTACAAAGTTATTGGTGCGGCTACTTTCATACTGCATGTACGTAACCAGGTACATTCATAAGTTTGTATGTGTTATTGAAAGAAAATTATTTGGGTTATTTTTTTTATGTGTGTTAGCAGTTCAGCTTTCCCACCGACATACTCGCGAGGTCTACAGCTCACAGAGCCACTAGTAAATATGAGTATGAACCACTACGTGATATAGGTAAAGTTACCTGGGAGTATTAACCCAGGGCAATATTCCATCATTTAAATAACTTGGAACATAATTCCGAGAATTGTGGTTGCTTTCAAGTAGTGCATGTGGAGGCCATTACTGGTTTATCATTATCACGCACACTATTTAGCCTCCTCCCTAAATATTTCCTCCATTGTGGACGCCCCGCTACATCATTTCCGAGTCTCCTCTGCCAGCAGAATGACAATGCGATGTCTATTGTATAAATACAGTGGTTTAATTTAATTAGATCTATGTCAGCCGCGTTGTTACGTATGTTATTGAATTTTGAAGGCAAACGCTACACAAATAGTGTAAAATTTTACACTA
The DNA here is from genome assembly GCA_963457715.1 of Argyresthia albistria. Classification (NCBI taxonomy): domain Eukaryota; kingdom Metazoa; phylum Arthropoda; class Insecta; order Lepidoptera; family Argyresthiidae; genus Argyresthia; species Argyresthia albistria. The sequence continues at coordinate 10,431,468 of OY735256.1, read as the reverse complement.
ATACGAGTATGTTAATTTCAGACATGTGAACATGCCTTATTATTTTTTGGCTTTTACTATTTACATCATTTGTTATGGCGATGGGCTAGCCCTCTGTCTAAATGGACCGACTTAGTCTCTGCCTCCTCTTATGGGAAAGGCATGATTCACGTACATATATAATTATGTTTGCCTCGGCCGAGGTCCGTCAGGCTCACGTCACGGCCACAGAGGTCAATCTCCTAAGTTTCAAATAAACCTAACAGATTGACAGTTAAATAAGTATGTTGCTTATTAATTACCTGCAGTTCACACGTCATTGTTGTCGCTCTGTAGCCATTCAGCTGGTATCTTAATCTTAACAATGGATTGTAATCCGGTTCAGTTGACAATGATCTTTCTAATGTCATTAGATTAACGATGATTAAGCCTTACTTAATCATTAGCGAGAAGGCAGTGGCACGCCACACTCATTCCTTTGAAAGTGAGAATAGGTTTATCTGTGTGTGCGTGTGTAGAATCTCATTCATTAAAATTGTATTTACCTGTAGCTATTTTTGTATGAGTATTAATTATAGGTATACCATAACACGTGTAAGAAGATTAGATATTGTTATGGCTTTGCAAATATAAGTAAAATTATATTTTCAGTGTCAGTCCACAACTATTACGTCACAGCACAATCACAAATTCTGCTCTTTGAGTCAATGACCATTAGAGACACAGGAAGCCTAAAAAGCTGCGATAACTCGCAACAAAACAATCAAAAACTTATGCGAAAACGTAGGTACATAGTATACGTATAAACTCGAAAAAAAAAGTAGTTCAACCTCGTCATCATCAAAGCCTATAAATATTGTGTGTGAAAGAAATTGAATGACTTTACCGCACAGTTCGAGGTAGTTCAGAGCCATAACGATCGTAATCAAATGTAACACGACGATTTGAAGAAAGATCATCACGAACAAAAACAAGTTATATGTTCTTTAAAAAAGGAGAACACCGCGCTATCTCAGAAACTTGACCAAATTTCCGGCAGACTGCAATCCATTGAGCAATTATCGAGAAGCAATAATATCGAATTTCAAGGAGTACCTGAGAAGAAGAACGAGAACGTTGTTGGCATCGTCAAAAAAATATACGAAGTCGCAACTGGTGAGATGATATCCGACGAGTCAATCATGTCATGCCGCAGAGTGGCAAAGCTGGACCCAACTACTTCTAGACCGCGCAACATCCTTCTAACTCTGCCGTCGCCGCGCCACCGGGATCACTTGCTGTCCGCAGTTCACCGCTACAACAAGGCTAACCAGACCAACAAACTGAACACGCACTCGATCGACATCGCTGGAGAGAAGTCGCCGGTCTACGTCGTGGAGCACCTGCCGCCGGAAACTAAGTCGCTGCAGGCTGAAGCGAGAAAGATTGCCAAGGAGAAAAACTATACGTTCGTTTGGGTAAAGTACGGGAAAGTGTTCGTGAGAAAATGTGAAAATGCCAAAGCAATAATGGTGAAAAACGAACAATCATTGAAACTCATAGTGTAAAAAGTTTTCTTTATTAGGTTACCTACTTACTTATTTGTTTTTTAATTAGAATTACATATTCAGATTTAGGATTCCTCTTCGATACGTTAAAAATTTATTATCAAAATGTTAATAGAATAAGGTCGAAGGTACAAGACGTATTTAAAGGTATTTTAGCTGAAGATTTCGACATAATTTGTTTTACCGAGACTAACTTTAATAGCGGCGTTCATAGTAGCGAAGTGGTTGATAGACGCTACAATGTATTTAGGCGGGACAGAGAGAGCAGCCGTAGTCACAAGGGCGATGGCGGAGGAGTCTTAGTTGCGGTTAAGAACTCTATTCGCGTGGAGCGCAGGTCGAACTGGGAATCGGACGCCGAAGATTTGTGGCTGACGATATACTTAAAGTCCACAATCATTCACATTTGTCTCGTTTACTTGCCTGGCAGCATAATTTTCGAAACGATGGAATCATTTTTTGAGCGGTGTTATGACATTCTTATTAACACAAATGAGAAATTTATTATCTTAGGTGATTTCAACATGCCGAATGTCGCATGGCAAACTATACCAGATACTAGAAACTTATCAGCCTCTGTAACTAGACATGATAGACGAAGTGATCTCTTTTTCGATCTAATCTCACTTGGTAGCCTTAATCAACTTAGCTCTTTTGCTAAGGCTGACGGCAATATTTTGGATCTTTTTCTAACTAATCTACCCGATATTATGCTTTCCCCCTGTGATCCCATAAGCAAGCAAGATAGGTTTCACCCACCATTCGTGGCGGATATTCCTTACGGCATAAATCGATCAATTTTACATAATAAAAATAACAGAATACTGAATTTTAATAAATGTGACTATGAAAAATGTAGAGCCGAAATAAAAGCTTTTCCATGGGATAAGGAGTTATCGAACTTAGGAACAAATGAATGCGTCAAGTTGTTTTACGAAACCTTAAATATAATTATATCTAAACACACACCCTACAAGAAAAACGACTCTCACATATACCCCATATGGTTCACTGATAGTTTAAAGCACACCTTGGCTGAAAAACGTAAATTTCATAAGAAATACAAAAAGTATAATAACCCCCGCGATTATGATACTTATGCATTACTGAGAGATCGAGTCAAGGTGATGCTTAATACCTGCTACAAGAATTTTATTGCAAGCGTTGAAGACTCTTTGTTGTCGGGTAATACTAAGCTCTTTTGGTCATTCGTTAAAAATAAGCGATATACAAATACCATCCCTCAGAAGATGCACTATGAGAATGACTCAACATCTGAACCTACCGAGATATGTCAGCTCTTTTCCAAATTTTTCGGATCAGTTTTTGAAAGTAGGACTGACAATGTACCCAACCCTGAAAATTATAACTCCCACAGTGAAGCATTGTACAATATACAACTATCTCATAAAGAAATACTGACCAAGCTCAAGTCTCTGGATGCGAATAATGGAGCAGGACCGGATGGGTTACCTGCACGTTTTGTGAAGCTGTGTTCGGAAGAGCTGATGACTCCCTTATTCATAATCTATAACAAGTCACTCGATTCTGGCATATTTCCCGACATTTGGAAAATGGCCTACATCGTGCCGATCCTAAAGTCCGGTGAGGCCCACAATTGTAGTAACTACAGGCCAATTAGCATTTTGTCGTGTTTAGCTAAGCTTTTTGAAACCTTAGTGTATGACTACATATATGCTCACGCTAAACCCATAATAAGCTCTGTTCAGCACGGATTCGTAAAATCAAAATCTACAACCACGAACTTATTAGAATACATTCATTACATTCACAACTCATTCAACAATAAATTACCAGTCCACAGTATTTACACAGATTTTAAAAAGGCATTCGATAAAGTTAATCATACTACTCTAATAGTAAAACTTAAAACTCAATTTGGCATTCACGGTAATCTCCTTAGGTGGGTCACCTCATACTTAGCTCATAGATCTCAAATAGTGGCAGTAAAGGGCTTTTACTCTTCCTCACTCGAAATCACATCTGGCGTGCCCCAAGGAAGTCACCTTGGGCCCTTACTGTTCGTCTTATTCATAAATGACCTTACACGAGACATAAAATCGAATTGCCTCTTATACGCCGATGACTTGAAAATATTTAGTTCTATAAAAACTGTTGAAGACTGCCAAGGCATACAAAATGATCTGCTCTCCTTATCCTCCTGGTGTGAGAGAAATTGCATGAGGCTCAATGTTGAAAAATGTTTTGTCATGAAATTTTCTACGTCGAATAATAATTTTAATAATTGCCAATATAAAATAGACAACCAGCAGCTGAACAACGTTAGCACGGTACGAGACCTGGGCGTGATACTGGATACGGAATTAAACTTCAGGGCGCACTATGTTCATCTTAAATCCTCCTGTAATAAATTGCTAGGTTTCCTCTCTAGAATTAGTAAAGACCTCCGTAACCCTCGTTCTTTGATAACACTCTTTAACAGCTTTATCCGGAGCAAATTAGAATACTGTTCTGTGGTCTGGACTCCCTTTTACAAAGTACACATTGATAGCATAGAAAAAATACAAGCTAGATTCCTTAGAATGATGACATATCGTAATAACCTAAAATATAAACTTCGCTGCTACGAAACGCGTCTTCAACACTACGGACTGAATTCTCTGGAAAATCGCAGATCTATTAGCAGCCTAACCACCCTACATAAAATATTGCATGGAAGCTTACATACATCTCTTTTGAGAGAAATTAAAATATGTATTCCACCAATTCTTCAGAGGTCTACCAGAAAAAAAGCTACATTCGAATTACCATTGTATAGAACGCAAAGAGCTTATCATGAACCACTTCCTAATATGTGTCGTCTCTACAACAACTTATCTAATAAACACGACTTGGACATATTTATGAAACTGTCAACCTTCAAACATAAAGTTCGAAAATCTTTGGCTAATTTACCTAATTAATTAATAACACTCAATAAGCGGTTTGAGCATAGTACCTTTAGTTATTTTTCTTTCTTTTAATTTAGTTTTTACTTTACTTAAATACAAATACACTGTCCACAAATAAAAAGATGCTGTCAAAACACCCAGTAGGATATTCTACATGTTTTAAAATAAGATGTTTATATTAAGAAACGCAATGTATTATATCTGTTGTGTTTTGCAATAAATAAAATAAAAAAATAAAAATAACAATCCGATTGCAGGGCAATGGTCTTAATCAATTTATGGCGCTAAAAGTTACGTATATTGGAAAGCCAAAGACAAATTAGTTTTGTGATTTCATGTACGGTACACTGACACACATTTTTCGTGAATGGTCTTCTAGATCTAGATAGTCGGTTGGTCGTTCATTCAGTAAATTCGTTGAATCATACTTGATACGATTCTGGTAGTGTAAAGTTGTAAGGTAATTGGTTGGTATGCAGGGAGCAGATTAGTTATTGCTTATAAGGAATTGTTTCAGGGTTGTTCAACCCCCCCTAAACCTTAAATAGCTAGGGAACTCTGTTTTTCATTCTTTTATTGAAGTAAAACTTCTTAGGGCACGGGGGTAAAATTTATTTAACCTCTCAACTGTGGGTTATTCATATATTTGCTTTTCAATTGCTACTAGCCGGGTGCTATCACGAGTGGCTAAGAAATGTAACGGAAATTCGAAACGGTGACGTCAGGGTCGGCTGAAGACTTTTAAAACCGCAACTATTTTCAATACGGTTTTTAACTAATCAGATAAGATAATAATACATTCGTACAATAAAGAATGTTAATTAGTGAGAGAAAAACCTGATGAAACGTTAACAAATAAAAATTATTTTAAGCATTCTTCCACGAGTTCTTGATTTCCGGTATGGCCAAGATGGCGCCGCCGCCGCCGCCGCCGCTGGCTGGGACAAACAAAACCAACCAGCATGACTCAAACTACTTCGTTCAACCTCTTTGTTGGAACCGGAACTTATGTTTGACAGCTGTGCGATGCGATCCATACAGTTTGTAAGAAAAGAGTTTCATCAATGTCACACGGGTCGATATGGATTTCTAAAACAAGCAAAGCAATGCATACATTTGAGCGAGACGGCTTAAAGACGTGACGTCAGATGGTATATAATCTGAGCGAGATGCAAATAGTAGTGACACTATTGAATGAGTTAAGTATATCACCACGAGCGCGACAAATTGTAGATAAGGAATGGTGGGAAATAAATGACATGACGTATTAAAAGTAAGTACAAGTATAAAATAATTTCAAATAATCGGACGTCTGAAACTTAAAAGTAACTTGAAGCAGAGATTGGATCTCAAAATTGGAAATTTAAATCTCTTTTAGTATAGGTAGGTATAGGTGTATAGTATAGGTACCACTTAATGATCTAGCTACAGAAGTTTTACTTCTAACACGTGTACGGTGCTACACGCGTATTTTTTTTATTTTTTTTATTTTATTACATCAACATGCTTACTTACATGTAATCTTAAAAAGTGATCTTTACATGAGGCCAATTAAGGATTTCATTATTTATACAACATAGGAAATCAAAAAGAAGAAAAAGAAAGAAAAATAACCAAAAAAACAGCATTCATCAAAGAGAATATTTATAAGGCCGTATGGCGGACCTTTACTAGTTGATTTACTATACAGTGTTATTAAAAAAATTGGGTATTTTAGTTAAACTTCGCAGAGCAGCTGGTATCATAATTATGATCCCTTTCCTGAATGATAAGTTAGACCAGAGTGAAAGATTGAATGAATCTTTGTAGTAGGATCTTTAGGATTCACCCCTTCGAGAAAGGATCGAGGAAACCTACACATATCTCTAACCACGACGATTAACTCGTCCTCGTCAAGCAAACTGGCCTGAATATCTGTCTAACGTGGGCGATACCAAGACGGGTTTCATTTACGCAGAAAACTAATATCAACTGCAAAATCCAGCGGAAATTAATTATGATTCGCAAGCTTCTAATGAGAGCAAGCCACCCACGTGATCATTCGACGCTAACTCTAATATACCCCAGGAACATGACATGACATGGACTGCTCCAGTGTAGTGTCTTGGTCAAATTTACAGTGGGATTGATGGGACGCCTACACAGTCTTGGGCCAATCATTATCATCGTCATAATTATTTCAGTTTCAACAGAGTGTAACAGTCAGGTCTAGTACATTTACGTTAGGGAATAGTTCCGATAGATCCTCGGTACATTTCATCCAGCTGCCTAACATCGTTTCAGGTCGTAAGATTCAATCCGATTCAATTGTTTAATTAAACTTGCTATACCACTCATATCTTTAATTCTGACATACCGGTTTGGTGATTCGGCACACAAATGTAGATCTGGGTGTAACGCTACCTTTGTTTTTTCTGTAGTATTGTTTTGGGGAAATAAAACGAATTACTGTGGGAAATGCGAGTAACTGGCGAAAGGTGTTGATTATAAGTGCAAATGAAGATTTGGTATTGTGGGAAATGGGATTGCAGATTACTCTAGCTAATGATATTTTTTGTAAAATAGAGTTTTTTAAACTTTTATTAAAACTTGTCTTATGAAATCCTTCAGGTATCCATAGTTGTGGCAATGGGCTTGCCTCAGGTCACGCAAAATGAAGCATTGTTGTAAATGTTGTAATTACTATGCCATACCACCCCATATGGGAAAAGGCATGATGCTTTGTTTTCCACGTACCTACATCATCATTTAAGTAAGTAAGTAAGTAACTGTAGCCTATTCATGTCCCCATATACAAATAATAAATTGAATCGTAATGTTTGTTGAACCTGCAGTTGAGTTTAATTAATTTATGTCAGATCAATCTGAGTTGAGAAATATCGCTTTATTAGATTGTCCTAGTTAAGAAGTCAGTACTAAACTCACTGGCAATTTAGACTTGCATTGCAACGAATGTTTCCGACCTAGATTGATATTTATTGTTACTCTAGTAATTGATTGGAGCATCTAAACCAGCATTTGAAGCCCTTACTTGTTACGTGACTATAAAAATTAATGACTTGCTGATTTAACAGAAACATTCGTAATTGTGTTAGACTATTTTTAAACTAAGTTGGCAAAGTTCAATAAGCCCAACGAAAAATACCATGCGATCATAAAATATTCATTGTTAGGACCTCTGTGGATTTGCGGTTCGAAGCAAGCGAGAGTTCCAGGGTTCAAATCTGTGTGCTCAGCATGCCACGTTTTGACTCTCAGTTGACGTGTCGGGTCGGAAGGACTACTGTTTTGACTCTCAGTTGACGTGTCGGGTCGGGAGGACTACTGTTTTGACTCTCAGTTGACGTGTCGGGTCGGGTGGACTACTGTTTTGACTCCCAGTTGACGTGTCGGGTCGGGAGGACAACTGTTTTGACTCCCAGTTGACGTGTCGGGTCGGGAGGACAACTGTTTTGACTCTCAGTTGACGTGTCGGGTCGGGAGGACTACTGTTTTGATGGCAAACAAGAGTCGAGTGAGCCAAAAGAATGTGGCTTTTCTACCAAAAAGTTCCTTCATTGCCCTCAGCAAGAAACATACCAAGTATTTTTTCTCTCGAATCCATGCTTTCGGGGCCTTGTCTGCGCCTCCATGGGTCAGTCGCATATGTCTAAGTTGGTGAAAAAATCATCTCGGCAATGCCGCCATGCTGCCGGTTGTAGATAAGGCTCGGTCGTCTCCATCTCGTCTGAGTCTGAGTCACCTTTGAACTATCCTCGTTTTGCCATCTTACACGATCAGCAGTATAATCGTACACTTTACGTCACTGTTTTTGTTTATAAATCCTCACTTGTCTGTAATCCCCCCGGGTTACACAATAAATGGTGTTGATGCCGTTATAATGACCTGCGCGGCGACCCTAATCCCAAAATGGTGTGCACGCGCGTCGCTATGCATTTGAGAATAAGTTACTATTGTTCCGTTCATTGTGGTAAAACGAATGTGTCTTCTTTAGGTCTTAAGGTCATGGTAATGGTAGACCAAGTTTTAAACCTTGTGGGAATTGCCGGGTTTGCGACGTTAAAGAGGTTATGACGAAGGAGTATCCGTCTTCGCAGCCGGTGAGTGCTGCTACGTTGTTATGGACTCCTGGTACCTACTTTTACTTCGGAAATAGTCCTTTTGTGCCGTTGTTTTAACCCAGACATGACTATCTTCTTTGGATTTAAGCCTAAAATTATAGTAATGTCAGTTTAGTAAAGACACGCGGTTTAGTATCCACGTTTAGTCATATAAATTAAATCCTTTATTGTGTATTGTTGCATAAGTATTTTTTATTATTGTATCTCTAGACACCACACTAGGATTCCCTGTGTCGTGGGGACTAGTCTCTTTCGCCTACGTAATTCAACTATTTTGTATGATTGCCATAGAAAAATTTTCATGGCAGTATCACAGAAGTGTCGATTATCTTTAGGTTCAGAACCTATAACTGGGCCTAGGAGCATAGATCGCGGTCAGTACCGTCACCGTTACCTTGTTCTAAAACCATAAACCTAAGTACACATTTAAGCATGTCAAGGGTCTTTGTGACAGTCGTTAAGTTAACGTCAATTGTCTTCGGTTTGGGTTACTTACATTCTTTGCCTTTGTTTTGGTGCATAAATCGGAAACACAATTAAGTAATTTCAATAGAAGATTCCTAAGACTAACTCACCTAATATCTCCCTAAGAATGAATTGTCTCTAACTGCACCATACAATGCATTGGCCCTGATGAAGTTAATTAGTTATTGCATACGGAATGCCCCTAGATATACTCAATTACTGACTTACTTTTCTCTTATTGTAAGAACTTTAGAACCACAATGTTGCAATAAATGATAAGTATTTAGCTTACTTACACGACACCGCTCACATCACACCTCACACACATCAAAAGAATATGGGTCATGCCTTAAAATATGCGTTTCAGTGCTCACTGCTCAGGCTTCAGTGCAATAAGTGAACTAGCCGCAAATCCGCAATCGTGCATTCGATAGTATACAGAGCACAACGTGGAACCCATGTTTGAATGAGTATTATTTTATCGTTCTGTTGCGATTAGGTGAACTTCGATCTTATTTTCACTTGTGTGTCTCGGTGTTACGACTTCCACCAGTCAATCACAGCCGAGAGGCCTAGTACCAATTCTTATAGCAGTACTGTCCTGCGTACTAAAACATACGAAAAGCCGTGCAGTACTGTTTGGGTCCTGCTGTAAGAGTTGATATTAGTCCTCCAGTTGTCGTCAACATCTTCGTGAAGTGATATAATTTCCTCCGTCGACAAGGCCTCTTGCTCTTGCCAAATAACAATATTACCGGCCACAATCCGCAGTTATTATCAGAACTAGCCGTTATCGCAATTGGATAAGACACTACAATAGGCTGAGACAAAACGCGTTGGTCAACATTTTCGCGTTACAGTCCATGACGATCCATTGAAATATTATAGCGTTGTGGAGAAATTCTTGTGTTTCTATTCTTTTTCCTTGGTGTCATAATAAGGGGTTTGTGAAACTGCTTTGTGACTATGTACATTGTTAAGTAATGGATTAATTAATTGTACATCAGCTAGAGAGCAAATTACAACAAGACAGCCAGTACCAGTCTTCCAGCGATGTTTTGGCACTTGAGTGACGTTTACAGGGGGGCTCTAGTTCTACGCAACTTATTGCCACGAACCTGTCAAGAAGCGTTAGTTCCATCTATCACTGCATGCCAAAAGATCGTTGTACTATGAAAGCGAGTACTCGCACGGTAAGTCTGCACTTAGGTTATGGCATGCGAGTCGTTTCCTTTTACAACCTTTGGTATACTATAAGAATAATTTAATTGAAATAAATGCGACTTGCCAGTGAATTTTACATATTTTGATAGTTTACATTGAAGAATGAGGAGGATTGAGGACGATTTATTTTGCCACATCGCGCGAAGACTTATCTTGCACGCACTCAACTAACTTTTTTCTCAGATATGTTCTATTCGCAGATCTTAAACTCCTTTCTCGACAACCTCTTTGGTTAAACCATAGAACGTTCTGAGACCTATACTGACTCCTTCCTCTCTCCCACAGAACATGCCATGAGCGGCCGCGCGGGCGGCGGTGGGCAGCGCTGCATGCTCATCCTGCAGCGCTGCCTCGCCATCCAACTGGCCAAGCCCGGGAACGCGCCCGAGGACTTCTGGATGTACGACTCGGGGTACCTGCTGTTCCAGGTGAGCCTTCGCGTACAAAGTGAAACAGCAGTCTTCCTCGTAATATGCGTAATGTCGTCGACCCATCTGGCTGCCGGTCGACCCATTGTTCTCTTTCTCTCTTTCGACCACTCGGTGAAATGATCACAGAATTACAGACTATTTAGGGATACTATCGTCTAAATTAATTCATAGATTCGTCTTTGACACCCGCCCCGGTACCAACCTGCCGCCGGGTGATGCGCCGAAGCCTGAAGTGACATCACTTAAGATATAACTCATCTCCTTCTGTTTCCGACTCTATATGTTGACAGAGTTTATCACCATCCCTGATAATCTAGTGTGGCTTTGAAGTCAACCTCCTTCGTATACTTATTTATCTGATCGAGTTTTTACCACCTGCTGTGTTATCCTCATATCCTATAGAAGTCAACCTTTTTACTTCGTTCTACCGCATTGGTCCGGTCTGGTTTTTCACCTGCCAGTGTGACTGGTTTCAATCTCAATGTTAGTTGATCAAGATGCGACTAGCACAATATTATCGTGTAGTGTATGTGCATAATGTTTTTCTGGTAATAAAGTAAATAAGTAAGCTAAATCAGTAAGCTGTTATTTTTAGTTATTTAAGCTGAAGGGGGAAAATACGATTATTCTAGTGGCAGATGCGATATCAGTTCACTAACTGTTAACAAAATCAATGTTGTTTTTGTTAAAATAGAGGAAACATTAGTTAGATCATAAACTTTTAAGTAAAAATGAAAGTGAGCGAAATGAACACTCAAGAGCGATTAACAAATTGCTTCTCAAACTTTTTACAATAATCATAAAAAATAGAAAACCAATCGACTGCAGACAGTTCCCAGTGAGTCTTTCGCTTAACATTTATGTCTCAATTAATAAAAATAATGCGTTATATATTTTATTGGTAACTTTTAGAAAGGGCTTGATAAACTGATTCATTACTCAACGCAACCAAATTGCCTCAAGTGTAATCGTTGTCAAATACACATTAGAGGCATTGTCTCACCCGGAAGAAAAAAAGTTACGCTCCCACAAAGATATATCTACACTTGTAAAGTTACACTTGTAAGTGAGATAACTTTTATTACACCAATCTAAGCCCTTAACGATGTCACAATTACACCGGGCCCAAGGCGTGAATCAGCATAACCGATTTAACAACACCGAAAGATAATGGGTGTATTATGTTATGTAAAAGGTTTTTCTTCCTAATTGCTGTATCTCGCTGATATGTAGTAAAACGCTTTCACACTTATTGACCATCGTCAGGCACAGCTGAGCAACGATCTGGGCTATCTATGTAGAGATGAAGAAATACTTATAGTTTTTGTAGGTTTATTTTATACCGAAGTTTGGTGTAGTCTCTCCGTGGTATGGAAAATCCTTTTAATTTTCTTCTTCCGGGGCGTTTCTGGATATTTTTAGGCACAGTACTTACCTTGTATAGACCAGTCTTCTTAGCCAAATTACGTAGCGTTTAGGTTCATCACCTGAAAAAACGCACACAGATTCTATTATCCCAACTGGGTACTTCCACAATTGTAACAATTAGACAAATAGGCAAACCTAGGATGTTCTGGCAGAACCGAATAACTGCAAGTTGATTTTTTACAAAAAAGTTAAGTACCCTATGTAATGTATACATAGGGATACTCAAAATCTTCTGCTTACGAAGCCAAACGGTTTAACTGCAAAAAACTTGCACCTATTCGGTTCCGCTAGAATATCCTCGCATGTCTCTGTTACCTCGGATGGGTAAAGTTCTTCTTCTCATGATAAATGTTGTAGAATCTAGTGGACAAAACGTTGCCGACTTAAAGGTGTTATTGTAGCAGCTATGTTGCATCTAGGTAAATCAGGGAGCACTTATCCAGTGGAGAGCGCATAGATACATTTTCCTTTGAAACACATCTCACCAATTTACGGGCGGCGGCGGGGGACGAGGCTGTCTGGCGCGTGGCGGCCCGTCATCGTACATAGGTTGCGTATGCGAACGTTTGTTGAATACAACAACGTTTGGCGAGCCGCATTCCCCCGCAGGCGCAGTCAATTGGATATATAGTCTCTGGTGTAAATAGAACCGGCCAGCAAGCAAACAATATGTGTTCTCACGCAACTCTGGTGGAAAGCAGTAAACTGTTATCTATCATCAAGGTAGGGCCGACAATGGCAGACTCCACAATACATAAAATTAAACACGCCATCTTGAAAGTGTGACAAATTAATATCGGAAATACAACAATCGTTTCTAATACCACCCGATGTATTGTTCGATTACGAATCGATACCGATCGATGCGAATTATGAAAATTTTCATAAAGTTTTTTTATCCGTAACACCCGATTACGACGGTTTTGTTAAACGGGCGATAATTCAATTAGAATTTAATTATGAAATAATAAATGGAAAACGAAGCCTTGTCCTTGTTTGTAGAAAGCGAATCCGACTGTAGTGATGTAATTAAATTTATCGATAGTTGATTTATTAATCCGTTGAGTAATCATATTTTCAGTCTTGATGTGTTGGGATTATTTCTTGGTAAGATAATGGATTACCTACGTTCTTGTTATTTCATAGTATACACCCACATGCTGGTAAACTGCTTACAAACTCTTGACGTTTTTCTTATACGTCATAGTTATACTACTTACACAAAAATACAAAAATAATTTACTTTTAAACGTGTAATTTATGGCAATAAACAACTGAAACTACAACAAATTTATCCAGATTCAAAGATTCAAAGCTTTATTTGTTAAACATAGGTACAGTATGTATAGATTTTAAAGTAGGTATAGTAGGATCTCTATGTCTGGCCAATGGCATACAAATATTATTTGTTCCTGCAAAATTATTAAATTTAAAATGAAGGTCAATTTTATATTACTGCAAGATAAAATATACCTGGATTGATGCAACCGGACGGGTAACGTACGAACTATACTAGTGTTGTTGTGTGTTTAGTGTTGTGTCATGCAAATATTCTGTTATTGAATAGTATACCTTATTAACTAGTAGTTTCCTTAGTTCTTTCTTGAATTTTAGAAAATTGTCCATGTTACGTATATCTTCCGGCAAACGATTAAAAATGGTACGCGTCATGTCGAGTATACTGTTCTCACCAGTAATGGAAGTTCCTCGGCCTCCTTCATACCAGAGACCCTTTTCTGGTATACGAGTATCATTCATTATCATTACCAATACGTAGTTCAATATTTGGCATTTGGCATAGGTAATTTGTGTTATAAAAAGCATTGCTTTTAGGTAGTGGGTAACCCCACTATAATAGTAGCAAATAATAGCAGAAAACAACCAGCAGGAAGTGCTCTCTATACATATTTAGCATTCCGAGACGGACGCTTAACAAATACAGTAAGTATACCATTTATATAAGATGCAGGCAATATTAGATGAGAACGTCTCACGGTGGCTAAGGAAGGCTCCATTCAGCAGATACGATCTTCAGAGGAACAGGAAGAGCTAGGCTGAACAGATAATTCCTTGATCATGGATAGCCTACAAAAACATAAAGCGCGCGTATATCCGCCATTTTGCATTCGTTTGCGCGGGAAAGTTTTTCAATCATCCTAAGTTAGGATACTATACCCTATCCAACATAGGATGATCTCTGACAGCTTGTCACTGTGACCTTACTAGGCATGGGGATAACGTCGATACAAATTATCGATATTTTAACTAAAGTTTCTGAATGTTTCAAGCAAATCAAACACAAGATGTTGTAACATGTTTTTATTCTTGTTAAATCGATTCACAGCCCAAATCACCATCATCAAAGTCTGATTCGGACTCGCTGGAGCAGTCTTGTAGATTTATAATCAGTTCCTGGGTAGATTGGTCGAATCGTACGTCACGTCACGTACGTACTATTTTATTTACACAATATCATCAATATTCTATTATATGTTTCGAGTCAAGATCGATAACTTGTCTTACGATAAGTGTAGCACTTCACTATTTGCCAATAAAGTATGTTAATTGTCTCTATACATTTTACCGTCAAAAAATACGATACTTCATAGGCGTGTTTTGACACTGACAGCTGTCAGAGATCATCCTATGTTGGATAGGGTATAATGTATTTTTGGAGTTTTTTTTGGAAATAAAAGTGAAAATTAGTATTAGGAATCGCCTACTTATTTGTTTTAGTTAGGTAATACGTTAAAGTGCCAGTACCTAGGTACCTAGTTTTAATATAAACTATTTTCAAACAAAATTATTTTCATACCAAATTTGCAGAATCTAAAGGCTTGTGTAATCGATCAGAAGTGTGAATCGATCGCTTTTATCTTTTTATTGGTATGTCTTGTGAAGTATTTGTCGACTTACCGAATGTCTACACAGGAAATGCCAGGCGGCTGCCGACGATATCGAACTAAACAAACAAACACGGCGGGAAATGCGGAAAGATATCAAAGCCAGACAATATTGTGCCGTAAACACTTTTATAATGAAAGTAATCCAAGGGGAATCTCAAGGAACTTACAAATCGTTGGGCGCTAAGCTTTTTATTTCATACTCATTCACATTCACAATATGTATAGACGGGCGGTTTTTTGGATAGAACCACGTGTTAGGGCATTTAGTGAAACTTTTTGACACCCCGGGTTTCTTTAGACTATTAGACCCCGCTGAACACGATTCTCCCCGGTGTCAAAATCCGTCCCCCCCCTCCGTTCCCCCCCTTTCCCCCAAAACGTGTCCCGGCCGGACTGCAGTTTTTTTTTTAATTTTCCGAATTTTGGAAAACGCTGAAATATTTTTGCCGTAGTCAATTCACACGAAATTTCATGGAAATATGTCCAAGGAATAAAAAGTTTCATACAAACTTTCATCCCCTATTTCACGTCGTATTTTGTAATATCCTTCCTTAGTTGATGCCTACGTCATTCATAACAGAAATACGTGTGCGGAATTTTAAGTTCGTCGATTTATAAGACGTTGTCACGACTATAAAATTGATTTGATAAATTATTTTTTATTATTTATTTTATTTATTACACACACTCACTAAGTCACCACCGACTGTCAACTCAGGTCAACGTCTGTGCTGCGACCTGAAAGTCGTGAACTAATACTCGACGAGACACAAAATTAGGTCTTGTTTTGTAGGTAAATGTATAAACATCAATTCGCTTCTTGGTTATCCTGTAGATAATTTAATGTTGTTTATTTTTGTCATAAACAGTTTTCTTTTATATCTAATAGTTTCGGAGAATCATTGGAAAAACCGCAGATCGCGATACGTTTTGGGGGAAAAGGGGGGGGAAGGGAAGGGAGGAGGGGTTGACACCGGGCAGAATCGTTTTCAGCGGGGTCTAAAAAAACCCTGTGTCAAAAAAGTTGCACTAAATGCCGTTAACCGTTGAAAGCAGAAGCAATTTGAGAGATAACCGCCCATGAATCATATGAATCATATTGATTGAGCCGGTAGGTGGCGTCTGAAAGGAAATAAAGTATCCCCTAAAATAGAGGGATTGTTGCAAAAATCGGCCATTAGTCTGTTAAACTATTTTAAACTAGTTCGAAATTTGCAAATAAACAGCCTGCAATTTACTTCGCTAGCCAACACCGGCCCACCAAACATGTCACAGTCAAACTCGTAGTAAATCAGTTAATTCCGATCTCGCCCTATCGCTTTCAATTAATGTGGTGGGAGGTGGGTGACCGCCCTCTCGCATAGCCAGTACTAAATCAGTTGCCGTTGCCTACGTGAGGTATGCATTACATTGTATGCTATTCTGCATACTGCAAGCCAAGGAATATGTAAACAGAACCTACCTGCGCCCGTTGGGAAAGATAAAATCTACCATTTTTACACGTTTTTCTGTATTAATTTATTAAGATCAATGAACCGGAATATATTATGCATATATTAACAGAGTTCTTCCATTCCTCCCAGGTCTAATATGTTAAATTCGAAATACCTACTTACTATCTCTATCTATCTGCTTACACTAAGTAATCTGTGCTGTAAATACATTTATGAAAATATAATGTATACCAGAAAAAACATAGGTTTATTTAAGACTTTGGGTCATAATCATAGTATTAGCACTAGAAATAGAAATAAGATTGCTATGCCCGCGTTCAGACTCAGTAAGGTTGCTCACTCTTTTATGGGAGTATGTGTTAGTTTTTATAATAAAATACCTAATGAAGCAACGGACCTACCAGAAAGGAGGTTCAAAAACTATGTCAAAAACGGCCTATTGAAGAAATCTTATTACAGTGTAAAAGAATATTTAGATGACAAAACTGCATGGTCTTTACCATCTCAGCGCACAGAAATCCAAAGAGGGGCGATGGACTGAGTCAGTACGTCTCTCCTCGGTGTATTTCCTTAGACTTAAGTATTATCTCTTCTGTGCTTAAGTAGAAATACATAACATTGTATTTTTAAGGCTCTGATATTTTAAAAGAGGTACGGGGGAGGTTTCTTGCCCTTCTTTGCTCCATCCCTAAGCCCACAACTTCCGAACGGGCGGTAGTATACAAAAATATTAATATTATATTGACGTTGACTAAGTAATATGTATGATTTTATGGTCAATAAAAATTTTGAACTGAACTGAACTGAACTGTAACCAAATGGTACATATTACATATTCTGCATATCATATCAGCAATGCGAATCGACACCCTTTAGATGCCCTGCAGATATTGAGTTAACCCGTTCAAAGGGTGTAACTTGATCGGGTTAGCTCTCATATGCGCAGAATGCAGACCCTATCTATAGCCTATATACGCCTAGTGCTATTAGCTAGAATAGAACGCTAACCGTGTTATTACAAAAAATAGTAAACGCAGTTTAACCTCAAAACAAACGTCACATCCCATACAATTTCGTTTTTAAACAGGCGTTGAACGAGAGTTTATTTTTTGTAATAACACCCTAAATAACTCAAGTTAAAATGGGTAGGTTTCAGATATTTTAAGCAAGTTTTAATGTAGAATATGTAAACTTTGACATTCCTTATATGAGTTGTCAAGGTTTTACTCGAGTGTAACGTTCTCGCGTTCTAGCTTGACACTTTACTCTCTATCGTCGTATATTGAGAGTATATGAATGGGCGTAGTAATTGATGTAAGAGCGGGAAGGATGGTTTAAGTGCATGTGCATTATTGTGCATGCTGTTTCAGGCATTCGATAGATCACGCAGTTCAGTTTATGTGCAACGTAACTCTCAGTCTAGACGAGAGCTTAACTGAATGTCAACCCAAAAATGTATGAAGTAACAGTTGTCAAAATTCCTGAGGTATCTCAAAGCTGTGCCTCTGCCACCCCGTATGGGAAAAGCCGTGACGTTGTGATATGTTTGTTCCTAGTGCCAAAAAATATGGCAAAATAGTTCTGTTATATCGTGAATAACTGCTTTTGAAGTGCACCAAACTTCCAGGAATGTTCCTCGCATGTGCCAACATAAACATAAACATAAACATTTACATACAGGCACATACTTTGTAAGAGTACACTAGTAAGTTACAGTTTGTTTGTTTGTTTGTTCGCACAAGACGGAAAGGGGTTGTTTCGTTATGATCTCAAGGTAAACAAACATTTGTGATCTAGTTGGGTAAGGAGCTGATGTCTTCCACATGACGGTTGGGATTTAGGTTTCTGATAGTTATCTTTTGAGTCGTCGATATTAAGAGACCGGCGACTGCGTGAATTTCCCATACAAACGTAATACAAAAATGATTTGAATTTGAGAAATAGTTTAACGTATTTAGACTATTAATCGGATTTATACACTATTTCCGCAGGTTCCTGCTCTGTATACCAGGGTACCTCTTCAACCAATTTAAAAATATTTTTTAAGTAATTTGAATAAGAACCTTGGTATACGACCAGGAACCTGCGGAAACACTGTATTAATCCGATTAACAGTCTAAAGCATTTTACTAACATTTAACTAGTTCTCAAATTCAAATCAATTTTGTATTACGTTTGTATGGGAAATTCACGCGGTCGCCGGCCTCTTAATCTAGTAGGTTGCAAAACCGTTAACAATTGCAAGTAATAAACTTTTGATTTTGACGATATTTTTTGCTACGAGTTAAGTTATTTGAGGCGTTCTAATATTTATCAAACGTTTTCAACTAAATGCTCTCAAAACTAAAAATTATTTGTGCTATATTGGGACGTTACCGGTTTACATTTAGGCAAATTATGATGGTTCCTCAGAATACTATTTAGAAGTTTGATAAATTAATCGATTTAATTGGACACTCCATGATGCATAGTTGTTACATCACCTCTCCTTTATTTTTGCCCATGATTGTTCTAAGATGAGTCAGAATCTGCTAACAAGGGAACCTGTCAAAAAGTATTGAAATAAATCTTTTTAAAACGCTAACGAAGCCTCGGGCAAGAATTTGTAAACAATATATTTATATCAATGCTGTCGCCGCGGGTCTCCGATGATATTTACAAGTACTGGCAGTCATGTTCAATTGTTCGCAACTGTTCGTTATTAGCAAAAATCTCTACCTCTTGATTTATTAAGTGTCAGGAGGTTAAAGGTGAAATGCTAATAGAAGACAAGCCGTTGGTGCCAATTAAAATGTAATTACATAATTAATTCTATTTATTCTGGGTGATTGGCTGGAGAAGCTGGACCAAAGTACAAATAAAAGTAAATGTTGAGTTAATTAATTAGTTAGCGCTTTAGATGATGTCAGCGACCGTCAACAGACGCCCGTATTCTCGAAGAGCAATCAAATGGAACAGTCTTTTGTCAAACTTATCACCTTATCAGCCAATCAAGTTACACCATTTTGAATTATTTCGTCCTGTTACATTTGACTCTTTCATAACTGGCAGAATCATCTAATAAATAATTATTTGGAATTACTTAGTGATTTTTTTAATGAAGTCCACTCGCAACATAATTAAGACCACCACTGCTATCGGCTACTATCGCTCTACTGGGTAGAAATAGTAATCGCAAATCCCTCCATCAACCCGCACTGAGCCAGCGTGGTGGAGTATGGCTCAATCTTACTCATATATAGTTAAGACCAGTGCCACTAATGGGCTAGATTTATTTATGACATCCCGATATCACTCCTCGCATGCGCAGACGCATACAAATACAAACCTATTAGGCTCCGATCACGTCCATCTATAACCTATGACCGCTGTTTTGCAATTGAAAAAGAAAACAATTACAGAAATACACATAACCAATAGACATTACATAATGTCCTTTCTCCGAGTGTTGGTAAAACAGACCGCTCTGCGTTGTCAGCCAAGGGGTTACCACAAACCTTTTAAAGTTTCAGTTTAGGTACCTAATCTGATCCGAAATATTACTATGACCGTCATAATAAGTCCATGATATAGGAAAAATAAGGTCATTCATTATGAAGGATTCTAATGAAAATTATTGCCATGGTGATGTTGACAAATTGATACATTGGAAATCTAGAATCTTCATAAGATGTTGTGGTAAGGCCCCAAGTCTGCGTGGGTCCACTGTTGATTATGATTAATTGTTCTATGATATAAGAGTTAACCGTGAAAAATCAATCTCGGATATGTCAATCAAGGCTCCAGCGATAGATTGCTATTCGTTTTCCGATAGCTTCTGATATGTGAAGCGTCCATTTCAGTTTTCACTATTGCTAGGTGAGTTACAAAAGGAAATTCAATTCAAGTTGAAATGATTTAGATTTTTCGTAATGCCGGGATATTGCCTTTTTGTAAATACCATAGTAAGAAACGATTAATTTATAAATTATCAAGTACTTAACTGAATAATACCAAATATGAAGCTATTTTGTAAAATACGCCTATCGGATACGTACGAGCCGTCGTCGGTGGTTTACCAATATAGTCATTATCTAAACTTGGTTCATTCAACAGCTAGTTTAGATATATTTACAGCTAGTTTAGCAAAGTCGTAATTACCCGATTCGTTGAACCAATATTACCATAAAGTGCATGTCTCATTCATGATCCTGTACCATAGTTAGAGTTAAATTAAAGCAACATTCGATACGGTATAAGACCCATTATACTTAAAAATCCATTCATCTCTTCACGTTAGCGCAGATTGTAATCACTTGTCAAACATAATTATTTGTTATCGTCGTCCGATATCCAAGATGCGGACTCGTGACGGCGAAAGTCAAAACACAGCCTTTGATTGTTCGTAAGAAGGTTCAATAACAAATAATGGAGCCTCCCGGCTGTGGTTGCAAGGGAAGGCTTGCTGTCTATAGCAAATTGTTTGTATGGAAGAAGACACTCTAAAACTGTACTTAGACCCAATTTACAGACTTCATTTCATTTCATTTATACTTTATTGCACAAAAAAACATAAAAAACACGTAACATTTATAGAAAGATATGTACAAAGGCGAGCTTATCTCTCTCTTAAAATAGATTTCTTCCAGCAAACATAAGGATGACAGGAAAAACTCAGATAAAGAGAGGGAAGTCAGTGCACAAATTACTAAAACTAATGACAAGTATGAATAAATATAGGTTTCTACTTATAAATTAATATAATACTAAATGAATACACAATACGCAATATATATATATGTATATATACAAAATTAACAAAAATACATATACAATATCTATCACAAAAGAGAGAGGAAGTGTTCTTTTACCCGGTTTTTAAATATGAAAAGACTTGTATTGTACAAGAATAAGTTTACTACTTATACACCCTTATGGAATAGTCAGATATAGTAATAATATTCATTAGGTATTTTTCCTCTTTAATACAAAGTAGTTGAAGTGGATATGTTAAAAAAAATGGCTATAAAAGTCGTTCAATCACCGTTCAATACAATAATTCCATACATTCCTAGCGAAACGGCTTTCCCAATACGGGGCGTGTCAGGGACTCAGCGCAGGGGCACAGTCGTGCCAACAATAATAATAAGCCCTACAAATATTACTTCAACTTTGTAACATTGTTTGGAAATTAATGAAATGAGCACGTCCTAAAACATGACACTGTAACAAGATAAGTTTCAGAACTTGTAATCATAGATGCTCTTTTGCAAGCGCATACCCATATAGACATGAACCTACGAGCAATCTAACTTCGTCTACAGTACTTGATTGTGCTGGCCGATGCATATAGTCCAGTGCCTAGAATCTAGATAGACCGGAATAGGATGACTATGTTGTGTAGGTGGACACTGTACTAGATTAAAACATCATGTCCAAAGTAAATGTAACATGGTTTTAGATGCATCAGAGTTATACAAGTTCCTTAGTTAATTTTACATGACATGGGAGATCCTATCGCTGGATTTACATATGTAGGTACCTATGTAATGTACACTGAACGTAGAAACTTTTTCTTGTCGAATTACACAAAATGTAATCCAATACTTACACTACCTTACTGTACCTACTCGGTAGTATTGAAGGAGAAGAATGAATATTATCACCGTGGAATAAGATTATGATGTCGACCGTAGCGGTGCACTCGACCGAGAAACTCCGATAATACTCTAAGCGTAAGTAGGTATTATTTAAAATCATCAATTCATCATTCACCAACTACTTATAAAATAGATTTGGAAATTTTTGCCATAAAGAACTCCTTTTTAGGGTACCGTATTCTTGTAACGTGTATCATGGAAAAACCCTTGCCATCTTTTCCCGCAAGGAATGATTATCAAAAGTCAAATTGGTACATTGCTAAATAAATTTTATCTCACTTCGAAATAAATGTTTCTTCCGTAGCTGAAACTCAGTAAAATAATTTAGATAACTCCATGCTTCACTACAAAAATATATTAGAGCTACCAAGTATGCATGCGTATAGGAATTATTAGCAGCCCGTTTTTTCCGGTACAGGTTTCGTTTTGTAACAATCAGTTTCTATGACGTCCTCTGTGTACATTGGTGCTATGATGTATTAGGTATGCAAATCAACCTGCAACAGTTGCCTCCGATGCTAATCAACTTTGTTTTTGACCGCTGTGAAGGACAGGTTCACTGTTTTGATCTGTACAAAAGATTATACCATGACTCATTTAATAGCAATTCTGTGGCTTTTGGTTTGATGCAAAAATTGAACATGGTCTTCTAATAAGATCTCTTATTTTTTAACATAGACTCCTATAATAAGGTAAGGTAGAGTTTGAGCTTGAACCTTGTTACCTGTCAAGCATGGCGACTAGGACAAGGTGTTTGCTAGATACCGAAAATATTAATTAGTACCTATTTACGGACGTTCGGTCGCTGAATTTCACTCGAATAAAAAATAAAACTACAACCACTAATTAAATATTTATCTCGGAGGAAACCCTTCGTCACTATCTACCACGTCCATCGAGATGTCATTAGAAGCAATATTTCACGATGACAGATCAATAAAATGTTTCTTTGCCATACATATTTTACTTTAGACCGATAGAGTTATTGCAAAAACTTATTGTCGTTTGATTTATATCCTAACTTTCATAATGGTGGTAGTTTGTTGACCAGCGTAAGATGCTCTGCACAGCTCTAGAACATTTATGTAGAGATAATCTATTATAGAGATCTTCCATAGTTTAGTTCTGTGATATTTTCCACAAGAAGTTCAGTTTCAGTAGGATACCGCCCCATAAATAATATAAACAATATAAAAAAAATATTGATATTTTATTTAACTCGCCCTTTGCGAAGGTACGGTACCATATTCGGTTATTTTAATATTTGGTGAACGGAGTTTGCAAAAGCAGCTTGTATCATATCAATGATTTGTGGCTCTAACTGCAAATAATACCTCGACTCGGAAGTATTTATCACAGGTCTAAGTACAATGGTTCCTGCGCTGGCCAATATTAATACAGACGGATAATGAAATCTCGTTACAACATGATAAATGGCCGGTGTGGGTGAAAACTTTATTATATTAATAAACTTCATGGTGTTATTAATTGCTTCATATTGGCACATATAGAAGTGGGAAGGTGAACTTAAATGCCTATTGGTATTCTTATGTTTTTAAGTTTAATGGTTTTATTGCGCAGGCATAGTGATATACTACTACCTACCTAAACGCACATCATAAAGTATAGGTTTAACAAACATAACATAACATAGAGTCACCACTTTTCCCATACGGGGTGGCAGAGGCGGCGATTGTCCAGCAAAATGCCCATCTTTATAAAGTTATTCCAGCAGTTTGAGATACTTCCTGAATCCACAATAATATATATTATAAAACAGTCCCTTGGCTAAAAATTTAGTGTTTGAAAACATCATAATGTCATTAAAAACTATATGAAAAAAGAAAAAACCTAATATTTGTTTTTTACCTAAAACGAGTTATAAATTCCAGAAGTTCTACAAGAAACGCTGATAAAATTCTTATGTGTAAAAATCGGTAATTAAAATATCTAAAAATTTCGTGTTTAACATTTTAGAAATCATCAGTGGTTTTTGTGTAATTTGCAAAAAAAAAACACACTTTTTCGCACTTTTTGCAGTTTTCTCGCGGTCTTAAGTGTCGCGCTGCAGTTTACGCCATTATATACTTTATTTTATATTTTTTCTTTTATGATTTGTGAAAATTTCCACCACCAGAAACCCAGTTGCTAATTTAAGCGTTACCAGGCACCTTAAATGGGGCGTGAGACATATTTTTGTAATGAGCCGCTAGTTATATTGATGTCTTTTGTTTATGTGTAAATTACATATGCACACACTACACACGCACACACACAACCCTAAACCATATCTCCAAGAGACTGCTATTATCTTGCCACTAAAATGCCTAGGTCGGCTATAGTTATTTCTACCACTTCTTTCCAGTATAGTTCTAAGTTCTCCACCTCTTCAAACTCATCAATCAAAGCCTTTCAGAATTTGCGTGCGCGCACCCACTAAGCGTTACCAGGCCAAGCCAAATTGCCCCTTTGAAGCCGACCTAAAACGGCCCACAACTATTATAACATCGTGATAGTTGTTAGTTTTGCTAATATTTTTAGGGTCCCGTTGCAAATATTATCCTTTTTATGTGCCTCAGCTGTCTGTATGTCAAACAAGAATGCTGTTTTGCTGCAATCACAACGGATAATAAAACAAGCCTGAATAATCCGATTTCCAGGTCCTGCTCAAGTTGGCCAGGTGCAGGCACTTCTACCGTCTGATGATGAGGTCTGATTTCCATTGAGGGTTACAGTAACATCGTCATCATCAGCCTATAAGAAAACCCCCTGTTGAGTATAGGCCTCCTCATGTACAGAGCATGAGGAGGCCTATTATATACTCAGGGAGCACTTAGACGCACAGCACTTGGGTGGAGAGCGCATAGATACACTTTCCTTTGAAACACAACTCACCAATTTACGGGCGGCGGGGGACGAGTTAAGAGAGCTGTGATTGGTCAGCCGCTGCGAAACTGTCTGGCGGCCCGTCATCGTAAATAGGTTGCGTATGCGAACGTTTGTTGAATACAACAAACGTTTGGCGACCCGCATTCTCCCGCAGGCGCAGTTGGATATATAGTCTCTGCCTATACTCAACTCGGTCCTGTGCAACCTGCGTGTTTTCTTGCTGTATCGATACTTTTGTCGTACGTAGGAACAACGTCTTTTTTTGGCGTGCGCCCGCCGTGTTACGGAACTCTTCGTATTCGAGTCCGACTCGCACTTAGCCGGTTTTTTCTTCATACGGAAGTGTCATAAATAATGGGTTAAAACAAAGCGTGACTTACTGTTACCGCTTAAACCGTTAGATTACTTAATTTTTTGCGGTCGCTTTGTAGGACATTTCTTGGGGTTCAGACGTAAGACTTGAAGTTAGTTTACTTTAGTTTCCCGACCGGGTTTTGTGGTTGGTGAGTGAAATACTGAGGTAAATCTTGCTCATTATTAAAATCAAATAAGGACACAGCATTAGCACAGCCTAAGTAGCTGGCAAAGTAGAACGGAGAGGCTGTCACTGTGAAGTTCAAACAATTAGATCATGGGAATCGGTCGAACGGTTTGTAAAAAAGTTCAAACAGTTAGATAATGTTAATTGGTCTAATGCCAGCCTTCCACTAAAAAAGAGAAATGGGCGGAAGAGGAGTGGGCGAGACGGGCTGAGGAGCGCCATGTCGTCCGCATAGCTGAGGTTTTTTACTTTACACATACACCCCCAACATGACAGCCGACCTTGGTATTCCTCAGCCTCACATCACAATCAGCTCATTGACGTAGAGATTGAAGAGGTCCGGCAAAGTGAGCCCCCCTGACCCCCAGATATTTAAATTGAAATGTTTTTTAAAGAAGAATCTTCAACGTATTTAAGTTTTAGCCCAGACATGGGAGTAACATTAATTGCATTACTAAGATGTTAAACTACGTCAAATTCACTAATTGATTTACTTAGCAGTTTTTAATCTTCCCAACATTAAACAACAACTACTACTACTCGGACGAATTAAATAGACACCTCTCTGAAATGCAATAAGAGTACTGCGCCGTAATGACGTCAAACCGCGAGGTGTATATTTAAATCGTCCGCACTAACAAGCACTCGCTACCTATTCTTTTCCCCGTGAGCATTTCTCTCACGCTCTCCAGCAAAAAAAATGGCGGACGAACAATAATTACAGTATTTGCACTGACCTTTAGCAAGTGATCTGTCTCGTGGACGGTAATTACATCATTGTTCTTAAATAATGTAAATGCAACGTGCAAAGATTAAGTAATCGGTGTAGATAGGCGAGAACACTCGGTCGGAGACAATAGCACGCGCGCTTACTGAATGAGAACTGAAAACTAATGAGAAGTGACAACATTATTTATAATTTGTTTTTCACTGCTACTGCACTGCACTGCACTGCACTGCGGCTAAATGTGTGCACAACTGTTACTGTGCCTCTCCTACTCCTAGAAAAGGCTTGGTAGTCATCACCTAATCGTAATAGTTCTGTAATAGTTTCCAGTTTTATTTCTTGATGGAATGTCTCATCTGTCTGTCTGAAATAGCATATTATACTCGGAACTCACCTGTGTTTTTACAAACTTAACGGTTCAAGAACAATGCCATTTTATTCCGACCCGCTAATTAAAATTACATCATTAAACTCCAAGATACCTACATCAATTTCAGTCAGGCTTTGTTGCAAAACGGATCTTTTTTGTCGTATTCAAAGGTATGCAAAGTAGAGTTATTTATGAATGCGCTCCAATTTTAGGGTAACTTTTGTAATAATCACTAATAACTATTTAATTTTCCACTTTCCGTTCGAGAAATTAAATCCAAAGTGGATACTGCTACTAAAAAGAGAAACAGAGAGAGATAAGCTCGCTTTTGTGTTTGAAATTATGAAATACATAACGACCTATCGGACCATAATACTAATCATAAAATTCACTAAGATTAATCTCTGCACGTGTTTTTCTCAAAAATTACACGTGCTCTTACATGTTTTGTCATTAACGTAGTATGCTAATGTGTGCATTTTTTAACGGCTGCCCACGCAATCCTTACGAATTGTATGTTATTCCGTGATCTTGTAACTTTTTTTTGATATCACAGTTATTTCGCAAAAGTACCAGAACTTGAGGAATATCCATCTAGAACCATCATCCAGCAAACTGTTATATCTGGTTGCGACGTCTTCCCTAGTCCCTAGAGCGTCCATTTTCAATAACTTATCTATCCATGATTTTCACATTACTAAAGTTACATTTGACAGTTGCGCTATGGAACCTACCTATGTCCTTATATCTATCTGTACATTTAGGATTGATAGGTTATTGAAAACTAATTCTATGCTGAATTCCACCACTTAGGATGCCAATCCCAACAATCAAGTAAAAGAGCACCAGTTAGCACAATCGCTAACTAGATCGGATCTGAGAGGTCCGTCCTTGAGTGAGCGTGCGAATGCGCCTACGCATGGGAACTCTGGTGGTCACTGACCGCACTGAAGTATGTCGAGAACTGTAACATTTTGCGTAATTAATGAGCATTTAGTTTATTTGGTAGGGGCTAGAGATAGCATAGCTTATGTTTAAGCTACCATAAGTAAATAGTTATCCCCAACAGCGATAGGTGCCGCATGTGATGCCGTGCGTGACGCTGCTCCTGAAATAGACTGCATTTTTTATCCAACAGTATCTAGTAAACAAAGCGTTCAGTTACACCTTTTTCAAATATGGGGACTTTTGGCAAGTTATTTTACAGTCCATATTTATTCAAAGTACCTTAGTTAACACTTCCATGGTTTTCTTGAAATATCAATTCAATATACACAATCCCGATCCCAAGACCACCGTCGACCACCTGCTTAGACCTACGAAGGTACACTTACAAACACACCACCACACAACTCATACAACCTACACTACTTACACAATCGAGACACCACATCTTAACTCATTTTTTTAAACTACCTACTTAAATCAACACTAGTTACTATCTGTAACTAGCTTTTGTTAATTTATAATTTTTATGTTTAAGTAAGTATAATTGCTAAGTACTTCTGTCTTATAATATTTAAACAAAAAAATGTAAATCCGTTTATGGCTAATGTTAAGATTATTTTTCTTGTCTTACATAACTGTAATAGCTGTGGATTTTTTAAGATTAATAAATAAAATAAAATAAATCAAACAAACGCCCTAACGCATACGTGAAAGTATAAACAATTCCACGCGCAGGAAATGATTGTACGAGTTCCCCTTTACATTAAGGTGGGAAGGTGGCGATGGACTAGCCTCATGTCATAAGTATTGAATATTAGTTACAAGGCGCAACTGTGCCTCTACCTCCTCGTTTGCTGGTATGATAGCTTTTGGTTGTCCTTTTTCCACCTCACAGGAGTAAGAACCTAGTGAATATGAATTGCCCGTAAAACCCCGGAAACGTGCGCGATGCTTTTCGCTGGAGGAGACTCGAGTGACTTAGTATAGGAGACTATGCGGCTGCGGCACTATGGCCGTAGAAAGTGGAGGCGAGTCACGACGCGACCGCGGGAAACTGTAGGTAGGGATGCAACATCGTTCATAAAAAACATCGATGTTTAAACATCGATGTTTTCGAAAGAATAACATCGATGATAAAACATCGACGTTTATGAACGATACATCGATGTTTTTACGATGTTTTTCTAGACTACCGGGCACTGCTTTGAAAAAGGGAAAAAAACGCGTTTATTTTTTACTTTTCCACAAACCGAGCCGATGAATGAAAGAAAGAACTGTGCGCTTCGCAAACACAGACATACACACCACAGCCACAGCGCAGACCTTTAGATAAAACCATAGAGAAAAGGCCCGTTTTCTATGCGCATCACGCTTCTATTCGCTTTACTTCGCTAATAAGTGAATAGTGATTAGTATAGTAATCGGCCTCGTACGTAACTTATAAAATTTTGTAATGGCAACACCAATTTTGGCATTGTATACGAACCAATACATAGATGGCGCTGAGAAAACATCGTTCATAAAACATCGCTCATAAGAACGATGTTTCATCGATATTAACAGTTTCATCATCGATGATAAAACATCGATGTTTAAGAACAAAACATCGATGTTTTTAAAAATCGATGTATCGTTTGCATCCCTAACTGTAGGGCCAGGGAGGCCGCGGGATAGGGCCGAGCTTTATTGTTGTTTGGCACCGCGGTGATAGATTATATAATAGGTAGGATATTTCTAAACAACAACAATAAAGATGCACAATGCCGGCGCCAGACAGGAGATCAAAGAAGGGTACACTTCTTTGAAGACTTTGCAAACATATTTGCAAAGTCTTCAAAGAAGTGTACATTAATAATAATAAGCAAACTGCAACTTTCAAATAGACTGCACAAATCATCGTCCATGTTGTGTGAAGTCTATTTGAAAACTGTGAGCTCAAAAAAGTGACGAAATCTTTGCACACATATCTGGCAGATACAACAATATGTTAGCATATATGTTTGCAAAGTCTCTGAAGTCCTGTCTGGCGCCGGGGCATAACGATACTCTGTGTCGTGAGAACTAGAAAATGTGAAGTCACAAACTATAAGTAACTTTAATCCTAGAAGCCATACTGGCATCGTCAAACGTAAAAATTCTAAACACGGCAATGCTTCAATCCCCTTCAAACGGTTTATATGAGTGTGGACGTTTGTCACCATTCTGTGATTTTGGTTTGTTAATTTTACATTGCAGCGCATTTTCGTATCGCATATTTCAAACTTCCTCTTTCATATCGTACTTTATCATATCACATCGCGAATTTCAGATCCGATATTAGTTAACCTTTTTTAGGAATTCTTCCTAAAACCTCACGTTTTGGTCCGAAAGGGATATTCATAATAAATCTGATAAGAATATCACGATAAATCAGTTATTACAATAAAACCGTACTAAGTAGTAGTGTAGAAAATGTAAATGACTATAAGCAGCTTCAACAGAAAGGCGGCTAAATAAGTTTGCAGATATTTATTGGTAGGGCTAGCACCCCTGTTCCGTGGCCCACTTCCCAACAGCACACGAGCTATAATTGTGCAGTATGACCATAGTGAACTGTGACATCATAAAGGACCATTTGTTCGCAATTTCCTCAGGGGTCAACAACCGGAGTGCTGATGGTTGACCTTTATACGTGCTTACTCTATTCTATGATATATAATACATAGCCTATGGGGGCAATCCCCACTTGACAGACAAGTCAGAGACACGAAAATGACAAAACACAAGACAGAAACAGAAGACGCAGAAAAAACGAGAAAGCATGCATGCATGTCTTGGTTCTGTCCCGTTCTGTGCCATGTTTTCTAACTCAGTCTCCTTCTAGGCCAATGACCTGTCTGTCAAGTCTTTCCAGTGGGTATCGCGCCTGACGTTTAGGCATACTGACTAGCTGCTGCTAGACCCACTTGAGTTTAGCGATAAATCACAATTAAGCTAGTGGCACTTAAACGTATGTTTTGACAAATCTGTAGTTAATGTTCCTTCCGATTTCGACCATTAGAGTTATCAAACCTTTTTAAATGGATCAGCTAATAGTAACTCCGGTTAGTTTTGTATTTTAGGTGGCAATTCAGTTAACCTCTTTACACGGTATCTTGATCTATTTGGAAAAGTAAGTCAATTAGGTTAAGTAATATATGATACGGCTTTTGAGCTTTAAGTCATTGAGTAATAGGGTAAGCGGCTTAAATATGACTTAAGTTGGTACCTATATAAAATGCATACACCCTTCTAATGCCGGGTTACACTGTCGTGTATAATTTCATGTTATTTAACAAATTTTCTTGTGTCAGGGTAAATTATCGGATTATAGTTAAATGTAACTTTTACCTACCTGTCTTATAGTTCAAGCATAAGAACTTACATAATAAGTAGAGTTACGTTTAACACAATATCAATTCTGCGTAATCTTTCAAATCTTCCTGAAATCAATCGGAAAATTTAATTCATAGCTCCACGTCTATCACCCTTTCTACTTGTTCGAGATCATCTAACAATGTGTATTTTTTTTTTAATATCAACAGTAAATTACCTAAGTAAAATATAGCCCATTAATTTAAACAGGCCTTTATCAGAAAAGAGTTGAGTACTCTCTACTCTTAATTACGAGTTAGATTTATTAAAAATAGGGTTTTTTAATTATTTTAAACCTCCTGTTTTAGCGCTTATTATGTCTGAATATACTACACATTTACCTACATAAAGACATCGTATAGTCACACTTTCCACGATAACCTTTCCACTCTGCCTGCCCCCCGAGGCGCTGGCGTAACCGTTGGCACGCGAACGCACTATCTCTGTAAGTGTATGTTTTTGTGATGACGACGTGAAGCTAAACTGCCCACCCCTCCTCTGGGAAAAAGGCTTGAGCTTATGTAAGTATGCATGTGCATCCATACTGACTAAATAACAGACGAGTCCTAGACACGTACCATCCGTCCGATATGATCTCATAGGAAGTGAACAAGTTAGTAATTCGCCTCTCTGAGTACCTAGTTCCTTTTCAGTAGCTGCATGAGCTTATGAGCTTAGAATTCAGTTCATAGAAATTCGGGTTGTGATCAAAGGGTGAAATGAAAACACTAATGAGGCAGATAGGTAGATGTTTATAAGTAGAATTTATTTTTACGTAATTACAGGTTTATATACATTTAAATTAAAATAATAATAATTTAATGAAAAAGTTAATTTAAATAGAAAATTTGAGCCAGATCACTGCCACCGTCGCTAGGCAAGGTGCCCAGAAGACTGGCGGCGGCGGCGTTGCCTCGCTGTATGGCAAGACTCAGCCGTTGCCCAAGGTAGGCTCCAGCCTTCCGGTCATTTGAGGCATCGACCCATCGGCCCCATGGACCGAGAGTTTCGACTCCAAAAGGCACAAATATGTAGCCCTGGCCAAGGGTGGCATATTTGCGCCTTTGTTGCCTTCTGCGGTTGCCGCTGCCGCACCAGCATAAGTAGAATGTACATACGCAATTACAATTAGGTAACCAAGCGTCGGATGTGTCAATGTAATTGTATTTGACGGAAGTTTGATCGTATTGAAAAAGAAGTTGCGGTTTCATAGTCTGGAGAATTAATTGGCTTTATTAACCGGTTGAATGGAGCCATTTTTTTTATTTTTTTTGTAAAAAAAAAAATTCATTAAAATTAGTTTGACAGTGGGTACCAACGTCAAAAATTAGACATTCATTGACGTCTTGGTACCCACTGTCAAAATAATTTTAATGTCATTTTTTTTTATAATTTTAATGTCAATATTGTTCCAAGGACTCTTTTGTCCTTACGCTACCCAGCGTGTCAAGTGGACGCCTTGGACGCTATGACTTTAATCATAATATGCAGAACAAACCGCCCCATGACGAATATTGTGATTAACATGTTTTCAAAATACAATATTTTTGTTACAGGTACGTACTACGCTGTCAGTTCATCAAGGCAAATACCAAACGATTCCCCAGGTTTGATCCAAAGGTGGCGAAATGGCCACAGAGCTTTATTCTCTATCTTTACAATACCGGAATAAAACTCTACAATTTGTACCTACATCCCCTTTAGTGAACTTTTTAGTTGAAGTTATTTCAAAGAAAAGTTAAGTAATTGTAATTAAACAGTGGTTCTCGGAAACGGCGAGTTTTCCCATCACAGCGTTATATCATTCATTTAATTACCTCTGTATCATTGTCGTTGTTATGCTGCTGCTACAGATATTTTGCATATTAGGGCCTTATTTTCATGTAGCGCAAGTCAATTCATGCCCCTAAATGCAACTAGAGTCATCCGTGGGCTTAAAAGTGCTACTGGCACCTCGTTTGTAAAAAAATAGTTAGTAAAGTACGAGTAAAGTAAAGTATTATTTATTTGTATGAATATAGGTTTAAATCGGGTAGGTAGGTTAGGTATGCTTTTATATTTGTCTTCTTGTCATGCCTTTAAATGTAACGTTGCACAAGGCAAGCTAATTTTATCGATGCTAGGAAGCTTATACAACAGAAACGCCATCGCAGCACTGTAGCTTAGTTCATTGTAGTCTCTAGATTTTGTTACAACGCGCATTGACTGGCAAGGTGTCATTTGATTTGAATTCGACAAAAAAAAACCGCATACAAACAATCACTGACAATGAAACATTGGAATGCAGTTTGATTTTGCAAACAATCGTCGAGCCGGCTTATTAGGTATTTACAATCGAAAAACAATCAAGCCTGCTGGGGCTTACCATTTCATCCTTCTTTTAGGTGCCTGCCTACTTATCATTGTCTTTGCAACTGTATACAATAAACAAACAGTCTTTGGTCAAAGTGATTTGACAGGTCGAAATGTCACTTAGCGAAATAATGTTGCTAGGGACCTGAATCAATAGTAGGTAAAGTGTACTTTTGAATCGATTAAATGAATGAAATAAAACAGTCAGATAAATGAATAAGTAGTTTATATTTCACGAAAGGGTTAATAACTTAACGATTGAAATTTTCTCATATTTATTGTATCTACAAGCAACAAAAGAATAAGTAGTGCAGTTTGCTTTGAAAGAAGATTACTTTTTGAAGTAAAACTTCTTGGGGCACGGGGGTAAAATTTATTTAACCTCTCAACTGTGGATTATTCATATATTTGCTTTTCAATTGCTACTAGCCGGGTGCTATCACGAGTGGCTAAGAAATGTAACGGAAATTGGAATCGGTGACGTCAGGGTCGGCTGAAGACTTTTAAAACCGCAACTATTTTCAATACGGTTTTTAACTAATCAGATAAGATAATAATACATTCGTACAATAAAGAATGTTAATTAGTGAGAGAAAAACCTGATGAAACGTTAACAAATAAAAATTATTTTAAGCATTCTTCCACGAGTTCTTGATTTCCGGTATGGCCAAGATGGCGCCGCCGCCGCCGCCGCCGCTGGCTGGGACAAACAAACAAAACCAACTAGCATGACTCAAACTACTTCGTTCAACCTCTTTGTTGGAACCGGAACTTATGTTTGACAGCTGTGCGATGCGATCCATACAGTTTGTAAGAAAAGAGTTTCATCAATGTCACACGGGTCGATATGGATTTCTAAAACAAGCAAAGCAATGCATACATTTGAGCGAGACGGCTTAAAGACGTGACGTCAGATGGTATATAATCTGAGCGAGATGCAAATAGTAGTGACACTATTGAATGAGTTAAGTATATCACCACGAGCGCGACAAATGGTAGATAAGGAATGGTGGGAAATAAATGACATGACGTATTAAAAGTAAGTACAAGTATAAAATAATTAATTTTTAATTAATTAATTAATAAAATAATTTCAAATAATCAGACGTCTGAAACTTAAAAGTAACTTGAAGCAGAGATTGGATCTCAAAATTGGAAATTTAAATCTCTTTTAGTATAGGTAGGTATAGGTGTATAGTATAGGTACCACTTAATGATCTAGCTACAGAAGTTTTACTTCTAACACGTGTACGGTGCTACACGCGTATATTTTTTTTTAATTCCACTGTTATCAGCTATTTTTAAAAGAGTGCTGACGAGTTTTTAATAACACCTGCAAGTCTTTAAAAGCAGGTGGTTGTTAAGTTTATAGGTCACAAAATATGCAAGTTTATTGGTAATTATAAATCGTAAAAATAACCCTTAATACCCCCTAATCATGCTATTATGTTCTATTCCAAGCGCTCTGGGTGGTGGATAATATAACGTATATATTAGCAAATCTTAACAGCGGTATTTTCCAATGCCTTTGAAAGACTGAAGCGTATTTTACATATACAACAAATTATCTTCTAAAGATTTATGTTTATAACATATAATTATCTTTACGATCCACCTACTATCGTATGTACGCTGTATTGAATTGGCACTCTGACATGTCACAGTTAACGTAACCTTACATAAATCTTCTATAGATCAAAAGCAGTTAAATAGAAAACCATGGCTTTCCAATACTTCGGTCGTAAGGCTGACGTTTCATGTACATCATCAAATGGTATATGGATTTTCAGATAACGATACGTAGAATTTGCATTAAATGGTATTCGTAACATTACGGTCAAAACCATCTTTGATTTATCGATTAATCGTATCTTTGACCCCGGTCAGACAGGATACGAAACGGGTTCACGATGAGAAAAGTTGAAAACACTTGAATTACACCTGAAGGATCATGAAGGTCCATAGGCGACCGAAATCGAATATAAATCAAAGAATGTTTTTGACAGATTTGCTGAGAGCCCGTTGTTATAAAGGACTCCCTTTTGATTGTGAAACCCTGTCCATCAAATAAATTGAC
Source organism: Argyresthia albistria (assembly GCA_963457715.1). Classification (NCBI taxonomy): domain Eukaryota; kingdom Metazoa; phylum Arthropoda; class Insecta; order Lepidoptera; family Argyresthiidae; genus Argyresthia; species Argyresthia albistria. The sequence goes on along the minus strand of OY735256.1, from coordinate 10,396,044 downwards.
TTTATTAATTAGATTTTTAAATCGGTCTTTTTGATCTGATCACCTATGATAGCACGATCAGTAAATGATCTGTTGCACAAGCTAATATGTACAAGATCGCTACTTGCGGTCGTGACTAATCTAAAAACCGCAAAATAATAATTTTAACTTTACAATCAATCACATCACTCAACCCAAGTGCTTTCTCTAATTCATTACAAACAAAATAGTTAGCTGCATCAGTAAACCGAGCGATTGTAAATCGATCAATACATTGGATCCGTCTGTCTGTGCGGAACAAGAATCGAATCGATAACCCGAGTAATAGAGTAATCGAATATGTTTCATGTATTGCGTAATGGCGGGTTTTGACCTCTGCACCCCGATCCGCTTTACCGATCGATCGATCGATGTCATGTCAAGGAACCGATATGCTACTTAGATAGAACTGACGAAACTTCATAACATTTTGTGTGATTATGTGAATACGTTTGTATGATGTTTGTAATTATTTAATTAGTAATTTTGTGTTTTGTTTGTGCCGCCTTGGCTCGTTTGCTGTAATGGCACAAATATAAAATGGTACCTATAAAATAAATAAATAAATAAATAAAAAATAAATAAACATGTAAGTTACAATGTAGCCTATTAAGTCTCCACCGAGGGGGGCACATACCTCTACACTCCTATAACAAAATGATACAATTTGTAAATTTAGTGGTGATCATTGATCAAACAAAAAAAATGCAAATCTAACGCTAGACTGACGGTGACTGGCAGACAACGCACAGTTATTTATAGTTAAAGATAAAAAACTACATATTTACATACTACGTATACGTAATAATTAATTACATACTACGTATTTTTTTTATTCCGCAAGTACAGCCGCGCGCAACTGGTGTTACAACAAAACATAAAGGTTTTCAGTTATGTTTATTAAACGCGTAGAATGAAAGAACAAATAGTTTTCGCAATCGTGATCCTGAATTAAGATTCAGCTCAGAGGAAACTTGGTATGGAAACAGAAAATACGATGTCTATCAGCAAGCCTGACTTTGTTTAAGGAGGGTTGTTCAAAGTGACCTTTACTCCTATTTCCATTGAGGCATTGAAATACAATACTGTGCCTAGATTGATTTGTGGTCTTGCTGTGCAGTAAAACGTTGCTCAACTACTTCTAAAGTTTTGAATATGCATAATTGTTATTTATTGCAGTTCTGTCTGAGAATGCATATTGCTAACAACTTTCTTCTAAAACGTGTTTTATAATATACCTTTAATTAAATCACATTTTTATTATTTACTGGTCTTAAATACACCATCTAAAATAACAAACGATGGGAAAATGTCAGAAGGTTCTCATAGGTTATTACTTTGCGGAAATTGGATGATCTTAATGTTACCATATGTTACACAACTTTCTATAGTTGTCGGGGCTTACTGGTATTAAATGACGCTTTCTTGCTTTTTAGGTAGGTTAACATTATTATCGTTATTGGTTTATTTCTATATTAATACAATAACAAATTAACATACTTAAATAAACTGCATCATACGTACATCTAACTAAACTAAATGAAAAATTTCGCCCAGATCGCTGCCGGGCGGGAGGGTGCCCAAAACGCTGGCGCCGTTACCTCGCTGTATCGCAACGCAATTCTAGGATCGGAGCACTTATTCAGTGGAGAGCGCATAGATACATTTTCCTTTGAAACACAATTCACCAATTTACGGGCGGCGGGGGACGAGGTAAGAGAGCTGTGATTGGTCAGCCGCTGCTAAACTGTCTGGCGGCCCGTCATCGTACATAGGTTGCGTATGCGAACGTTTGTTGAATTCAACAAACGTTTGGCGAGCCGCATTCCCCCGCAGGCGCAGTCAATTGGATATATAGTCTCTGGCTAGGATATAGGTCATGCTCTTCCAGGATGCCCAGTGGCCCTATGATCTGGTAGTTTTGGAAATACCATAGCAATTTTTAATATTAATAAGTATCACTATTACGATGGAAATCTGGTACATTATAAGAGCTCTCCATCCTAGGTTTGCTGGAAGAGATCTCTTTTTAGAGATAAGCTCGCATTTGTACATGTTTTTTTTTTCCAATAATTAGTGTCTGTATTATGTTTTTTCTGTGCAATAAAGTATAAAGTAAAGCTCTAACGGTCTAAATACATCGCCAGGAAACCTTCATTACTCATTAAGCTATTAGACTGGCAGATGCACAATTGTGTTTCTCCCCCCCCCCCGTTTATGAAAAGGCGTGACGCTATGTTATGTTGAATCGAAATTATTTGTTAAATCGGTTTTCACAACACATTCACATTCATTTCATTTCACATTTCAAGAGTTTTTGTTTCATCAGAAACTCTTTTGTTCGCAAAGAACACCGCCCATTAAAACACCGTTCGCGTCGGTTTAGCGAGCATTTGTCAACTCCGGAGACTGTAACCGTCCGCGACTATTTATTATATTTATTTACTGGACAACAACAATGAGACTGATTACAATTTACGAGTGGATATTGCGAAAGCCACCCGGTGAATATCTTAAATCATACCGAAATAGTAAAATAATGCAATCTTACTGAGCCAGTCAATAATGATCCTTACGAGTATGGAGACAATACTGCTCAGAAGCATGTAAGTAGCTAGTATTATTTATCTTATTACCTCGATTGATTTTAATCTTACCTCGTACCTTAATAACAGCACAGGGTGCTCGCTCATCCAATATAAAATTAGAATTAGTAACCCTTCGTAAAAAAAGAGATGGCGTGAGGAGTAAGATTTGTACTTTAAACGCCATGGTTTTAGTTAAAATACTTCTAGGTGGCGCTAATCTTAGAATTAATCCTATATATCTTAACGCCATCACGTTGGTATTTGTAATTTTTAGATGGTGCTGCACCAAGCCATAATGGCCTCGAACTGAAGAAGCTTCCGTAGCATCTCAGTTTACGCCGGTGTCATATTTTGTTCTAGGTGGTCTATCTGTATTAGTATAATACGAGTATTACAGTATCTGTGATAGATAACGGTCACTTACATAACGCCATCTATTTATTTATTGTTCACTTCGCGGTGAAATCTTCACAAAATTTGTACGACCAGTTTGTCTGTAATAAAAATTGTACCTTCATAGATATAAAAATAATTTACTTTCAAACAGAAATAATTTATTAGAAAGTCAAAATAAAATAGCAAAAGGCGCCCTTTGTATTAATTCAAAGCCAAGCAATTGCTTTTCCTACTTTTATACACAAAAATGAAGAGAATCAAATAAAGCCGACATGAAACTATGACAAATTGCTTTCTTTCTATTATGCCATTCAATTATACTTCCATTACGTCGCAGACGCATAATTTGCACGGAATTTCGAACACTCACACGGGAAGATATCAGTAGACCGTGACATAGGGAGAAACTACAGAAACCAAGTAACTACTCTAACAACAGAAAATACAGTTTCAATTCGAAAAACACAGCAATTCGCGAATGCAAGAAACAGACGTCATGCAGTTTTGAGTTTCGCACATTAGAGTAATAGTGCAGTCATATCGTACAAATAAAAAAGCTGAAATAAGAATAATTGCGGTAAACTTGCTCTTTTAGTGTGTTGTTTGGGTTCACCTGGATAGTATTAATCTGGAATTGCAGCAGTCTGAAATTCTCGCGCGCTGAGTAGTTGCTGAAAAAACAACATTTTTTTCTCTTTTTTTAGTTTTGTGCAAAAAAAACGACATTGGAAGGCTCTGACGACAAAGATCACTTCTACTTATTTAAAGTGTATAAAATTCCTGACAGTTTGAGCCCTAATTCAATTGTGTAGGTCTAATAGGTCACACGATACAGGGTTCCCGATAATTGCTCTGTATGGTGGAAATGGCCAAGAAGCTCTCAACACTCTGCGCTATACTTTATTTTTGAGGGCCTCGGCGAGTAACAAAATAAATTTAGCCCGCCTTCCACCTACCAAAGACGCGGCTAAGTTCCACTCATTCAGGACCTACCACCAGATTCAAGAGTGGTTAGGGGTGCACAAGATCCCAACTGATTGGGAGCACACCGGTCGAACAATTCACAATTCACAATTCTTTATTGCACACAATAATTTAAACAGTTACATTAAAAGAAAACACAAACGAACAATGGAGAACAATATTTAGATGAGATGTGTCGACGAGAGGGTTAATTTAAAAATAGAATAAAATCAGTTAGAGATTAACAAGTTGTCATAACTAATTATATCTATTTGGTAAAGGCCGTAAGTATCTCTTTACACAAAATGGAGTATAGTAAAGAAACCTGGCTAAGGGATGATTTATATTATACCGGGCCGGGCCCTAGGGGTGCACGCCGTTTGAGACGTTGCATATATTTTGCCCCGTCTGAGCCACGTCCAAGGCATGGATCATGCACTGTGTAATATAAACTGCTTCATACAAAATGACTCAAATCCGTGCTCTGTCCGGGCCACGTCCACGGCCCGACCGGGCATGGCCCGGTCTTATATCAATCATCCCTAAGCATTGGCACATCTGTGCCTTTGCAAACCCGTATAGCAAATTGATTCTATAATTGTTTGTACAAATAGATACTTGACTCCCAAAGAAATAAATGTGTTGTGTGTGTGTATTAAATTATCCTCTCCATCCTAGGTTTGTTGGAAGAGATCTCTTATTAGAGATAAGCTCGCCTTTGTACATGTTTTTTCCAATATTAAGTGTCTGTATTATGTTTTCTGTGCAATAAAGTATAAAGTATAAAGTATGTGTTTTTTTTCCTACATACAAATGACCTGTGACTTGCCAGACCATATTGGGAGGTGAAATCATATTGCTCTTACAAATCATTCCTAGGAGAACGCCTTATACTTGAATGGACTTTCGGAATTCGACTCATGTGGTGTTGATGACTTATCGCTTTTAGATATGGGTGTGATATTACATCAAGTTGCTGTATAAGGACTTGGCTTACAAGTTGTGGGTGAAATTATTGCAGTGAAAGCCAGATTGGCGTTGTCCTCTTACCTTCCTTGGATCCGTTTTGATTTGTCATTGAAAAATAAGCTGATTACTTTTACATAATGATATTAATAGAGACAGGAAAAGGAAATCTAATGTAAATTCTATTTCTTCTTTTCTATATTTTGTAGGTTGGCGGTTAATCCGCCTTCCTGTGTCAATGTAACTAAGATGATTTTCTATAAAAATATGATTCCTGTACAGATAATGCGAATAGATTTCGTTTCATAGATTAATGCATCTTTCAAATTATAGGAGATCGTTAATTAATATTCAAAAAACTTGATTAAAAAACCAACCCTGCTCAGTTCTCAGATACAAATCGCCAATAAATTATTTTGTAGATTTATCGTCATTTTATTTCAAGAATGATTTCCTTAAAAGGTCAAACAATCGTAAAAGTGACATCATGAGGTGTTATAGGCAAAAGTCGTGTTTCTTAAGAGTTCCTTGATAAAGCCTTAACATTAAGAGATCAACTGTACCCGTATATGCATGCATATCCTTATCTAGCTCAAGATCTCCCTTCTCGTGACATTCAATATAGTTTTGACCATGAACCACAATAGGCTTGTGGCCTGTCATGTCAAAATAGATACTTTTTATGAAATAACAAAACGGAATTTTTGTTCCTGAGTTTTATGATTAACAACAGAATGACGTCATGTAAAAGTGCCATCAAATGCTGTCTTTTTTTTGCACAAAATTGACTTTATAAAATAAATCTGCTGGAAATAAACAATTCTGAGAATGTCAAGCCATTTTGTACATAATGCTTCAACTTAAAGCTTTCGTTCCTAGATTTATTGGATAACCTTGGTCACAAGCCTATTACATTAACAAACTTAATCTCAAGGAAAATATTCTACATCAAATCCTTGGTTTAATTGTAAATTAAAATGTAAATAGATTTTAATTATGTCTACTTCGTTACGTCGCGAAAAGAAGTGACTTTTCGTTTTATTCGACATTTTCTTTTAACGAATTGCATCTTGTCTAAGAAGGGCAGAAGGTGATGATGATATCTACTGTTGATGATGATTCGTAATTTCTTTATTGTTCTACACAATATAAACTCACAGATAACTAATTTTAACTGATGTTATTACTTATTAATGTTATATTATGATATATTTTATTATATCAATCAATCAATTCAAAAGGCATTTTGCGTGTACTGACACGCAAAATGCCGTAGGTAGTATTGTCTGAAACTCGGTTTAAGTCATCGGATTATGCCTAACTGGGTTTGTGTTTCTGAAAGTACAAACCTCAAGTTTTGCGCCGCATCTTATTCATGTTTAAATTGTGGAAAAAACAATTATACCGGTTTGCTACTTACTCTGGAAGCCATAATAAGCTTTTACGACTGCCAATAAAACAGTCGGTCCGACCCTGGGCGATGACGAGATTTGCGGAATAAAATGCGTAATCTTGACCTTCTTGCGTGCTGCGCAGTGTCACGTCCGAGGCATTAGGTAATACAGGTAAAACTTGACGCGGGGTAAAAATACGATGATGTCAAGCATACTGGCTGGACAGAAATAGAAGCAGAAAAATAAATAAATGTTAAGATATTTGCAATAATCGGTTTGTAGAGAGAGACACGGTCGTATGAAATTATCAAGAACCATTTATCCTTAACTGCTGGCCGGTAATTTATAATTTCATAATTTCTTTATTGCACACAAACAGTTACATAGGACAGTAAAAAACATAGAAAACGTGTACAAAGGCGAGCTTATCTCTAATAAGAGATCTCTTCCAGCAAACCAAATAGGGATGAGACAGGTGGATTGCTGAGCAGGAGTAGACCCATGTGTACAATACATATAATAATTACTTACAAATCAATAGACTACATAAACTAGTGCATACTTATATAAATAAATATGAAGTATATTATGTAATATACATAAACTAATAAATACTATACATACTACCTATAATTCTATAAAGACAGGTAATGCTTCTTCACACGACTCTTAAAAATATTGAGAGTAGGACTATCCCTGATGGTGCAGGGGAGTGCGTTCCACAAGCGGATAGCACGAAGTCTAAATCCGTGCTCATAGGACGCGGTGCTATGAGGTGGTACTATGAGCAAGGACACTGCTTGAGTTCTCCGAGGCCTGCTGGAAGAAATAAATTGAAAACGGTCTCGTAGGTAGGATGGATACCGTGGATTCCGTAAAATATTGTAGAGAACATATAGAATGTGAGAATCCCGCCGAAGACGGATCGGCAGCCACTTCAGCTCTTTGCGATGCTGTGATACATGGTCGTATTTGCGCAACCCAAAGATAAACCGAATCCCGAGATTTTGAAGTCGTTCGAGTTTATTCAGCAGATCTTCGTTGGCACTGACCCAGCAAACGTCCGCATAATCGATGAGGGGTAGAAGGAGACACTGAGCGAGGGTGATTTTGGTTTGCCGAGGTAAGAAGTACTGAAGTCTCCTGAGAGAGTGAAAGGTAGCAAATACTCGTCGACTGACCTCATTAACATGAAATGACCAGGACAGCTGGCTGTCGAAGAAAAGTCCCAGGTTTTTGGCTTTGTCACCATAAACGATCGTGGTACCATTGAACGTGACAGGAGGAATGGCCTGTTGTTGCAACAAGTTGAGAGAATGACTGGTACCTATGATCATCGCCTGCGACTTGCTTGGGTTAACCAGTAGACCGAAAGATGAGGCCCAGCCTCTTACACCCTCAAGATCAGCGTTCAGTGCCTCCACAGCAGAGTTTACATCATCAGGAGAGAAGTGGCGATAAATCTGAAGATCATCAGCATAAAGATGATAAGAGGAAGACAAGACGTCCGAGATGGAATTAATGAAAATTGAGAATAGAAGAGGAGAAAGAATACCACCTTGAGGGACGCCTGTAAAGAGGTCACACCATTTTTGGCTACATTTATTAACTTCATCAATTCACACATAATGTCAGATTGTATGTATGTGTATGGGAAACCTGTTACTATTCTACGGCTTTCGACTTAACTCAAACAATTGAGGAAATAATTTTGCACACAAAATGGAGTAACTTGTATTGTAGTAATATTGTTCAAAATCACCTGTGTACGTACCCACTGGCAAGTAACTGTCAGCCATGATTGTTACAGGTTTTCCTACTTTGGGAGGCAGGGACCTAAAATCTGTAAAACGTTATTATTTTGAACAATACATTACTCTTATTCTATCATTGTTATTCTTAATTAACTTAACATAAACATTCAGGCATTTTCCATAAAAAATATTGCTAATATTAACTAACATATCAGATAATGTAAATGTAAATCTTACCCGTTGATTAAAACAAAAATTAATCTAGTATCTTCAACCTGTGTCGTTATTTGGCTTCAAGTATGACGGGACAGAACAACCCCCTTAGTTAAATCGGTGCAATCGGTGTGTAAATGTGTAATGAAGGGGTCGACCTTAATTTCTTGTTAGCTGTAGAACTTTCTACAGCTAACCAGTAGCTGACAGCACTCGGGACCTAGGGCTTACTAAGAGCCCTAAAACTAGCTTGTTCTAACTCATTTTCGAGTTTATAGAAACCTTGTATCGTAACAACACAAGCAGTCTATTCACGGACGAACTAGATCGCCGGATTCTCTATGCCTTGTTATGCACTTACCCGACGTTTGTCGTTAGCTTTAACAAATATTATAGTATCTGTGCTTATAACAAGAAACTAATCTAAGACTTTTAATTATTTTATTATTATTATTAGCCTATAGTATCCCACTGCTGGGCAAAAGCCTCTCTTCCCCGTTCCATTAAACACGATAAATTAATCACTCGAACACATAAATGTAGCCAAAAATGTACCCAAACATACACTTCGTAATTCGGTTTAAGTTACAATAAATCCCTAATAAACTCAAAGTTAATATCCATAAATTATAAAGTCGGTCTCTACTCTTTCACACTGATTCTGGATTGCATGATAGTTTTTCTTTAATTTCATTTGGATGTCATGTGAATTGGTTATGATGATGTTGATGATGCAGAACGGGTCATGTTGAAATTAATATCGATCGTCTATGGTCCCTTGGAGCTGTAAAAAAATTAAACTTCTAGGTCCACGAAATCAAAAGATACCGCGACATTATGTCATAATTTTGCTGAATTTGTATGAACTCGCGTGGAACTCGCAAGGGAATCAAAACCTATTCTCTTCTGTGCCTATAGGTTCTGTATCTGGTTGGCCTAGGGTCATGAAATTTGGAATGAAGGTAGGTCTTATAGCACAAGTAAAGGGAAAAATCTGAAAACTGCAAATTTCTGTCTTTCTGAATAAATATTCAATTTGGTTTACATGGATGACATCACACTTTAGTTTTGTATGTGGAAACCTAATTACACGTGTTACGCTCTCCAAGTGTGATCGGAACCCTTGGTGCGCGAGTCCTACTCGCACTTGGCCGGTTATTATTTTAACACATGCGCGCCGTATCATAATAGACTCAAGGTGGGGTTTCGCACGAGTGACGTGTGGCTGTGGCTTCCTTAGTGGCTGCTTCTAGCTTCTCGTGGCGGCGTTTATGGCTGTCGTGTGCGGGGACCGGCTGACAGAGGCGCGCTGAATCCTGATGATGCGAACCAACCTCTGTCACGGCCGCATCCGTTCGACCGTCTATAGCCGTTCCTCCGCGTAAATTACCGCCCGGACGAATGATATAGCTCAGCATTATGTAGATCGCGCTTTTCTTGGGCGTGAATTTAATAAACTTGACGCGTCGTCTTGTGAAAGCGAATGGCGACGGCACCAGGCGTTTCCTCAACTTTTGCACCAGTATAGGATAATCACTAGGTGTCGGCGCAGCGATTAAGTTTGTAAAGTTCGAAGCACTAGACAAGCCTTTTATGAAGATTCTGATCGTGAGAGGGTATGAAAGTGCATTTTCACATTTTCACATGACATGAATTGACTCTGAAGTTTCTAATGAGATTAGTCTTTGCGATCCGTCGCATCGCGGCTAGGAAATGCTTTGGTGTTCGTACAGATTACAAAGTGCTCAGGAGTTGAGAAATGTATTAATTATGATAATGATACCTATAGAAAAGGGCACGACACTTGACGCGACAAGGTTAGGTCAGGTGAGGTAGAGTAGATGCATATCTCTAGGACAGACTGGATAAATTGGCACAAAAAGCAGACTTTATAAACGACAGTTGACATAAACATTTACATTATAGACACCTAGTCGACCTTTTCTATTCACCGGATCTACCTACTCGTATTTAAAACTAACGAGCCACTCAAAGGTTCATTCCTACTCCGCCCTTTTACTGCTAGCCCCCATTCACGAGTGATATCCGCGGTCCTTGAACCGCGATTAAAAAGCTTTCGATTGGCATTTAGTGGGCGCGTGCATGATTGCATAACGATGCACTTTACGTTCCACGCGACGCGACCCGCCTTGCTGAAATGAAAAGTTGTGAAACGGAACTACCCCGAAATTTTGCATAAGTAGACATACGTACGGTAGAAAGTGGGCAAAACTGTGTCTCTGCCACTCCGTATAGGAAAAAGCGTGACGCCATGATTTCATTCGACTTACCGACCAACCCATGATTTTAACAAGACATGGCAAAAAAATTGCGAATCTGTGTTGTCAATCAATAGAACCACAAAAACTATGATTACTATAAGACGTGATGAGTAGTGTAACGGTAGGTTTGCTATTGTTCCTTAGTATGATACGGAATAAGTATAACACAACCATTCTAGTTATTGTGGGTCATTCGCCTCAGATAATAATATGCTACGAAAAAACATCATAGATTGATACCCTAGATATTGCTAATGACGATTAACGGTATGTACCTGTAGTATTAATGGCTCATAAAGATTAAATATTTGCGCTGTTGTTTGGTTTTCAGTTGAAAACATGATCGTGAACTTGTAATCGAAAATTACGATTCGAATTTGTAATCAAAGTTAACGATGTGTTTGAATCGACAACTCTCAATCCACGCTATTTCTAAAAAATATATTTGGTGAAGCAGTTTTAGCTTGTTATCCTATCAAAAAGTAAGAAAACTTTTTGATAGGTAAAGTGTCGATAACACAAAGTTTAACAGACACTTAAAAATGTATCGTCCTCGCCCTCGGCATATGACAGCTCCAGGCGTAGACGGTATGCTAAGAGGCAGTTACAAAAACGTCCGAAGGATATCTTTGGATGTTACAGACAGCTCTTCACGTCCTTCCTGGGGCTCGGCACATCTATAGTTAGTGCTGAGCAAATCAATTGATTGACTTTACTTTCCAGTTTTTCGATAGAGAACCTGACCAAACTGTGATCTCTAAAATACACCTAATAATGACAAAATTAACCTCAAAGTAAGAAGAAGACGGATTCATGTTTATGAGTTATATATAACTGAGGAGCAGTTTGCATTTGACCACATTAATACGTTCTTTATTGACGGTAATTTACATTTACTTTCGCTTCGCTATAAACTGAAGACTTACAATGCCCTGCGAGTCCAATATAATAACATCTTCAGGATGTTGCTGGGGCTGCCTCGGTTCTGCAGTGCGTCAACAATGTTTGCTGAGGCGCGTACAGATGATTTTTACGCGATCATGCGGAAGCGCATTGTTTCGATTATCGGCAGATCCTGGGGCAGTGCCAATGAGATCCTGAAGGTGATCTCGGGAAGGTTTGACTGCCCAATGTACCAGCATTGGGTGGTCAAGCTTATCTCGAGCAACAAATAGTTTTATGTTGTTGTTGTTTTTACTTTACCCTGTTTACTAACCATATGTTTGTGTTACTAACAAATAATTGGATCATATTGTTATCTACAAATTAATAAATGAATGAATGAATGAATTAAAATAAAATAAATTTGTATTCTTACAAAACAGATAACACGCAAAGGCGAGCTTATATCTAACGAGAGATTATAACGATTATAAGGCCTTTTGGTTTCTTAATATGACGGAATGGACGTTCTTCGCTTTTACGCATTACAAATATGGCAGAATATATTTACAGCTCTGAAATTGATATCTGTTGCGAGATAGTCGTACAGAAATCGGATAGTGGTGTGTTTGTGGTTATGCTTACGATCTAGATCTAGGGTGTGGCAATCCTATTACTCATGTAAATTTTACAACAAACAAATGAGACAATTCAAGGTTTCATAAATTAATGTGATGGAAACTAACTGTGTAACTCTAAACTATTAGTTATTCTGTGCTGTAACTATCTATGCTGTAACTATCTGAAAACAACCAAATCCAGCCATTGCTGGGAATAGGCCTCTTCTAAACTGTTTCTGGGGCCCAATTCTCTAATGAAATACGCAAACAACTACCCCAAAGAGCGCGAAATAACGTATGTGGCAGTCAGTCGACGAACAAATTGGCATTTTCGACAATAATGCTCACGTTTGGCCAGTTATCCAACAAGTACTCAGTAGGCAGCGTGCTGTCTTCTCACCTTGCCCAGTAGAAAATACTCCATATAAATGTTTATGTTCATCTCTTTGCAGAGCTTCCTCGCAGCGAACGCGAAATGCTGGTGGGCCGGGGCCCTCGCCGCGGCCACCGCGGAGCTCCGGTACGCGGGGTACGTGGCGCCAGGGGTGCTGCTGGTGGCCGGCGGAGCCCGAGCGCTAGAGACGGTGCGGGGGGCGTACGCTCGGAGCGTGCTCAAGCCCCCGCCGACCTACCTCATCTGTGGGCTTGGTGAGTTACTGCTTACTTCATTGCACAATTTAATAAAAGATAGACCTACAAATGTGCACAACGAGTGGTTGTGTTTCGGATTGCACGTTAAGCTGAGGTCCCGTCTACTATCACTACTTGGTAGGCAGTCGTAAAAATCACTCCACCAACCCGCACTGAGCGTGGTGGAGTATGGCCCAATCTTACTCGGATCCAGGTAAAGGCCTGTACCCCTCGGCGGAGACATTAATGGACTACATTTACTTTTACTTACCTTTTTTATGCTACTTCCCCCCCCCCTATTTTGTAAAAACCTTTCTGACTGCCTACCCTCCGCTATTTATGGAACCCCACAAACAACAAAGGTTCATGCACAAAGTTTCATGATTATTTCTGTTTACATTTGGGTTAGGCTTTGCGTCTGGCTTGGTGGGTTATAATTTGACAGGCTTGGATTCCCCATTTCTCCCTCAGGAAGGAATTTCGTAAAATCCCTTCATAGTGCAAACTACGCTTAATAAGGAACCCGTACAAAGTTTCATAAATCTAGGTCCACTGGTTTAGACTGCGCTTCTGTCAGTCAGACCTATTTATATTTTAAACACGTAAAACTGTAGATATTATATAACGTACTTACATTCTGAATAATTCATACAAAATCTTGATAATAATTGCCGTTTCCCACAACATGCGCAAACGCGAAGCGCCGCCGCATTACATATGCGCGTTGCATTGTCTGCTCCTACGCGCATGCGCTGTGTGCGCCTCTACCCACATGCCGCGACCTTGCAAGGACGGCTAGCTCCCAGTTGCTATATCACGAAGGCCGGCTTGTAAGGTGTTTGCTATACAGGTTCCATAAGTTTGATTATGTATAAATACTTACTGTAAGGATGTTCTTGAAGTAAAAACCTCAGGCCATCCATAACTCTTCAAGAAGGACTTTGGGAGCTCTGTCTGAACTGAACCAAAGAGAGAGTTTTGTAAATGTGAGGTCTGAACAGGGAACGTAATTTTGTGACCTTGTAGTTTTCGAAAGCGAGGAGTATTCAGAGCTGACTGCCAACCTCCAGTAGTAGACATAAGAGGCTCTGAAAAAAGAAGAAGGTTTTCACCATTTTTAGCTCATTTCCAGAGTTTATGGTTGTGTTCTTGTAGACCTTGTGTTGTGTTGCATATTGTAATAGCTATTTCATTCCAATATATAATGGAATGAAATAAATGGATATGTTCATGAGACTGTATAAAAACAACTGATATTTCATAAATTCAACATTATTTATGAACATATTTACAGGCTATTATATCCATCTACCCTCCACCAATGCCCCCGTCACTGTACGCGCTAGGTGTCTATCGCGAACTAACAAAATGAACTTTGTCGCAGCAATACGAAGTGTTGATTGGCAGGCCTTATACACCAAACCTTTCGAGACAGCTGACGACCTTGCAAGGCATATTTTAAATATATTGACATACCAATATGATGTGTGTTTTCCGTACAAAATTACAAAAGTCAATTATAGAAAGGATCATTTTGTATCGAACAATACAATTAACACCAAAAGATTGCTTTTTGACGCTTTAGACTTAAACTCAGCGATTGACGACCCAGACCTGCAAAGGCTGGTGAATAACTTGTTAGCTAGGTATAACTCTCAGCTAAAGCATGACCGAACGAACTACTTATCTGACAAGATAGACGCCTGTGAGAACAAGTGTAAGGGTATGTGGAAGGTAGTAAACGTAGAACTAGGTCGAGTTACATACTCACCACCCGACTACACGAGCCTTGTCAAAGCATCTGATGGGACGGACTACCCCAGTAAAGAGCACGTCGTGAATGCGATGAACGAGAGGTTTGTTGGTGCTGCGGCCGCGTGCGGAGCCCCGCGCGCCGACCTTGCCGCCGCCACCGCCGCCGTATTGGCCGTGCGCGCACCACTTGACAGCTCGTTGAGGTTCATGCGCTTTACTCCTCGTGAGGTGTTTGACATTATAGTCAAAAATATACCGCACAAGCCGAGTAAAGATATTTATGAGCTTTCGTGCGACATGCTTAACATTATTGCAGACTCCGTGAGCCATATCCTTTCAATCCTCTTCAATAGATGCCTGCGTGACGGAAAATACCCCTCTTCTCTCAAACGGGTGAAGGTATCTCCGATCTACAAAGGTAAAGGAAAGAAGGAAGACGGCGAAGCGTACAGACCTGTATCTATAATACCAGTTCCTGCCAAAGTGCTAGAGAACGGTCTTAGCACACGCCTAATACAATTTCTGACAGCCAAGGACATACTGACTGACAGACAATACGCATATAGGGCGGGTAGATCCACCACATCCCTGACCCGAGAGGTGGTGTGGAGTGTCCTGCGCGCGCGGGAGGGGAGGCAGCAGGTGGCCGTACTGTGCTGCGATCTGTCGCGAGCATTCGACGTCGCGGACCACTCCGTCATTGCCGCCAAACTGCAGCATTATGGTATCAGAGGGCCTTCACTTGACCTTCTGGCTGATTTTATGTCAAACAGGCGTCAAACAGTGGTTGGCGAAAGAGGCACAATAAAATCCAACGAATTGGAAACAGACATTGGTGTGCCGCAAGGTTCATCAGTGTCCAATATTATGTTTTCCTTGTTGCTGAATGACCTTCCGAGCTGCATACCAGACGCGCAGGTCTACATGTATGCCGATGATGTCGCTGCTGTCGTGATGGCACGTTCCGTTGACGAGCTCGAAGCACGACTGTGCACGGCCGCCGAGCGGCTACATCTGTGGTTCCGTGCAAACGGACTCGCTCTGAACCCCAGGAAAACGCAACTCATGCACTTTAACCTGGCAGGGAGACCGAACCGTCCACTGCGTGTGGCGATAGAGTCTGTAGACCTGCCTCAGGTCGATGAGACCTGTTTCCTGGGGTTTAAACTAGACCGTGGATTGTCCTGGGCCACACACATTGAGTGGTTATGCGGGCGACTCAGCGGCGCATGCTTCGCCATACGCAGGCTGTCGTCGACCGTGAGGTGAGACGTGGTCAGGACGTGTTATTTCGCAACGGTACAGTCACTCCTCCTGTACGGTGTTGAGCTGTGGGGTCGGGCGGCGGATTGGCATAGGGTATTCGTCATGCAGAAGCGCGCCATCCGTGCGATTGTGGGTATACCCACTTGCGAGTCCGCACGACCACATTTCGCGGACTTAAAAATCATGACGGTACCTTCCCTGTTCATATTGCAAGTCGCCTTATTCGTAAGGCAAAATCTGCACTTGTACAGGGTATGTCAGCGAGCCCGCCGCTCGGGCACACTGTTAGCTGTGCGGCACAGGCTGGCCAAGAGCGAGCAGTCCGTGTACGTGTGCGGCCCACAGATATACAATCATCTGCCGGACGAGGTGAAGAGAGCTGAGTCTCTGGCAGAATTTAAACGTCACCTCAAAAAATGGCTTACAGAGCAGACTTTCTACACAGTGACGGAATTCATTGACAGGAAGATGTAGATTTCTCGTGGAAGTATTTTATTACTAATTATTTCATTTCTTATATTTGACATTGGTTTGATTTAATGGATTTCGTTTTACTTGACTATACATGATGATATGGTACTGTATGTACATATCTAATATGATGACATTGTCTTGACGTTTTAATCTAATGAATTATTATTACTTATTATTTTAATTATTTCGTGACTTATAATTTATGTTTTAGACATTGACATTTATGGTTATGATTTATTTTTAATACAAAACTGACTTGTAATGTATAATTATCAATAAATAATCTTATCTTATCTTATCTTATCTTATTGTTGCCCAAAGATTTTCGTAATCGTCCCTTCTTGTTATTATGATGCTATAATTACAAATGTATTGCATGAGTATTGTACGAATGGGAACCCTAATAAAACTTGTTATTATATTGCACTTATCATGCAATTTTGTTTACTTTGTGGCTGGTCGACCTTGCAAGGACGCCAGTAAGTGACTTTTAAAGTTCCACTTACGTTACCTTTTCTGTTGCAACTGCATGAAAAAGGGTAAATTGTCGTGTGATTAAGTTACGAAATAACAAACCATAATTCCTTTTTACCATTAGGAGTGATAGAGGCATCGTTGTAAACTACGTCAAGCCAAAGTCTGTGAAACAGGGCCAGGCCATTGAGAGGCCAAAAGGGGTAGATCTAGCTAGAGTCTAGATCAGAGTTTCCCAAACTTTTGG
Organism: Argyresthia albistria; assembly: GCA_963457715.1. NCBI lineage: Eukaryota > Metazoa > Arthropoda > Insecta > Lepidoptera > Argyresthiidae > Argyresthia > Argyresthia albistria. The sequence goes on along the minus strand of OY735256.1, from coordinate 10,379,122 downwards.
TCATCATAGACCACTTTCAAAATTTTGCTGGTTCCGGTGGACCCCTGCAGCTACATTTCTACCAAACCCATTCACAAAACTCGACTAAAAAATTGAAGATTGGATCTAACTATGGAAATTTCCGTTGCGGCTGCGTTTCAACCACGAATTAACAGTTTTCGAATAAAAATTGAGAATTGATTGATTAATTAATTGATTGATTGTGCTGTGAGTGGATGAGTCTCTACCTGGACCACTTTGGGAACCTCTGCTCTAGATTCTAGACATTTCTCTTAAAACTTACAAAGATTAAAACATGCATAATCAAATTCCTTCTCACAGACGTCTACGCAGTCTACACGAATTTTAATTGGATTTCCAATTTTGGGTCACACGTTTCATTTACATTATGTAAAGTAGCCAAGTCTTTCACTATAGCGCGTTTGATCTTGAACTTGCGATATTTCCTCGGTGGGTGGATTAGCACGCCTGCTAATTTACCGTAATCGATCGAGTTTTCTAAATTTGATATATTTTGTTGTTGTTGCTTAAGATTTCTCTACATCTCAACAGTCTTCGTTGGGTGGATCCGTAATTTTATCTAACACATATCTAATGAGTGCCTTATTAAATTAGTGACCCGCCCAGCCCTCCTACCGCGCAACCGGTGTCGGCATCGACGCGCAAGAATGAACTTTATCATTATGACAATACGGCAAGTCAAACACGAAGCCGATTCCGACAGCGGCTGCGCGGTAGGGCCCCACAGATTGCTGCTCAAATATAAGTGACGCGTGTCAAAAGGGATAGTGACACCATTACTTTGAGAGTGGTTATGGTTGTGTATGTGTTGAGGGTCTAAACAGCCCTTTAGTCATAGTTAGACGCTCGCAGTCGTAAGCATAATTTTATTCATTGGAATGTTTATATTTTAAAAGTTTTCACCCCAGTCTTGATGAAGTGGGACGCCAGTTGAGTCACAAACGTTGCTCGGTCCTATATTGCGAGTATTTCACTCAACCACCTTAGATTAGAGCTCTTAACCCAAAGGCACTTTGGTGAGAGCTGCAAGATGGCAGCTGATGTTATGCGCTTACCGAGAAGTTTCGGCCTATTCCACTCCAGTTCGATCTCGCCCTCTTTCCAGGGTTCCGTGCCCGAAGGGCGTTAAAAAGGGACTCCATTTCTAAACCTCCGCTGTCCGTCTTTTCGTCAGCGGGCTGTATCTCACAAACCATAGTAAATAGAGGGTTGACATTTTCCTTTCACATTCACATTTTTCTTTCACAAAATGTGTATATCTGTTGCCGCTACAGGAATAAATAAGGAACTACACGAAATCGTAAAAAATAAGGGTTTCCCCATACAAAAACGTTTTTCTGTAATTTTTCTTATACGACGACGACGACGTGCAAAACCCTTCCTGTGGAAGCCCGACCCGCATTTGACCATCGATATATACAAAGGAGGCCCTCCCGTACTAAATTTCTTACCGTTTTGAGGCCAGACAGAATAGCGCCTCTGTTGGAATTTATCGGTACTATGTCGGTCGTCAGTCGAATGATTGATTATCCTATTTTTACTTTAAGGAATTTTTCGAGAACAATATTTTATGAATAATCAATTTACAGCCAATAGTAATTGTAAATTATATAACTTACTTGTGCTACGATACTCCTTGTTTATGTGTATTGCGATTTCGGTATGATTTACAAGTTTTTACCTCGCAGGACACCATTTTTGTTGTGCTACCGATACGTCACGCGGCTAGCACCGTCTAAGCACGACTGATTGAAATTGGTTCACTTTTCCCGTTTTGACACCGTTTTGGTAGCGACACTTTCAAGCGCCCCGTGCCTTGTCCCCTACTATTGAAGTCTGTGCATTTGACCGATTTTTTATATGCCTTTCAGTTGCAAGGTAGGTAGATACGAGTAAGTAGATATTACGGGCTGGTGTAGATCACACTGGGGATGAGAATGGACTAAGCCCAAGTTTCTCAGAGTCGGGAAACTGATGAATATTCAGTACTGCCTCCGTTCCCGTCGAGTTGTATTTCCCTTGAGTACCAATGTGAGATAATACTTAGTGTTTGGAAGCACATAAAGTGTTTCGAATGGATGTCATTTTGATTGTATAGACTTAGCTTAGAACTCTATCCTATTTAAATTAACCGTCAATAGAAATTGTGGACTATGTAAACAAAGCGCCATGTTGTCTTTGTCTCTTCCGTAATTAACTGGTGATTATTGAATATTTCATGATGAAATACAGTGAATAACAGGCAAGACTTGATGCTACATGAGTTGGAATAATGTTCAGTGAGACTCCGTGACAGAACCTTGAGAAAACGGTTTGTTTATATAAAACGTTCCCAAAAACAAATGTTTTTTTTAGAAAAAGTCGTTCAGAATCATGTTTCTTCTAGGTATATCTGTTGTTTTGTCATAAGATGGAGTCCGGTTCTTGACTTGATCCTGTTACTTGATTCACCTAATCCTACACTCGTTATTGTAATGTCCCAAATTCGGAATTGCATCCGTCGAAAGTACCTGCCGGCCGAACTATAATCTAAGTATGACGAAACCAGAAACGAAAAGCAAGACTTCCTTTCAATCCCAACAAGCCTCAAATCTAGTCCCCAAGAACACCGTCCTCGCTAAATCACCATGAAATATAACGTGTAATTGCCGTGTACAGTCGCCCAGGCGAAAACCTTCTATCGCTGCTCAATTGTCGCCTTTGGCGGCGAGGTAATAAGGCGTTATTGAAACTGTTGCTATGGCGTGGTATGGAAATTGCGAGGAAAGCGAAGTGATTTGTTGAGGACATTGTTCCGGATTCTGGTGTAGGGTTGCTGGAGGTTGTGAATGGGTTATTCCTGTCTCTACCCTTGCAGCAAGGATATAGTGATATATTTTCTGCACTTTTATTGTAAAATATCTTTCTTACGCAGTGAGATTGCCGGGAGCCGGCAATTAACAATGGATTATTATCTAATTGTTATAAAATACCCCACCGATGAAAGGTACATTTAATGATCCGTCAATGGTCAGATAAACAAATAATAGGGGCATATAAAGAAGGTATCGCGTAAAGTTTTGGAGGTAGATCCATGATGCGTTTATTCTTCCATGAGTTAATCCTGACTGATGCCACAGCGTGGCAGATTAGATCATATTAGTTAGGCTGTGATCCCTTTGTATAATGTTCAAATTAGCTGATTATATATAGCTGTACTAAGTAGTTCATGGAAGACCCTGAAATAAGTCCATGAAATATTTATAAATAAAACAATCTTCGTTGGGTGGATCCGTAATTTTATGGTGATCTAACACATACAATAGTGACCCGCCCAGATTGCTGCTCAAATATAAGTGACGCGTGTCACAAGGGATAGTGTAGTGACACCATCACTTTGAGAGTCCGTCAAAACTTGAGTTATGGTTGTGTATGAGGGTCTACACAGCCCTTTAGTCATAGTTAGACGCTCGCAGTCGTAAGCATAATTTTATTTATTGGAATGTTAAGATTTTTAAAAGTTTTTACCCCAGTCTTTATGAATTGGGACGCCCGTTTAATCACAAACAGGTGCTCGGTCCTATATTGCAAGTATTAGAGCTCTTGATCCTAACAACACACTTGATCAGAGCAACTTTATTTTTCACTCCACCATACAGATCAGCTGAGCTCTATAGGCCCGAAATGTATTGAGTTAATAAAAATAAAGTTGCTCTGATCGAGTCGGTCCCATAGTGAAAGTTGTTCAGAATGATGTCCCTAACAACCCTCTTTCGGCTTGTACAACCTTTTCCTTAACATCCTGTATGTATAATCGTCTTAATCCGGGAGTGACAGAGCCAGAGAGCTGTCAAGCTGGTTCGGGTATAATTCCGATCGGTCGGAAATCGGAATGCGAATTACAATTATTTGCAAAATGGGTTAGATGGGTTGGGAAATAAGTGGAATCGGAATAGTCCTTGTGAATGCGGACGATTGTTTAACACGGCCGACCACGACGTTTGTAGTCGGACATTTAGGAATAGGTGTCTAGCTTTGTATACAAAGCACTAACATAGTGAGTACAATTCTAAACGCGTCTAAACTAACTATTTCAACCAACCCAGCCTTTGTTTCTATCATCAATAACTTTATCAATTAAGTTTGAACGCCTAAAGAATCTGGCTGATGACGTAATCAAGGGCATCCAGTAAAAGTCAAAGTACATCAGAGACGATAAATCCGCGGAGCTGGGTTCCTAATTGATTCACCAATACTTTCTTTCGTTACAAGCAGGATGTGACCTTCAAAAACTCCACTAAAAACTCATTAATTTTCGAATAATATTGTTTTTAATTACCATCAGCCCTTAATCAAACCCATTCAAGATACAAGAACATTACGTGGCCACGATAAAAACTACCTCCTTGAATGGATAAATACGGCCTTACTACCAATTAAAATGGATTTACGACTATCAAGCATCACAACATTTCCATTGCTCTTAAAATGGCAAGTCCAGGACGGCTTTCGAGCCAAAGCCACATGAACCGTGATTCTGCTATCTGAAACTTATAAATACAATGTCTTACCGCCTGCCTGTCGCCTACTAGTAAAAATGGCAAAGATAAGGTAGGTAAGTGTAGAGATGATACAATTTTGTTAGTTAACATTCTAGATTAAATATTTCATTGCGTGAAAAAATATTTCTACTTGAAAGGCAGTGACAGCACGGCGAATAGTATCAGTCAACAAATTGGTAATAGTAGAATCAATACCCTGCTTTCGGTTTGAACCAAAACCACCTGAAGCAACGACCTTCACGGATACTGCGCAGACACCGAAACTCATTTCACACGCGAACCGAGATTTACCGTCTACACGTTACAGCCGAGTTGCATAACGCCACATCACATCACGACACAAATATTAACCCATTGTAATGTAGACAATTTCGTATCATGAGATATTGCTAGGAAACAATGCAATAACAGCTGACCAATGGCGAAGCATTACGATAATAATGGCTATCAATAACAAAAGAAAGTTCTAATACGCGACATCCATCACACACAACGTGTTTTGCATATCACACGAATATGTCGCCCACAACACAACACACAAGATGTCACAACGAACCAAATTCGGAAAGTGATACTTTAGATCAAATCTCAAAGGGCTTTTTTTCTAAAACACAAAAGGCAAAGATAACTCAAACAACAGCCTATCACCGCATAAAAGGCGCATTAGTTTTTGTTGTTCTCGAGTATGGAAAACTGGAACAAGAGACAACTTTACTCTCGGAAGATGGAAAGTGAAAGTGTACAGTGGAAGTTAAGGCGCGTGTATCGATCATGATTTATTCGCACTGTTCTGTTCACGGTTAAGGTCATGGAATATTGAACAGTCATTGTGACGGCCGCAGTCGAGAAATCAAGGGATTGCCGCCAAACTTGGATTACAATTGGCTACGTTTCTCACGACTGAGATTGCACTCGGAATTATGAAGATCTTATGATAAACGTGGAGTAGGTACTCGAAATCGTCTGCTGAGTTGCTTAGATACATTGATGATGAGCTGGGACACCTGCCGAACAGATGGGTTATCAGTCCTCTTTTGTGACACCCAATGTTTGAACGCTGGTTATTCGTTGGTTCATTTCCCTCTACAAATCTCTCTGTTTTTCTAATGAATTGTAGTATGTCGCTGAGTTGGAGGTTTATCATAATATCTTCTTATATCATTTATTAGACGTCCACGTAATCGTGAAACCAATGAGGAAGATGTTCGGAGTCAATTATAATTGCTGTCTAATAAAATCAATTCCAATTAGTATAACATGAGAAGATCACCGACAAGACTTGAAGATGACATAAGATATCTACTAAAAGCTAGCTAAAGAATCTGGGGGCGCGGTAGCGCCCCCAAGCCAAGTCGAGCAAAAAGCAAAACATACGGGCGCAGCAGTAACATCCTTTACAGGAAGCCATTCAGAGCATATTTGACCTACCTGTTACTCCGTTGTGGATAAAGATAGAAACCTGAATTCCCGGCGGCTAAAAGGCACCATGTCATAAGACATATTCTCAAAATTTCAATAAATTTGAACCAGTAGAGTTGAAGGTACAGCAATTCAAAGTTCCTCAATTTTGACACTCACTGACTCACTGATTCACGATCATGAAAACTCTAAAGGTTACTTAAGCTTAAAATTTTGAGCATGGTTAAAGTTTAGCCTGCAAAGCCAAGGAAAACTCAAACATTGCGCAATTTTAGCCCCAATTTCATAATATATTACTTAATTATCAATAAGCTCAGTACACGACTACTTCGATTCATCGCTATTCCCCATTAGATGTCGCTAGTCGCTATGTGTATCTTGAATCGCGGTATGGTTTGGTTCCAGCTATGATTTAAATAAAGCGGTTACAATATTGTCTAATATCGCTATTCCCCATTAGATGTCGCTAGGTGTGCATTTCCTGAATCGCGGTATGGTTTGGTTTGAGGTATGATTTATATTTATATAATTCACCGCCCAGACTTGTCACAAATCGTAACATCAAAGCCACAGAGAAGAGCCCATAGAGATAGGGAGTGGGCTTTGAGAAAGTCGGTATCTAACGCACAAGAAATAGTACCCGAAAAGAAAATAACCGGCCAAGTGCGAGTCGGACTCGCGCACTAGGGGTTCCGTGCCATTATCTATAAAAAACCGCAAAAAAAATGTATGGGAGCCCCCCTAAATATTAATTTAATTTTAATTTAATTATTTATTTTTTAAGTAAATAATATACTCAATATATTGTGAACATTTTAATCGTCTGCCTGCTACCATTATCAATATCGAGCAAAAATGAGCAAAAAAATCACGTTTGTTGTATGGGAGCCCCCCTTAATATTAAATTTCTTTTGATTTTTAGTATTTGTTGTTATAGCGGCAACAGAAATACATCATCTGTGAAAATTTCAACTGTCTAGCTACCACGGTTCATGAGATACAGCCTGGTGACAGACGGACGGACGGACGGACAGACGGACAGCGAAGTCTCAGTAATAGGGTCCCGTTTGGCACCCTTCGGGTACGGAACCCTAAAAAGGAAAGTTACTTACAAAAAGAAATGAGATCCCAACAAAAACATGCATAGGCATATACAAAAACGCCAGTCTCGCAGCCTGCGCAGTTTATTCTACCGTAAAAAGTTGTGAGATCTAATTTTAAACCAAGTCGGTTAATTTAACCAGTATCTGTGTATGGTAGAATCTTTCCAACAACTTTATTATCGTATACTGTTAAGTACCTACCTAATTAGTTAACTAATAACATTTATAGTGATCGGATCAATATAAGACATCTTTATTTCTTCAATAATAATTAGAATAACTTGGCAATCGCGCTCAACTGACCACTCTATAACACCCAGAGCACAAATGAATATTATTACTCAACACAACATATCTCTAAATAAAGATAAACTTAACTAATAAGAAAACAACGAATTATTTCGGAGCGAGAGCAATAGGTACATTACGTTGCACACACGGTCCTATAGTCGACAACTTTTCTACGTGCGATTGCCAAGTCATTCTAATTATTATTGAAGAAATAAAGATGTCTTATATTGATCCGATCACTATAAATGTTATTAGTTAACTAATTAGGTAGGTACTTAACAGTATACGATAATAAAGTTGTTGGAAAGATTCTACCATACACAGATACTGGTTAAATTAACCGACTTGGTTTAAAATTAGATCTCACAACTTTTTACGGTAGAATAAACTGCGCAGGCTGCGAGACTGGCGTTTTTGTATATGCCTATGCATGTTTTTGTTGGGATATAATCTTCCTGGATCGGCATAACCAAGAACAAGATCCATCCTTCAAAAGGACCATAGATAGAGACAGTACTGAGAGATACTGATTGCTATCAGTGTGAAATAATCAATCAACACACAGTGGCACGGAATGAAGACTTAGAATCGCTATTCAGAGCTATAGACTCTACATCACCTGCTGCTATAAGTAAGCTCATCAATCACTGAGGGCCGATGCAACCGAAGATAGTCATCTAATCAAGGATCTGATTCTCTTAACCAAAGAGGATAGAACTTGTTTGGATAGAAACGCGACTATAGGTAGCTGATGTTGACGATCTTTGTGTTGGTGGAGGCTGTATTTCCCAAGAGGAACTCTTCCCGGGTTCGACTCCCGGCTGGGGAGGTAGAAAAAAGACAGCTGTTTTTGGTTACAACATCACAGGGTTACTCTAGCTGTCATCACCTTGGCGAGGCGAGGTGATGACAGGTGGAGTAGATCCCTGACCGAGTGGTGGTCGAAAGAGGAAAAGGGAAGCGTGGGCTGACCGGCAGCCAGATGGGCGACGGCATAACGGGAAGACCTGGATTCGATTAGCACAAAACCGGATAGGTTGGCACAAAATGGAGGAGGCTTATACCCAGCAATGGGCGCAAACAAGCAGCCGATGATGATGACATCACAGGGTTTCTTTGTGTCGGGCCAAAAGCAATGAAAAAACATATTATTTACACACAGGTACATCCATTGCATCTGGCCTCACCCTAAAATAACCGCTGTGGTTCACTTACTCGCCTCGTCCGTCATTGTCACTAACTGTTACAGTTCTGCTAGCGGAATAAGGTCCCAGATGATCTATGCGTCAATGTTCATGTAATCGAGATAGCATCGAATCGTGACTTCTGGCCGACGCCGCCGCCGCTTTGATCTCTGTTTGGACAATCTATTGGCTATTATTTAAACTTGACTGCCCATAAAACCGAAAATTGTGACGCCTTTGAATACTAATCGCATGTTAAGAATGTGGTGCACGAAATACTTTGACCACTATTTGTTTATTCGTAGATTTGTAACAAAGAATACAGATTAAAGAATTCACAAAGGCAAATAAAGGCGTGTTTACATAAAATGAGGTTTAACATCGAAATTAAACAAAGGGCTTTGCTGGAAATGTATGGGCAGCTGGTGCCTTTTTTTTTTATGGCACACTAACGCCACCTTGTTAGTTGTGTAGAGTACCTCCATACAAACAATAGTTACTATGGCAGCTCAGCTCTAAAGTACATCCATCTTTAGTTATGCGTCCTAATCTATAACGCTTATCTAATTATGTAAACTGAGTATATGAGTTACTTTTAATGGTCGTATACTATTTATTTCATAGTACATACTCTGTTGGACTCAAGTGACATCATAGTGGCGTAAATGGAATAGTGTGACATCAAGTTACACTTCACCGTAACAATGTCATGAGTTTATTATTAACAAAACTCAAAATATTAGTGCTTCTTACGCCCTTATCTTGTCCGTTTTATAGTTTGAACACTATCTGTGGGCTAAAAGTCTATGTGTCTATGGGCCTAGATAAACTGACAACTGTAGCGTGATAAGCCGGCAGATAGTGTTAAAACTATAAAACGAACAAGGTAAGGGCGTAAGAAGCACTAATATTTTGAGTTTTGTTAATAATAAACTCATGACATTGTTACGGTGAAGTGTAACTTGATGTCACACTATGCCATTTACGCCAATATGACGTCACTTGAGTCCAACAAAGTATGTACTATGGAATAAATAGTATACGACCATTAAAAGTAACTCATATACTCAGTTTACATAATTAGATAAGCGTTATAGATTAGGACGCATAACTCAAGACGGATGTACTTTAGAGCTGAGCTGCCATATTAATTATTGTTTGTATGGAAGTACTCTACACAACTAACAAGGTGGCGTTAGTGTGCCATCAAAAAAAAAAAGGCACCAATTTTGAGCAAAGCCCTTTGTATTAAACGTAGCAACTTTTTGGTATAATTTCGCCGTTTGTTTCACATCAAATATCCGACAGGATACGTCGATTGGACAAGGACAGGTTCCACCCTGTGAACTAGCTCCAATCAGTAGACCCCCGATTGTAGGGCATGATTCAGTTATCCGAATGGCAGATCGGTGACATTCAAGTGACGATCAACTGTAACTGTAACTGAAACTATACCTCGACCGTTAAGTCAACCTTTGCGTTGATCCTGGAGAACCTTATGTCCACTACATTGTTGAGCTATAAGTTTGCCATACAAATCTATATGGAGTTTTCAAAATTCTCTCGAACTTATGGCTACGCGCCGTCTGGCGACCTTAGTTTTTGGCATTTTGTAATCTTTTTCTTGTATGCAATAAGCTCAAAAATACTAATCATACAAATTCATCAAACGGAGGAAACATTGTAATGTCATTAAAGAGTCATTTTGCTGGCAGCACAGGGCCACTGATCTTGTGATAAAAGAACTAGTATGGCACGTTGTGAACGGCGAAAGTGTTTCTCTAGTAATGAGTTGCACCTCCGGCGATCAAGCCGATCAGCAGTGTACATACACAACACCTAAATTGCCTCATTGACTCTTCCGACCGAACAGGAAAGACTTTTTTGTCTATGCAAATTAATCCTCTTTCACTATCAGACAGAGTTCAGATTTGTTTGCAGCTTATGGAGGCGTCTTAGAATCAGCTGATGAGGTGTCGTTGAAGCAATTTTTGACTCTCTAGGCAGTTAAATAGGAGTAGTTTTGAGGTGCAGGTGAATATGCATAAGAACGGTGTTAGATCGTTGTCGATTATTTTGCACTGACAAGCAAATTGGCTGATGCTTTTGTCTAGTTTAGGCGTATTAGTTGCGATCGGTGATTGAAAGGGTTCCGATAAGGGGACTTGACGGTGTTCAATTAAGCAGCTCTATTGATGCTGAATGGGAATTACATAGTTGATATGACCAAGCTGTTACCCAATGTGAGTTAACTAGAAACTTTCTTCGATCAACGGCTATCATTGTGTCCGCTATGATACAGTCTTTGTGTACGGGTAATACTTTCACATTATGCTACACTTATTTACCAAACCAAACGCTGTAAAGTGAATAAAAGTCTTTTGAGGTTCGCCTCTCGGTCATGGCCAGATTGTGCGAATTCGATTCCCGTTAACAAGTAAGTGTGGCTCGTTTAATGTTATTAGCCTGTATTCGTGTTGTTACGGTAAACAATAACCAGCAGTTAGGCTAATTGAAGTGGGTAATCTGCGCGTCGTGGCCCACACATGCGCAAGCGCATGACCCGGCTCTTGTCTCGCGCACCCAACGAAAGCGATCTCCATACATGTGAGAAAGTAACCGTAATTGTAAGGAATTCTGTATAAACCAAAGGCATTCGATAATGGTGAGAAATATCAAAACAAAATGCGAAGTGCAATGGAACGAGGCTAGCGGAATGTTAACGAAGACATAAACCTAGCAGGAGGAATATCGAGACATAAAGTTATTAATAACTGGAGATGTTAAAATAGGTTCTGCAAGTCGCTTTCCCCGACATTTCTTTGACCGCTCAATCTTTATCGAGTTTTCTAGTCTCACGACCTACCCGAAGTATTTATGTAAATGCTCGGTGTAATGTAAATCGGTACGGACTTACGGAGCAGTGATCATAGATTTTCACCAGGCAGCGAGTGTCACGACACGACTGCTTCTCATCTTTGAGGGTCTGACAGCTGACATAAACAGGCGCGTGTGTTGACGGCAAGCTCTGAATGATGTTGATGTCTTATCTATATGTCTTGTCTATACTATTTACTATTACTTCGTTCAAATTTGACGAAAGTGAACGTCAGTGTGCCTGTGCCAAACGAAAGCAACAGTGATTTACTGAGCTGCCACACTTAACGATACGACAATGGATTTGTTGCAGCAACATTATCTTCATGATTTGTAATTGTAGCCTTTGGCGTGCGACAGTGCGATAAAGCTAAATAGTCTAGTATCTGGCTGTGACGGGATAGTTAGTTCGACTTGCGTGTCCTAGGACGGGTTTCACCGGTTGACATCCGTCTAACACCGTTACTTGAAGCGTTGACCCGAGCCATTCTTTGTCACACGTTTGGAATCTAGCATTGTTAACGCAGGACTTTGCAATTAAAACGGTTCACCGACGTGGTTTGGTACTATGATGAAAACTCTAGAAGAATGGAGACTCGATCTAGCAAGCATGTTTGCTGGTTTGCTAAGAACTTCTAAGAATGGAAACGCGCTTTGCAAAATTACAGTTATTAGAGCGGCTGCATTGTTTGTAATCGCTTCAATTTCCTTCACATTACATGTTCCACGTCTTGGGAACCTCTGAAACAGTCGCTCTGCTCTGTTCAACGGACCACAGCCTGTCATTCCTTTGTTACTGCTTACAATAGCTCTTATTCAGGTTTTTAGACCGTTTCACTAGTGATAGCTGCTACCTGATACAATAGTTATATCGGCCTACTGATGAAACCTTGGCAATGAACTCCCTGTGCCACAGACCGAGTTCTTAGTAGTAATTTGGTAATTAAAATTATCTAGTTCTTTGATTGCCGGAGCCGTCCGCTTCCTCTATTGAATGTGAGCTACCGGGTTTAATGACACCTCATATCACTCTTGGTGCTCCTGGACAGCGGTTTATTGACCGGGGCAATCAAAGTTTCTAGGAAGACATCATTAACGACGCCTTTAAGATTTCATGATTAATTAACATTTTTAAATGTAATGAAAGTCAGCAAAGACTGGTCATCACCGTACGATCCGGGTATTATAATAATAATTATAACGTGAAACTGAGCGTTAGTTCGTATTTTCCCGTCGAGTGGGTGATATTGCTCTATAGAAAGTAAGAGCAGCGCTGTCTGTACAGAACAGAGTGATAAAAAATAGGAAGTTTCTATTAGGTTGTAAGAAATGATAACGCGCGAAGCCTCTCGCTCCAACAATAGCACGACCATCTGCTCCAGTTCCCAGATAGACGCTCGTTGCGATAGTTTCTAATCCTGAAGCATAATGAGATTGCCATATTCACACACCGGAGCTTTGCATTCATCGGCTTTGCAACAAAAAACAACTCATCCGACTGCGTTTCCGTCTTACCTTATCGGCATCGATTCGCAACTTTCATCTATTCTCCACGCTCCAATTTATTATCAGCGTCCACACGACCTCCTAATTTCATACTCCGTTGAGTCCCATAAGAGGCGTATTATTGGTGTTCTTTTGTTCCGCAACCATCTCCGGGGCTTGTGAAACTGCGATGCAGCCATCGCCGCTGATATGCACGACATTTCTTCTTTCTCAGGCAAATTCGCGTCAAATCGGTTCGGTTTTATCGCATGGAGCATCGACCTGTGCGTCCGTTCCTTTGTTGACAGCGGACCGCTACGCGATGGAAAGTAACGTTCCTCGCTATTGTGAATCCTCGGAAGTGGTGCGACCTCGGAGACTTCCGCGGCCTCGGGTCAAAGATCTGTCCTAGACCGGCCGCCATCTGTGTGTATTTTAATAAGGCACTCCATCCTGACAAGGAACGTCACGACGCCGCCGCACGATATCATTTCACGACGCGGCACCGCGTCACGCCTCGCGGAGATCACCACTAAAGATACTGTCGCGGACGAATCGCATTCAAATTGCCGTGAATTATAAATTCAACTCGCGAGCTTTATGGACCGAACTGTGCACTATCCTTGAGCGGAACAAAGCCGCGAAAGGTTATCGCGATGCGGAGTGCTCGAGGGACCCTATTGAAAGCGGGCGAGTTGCGAGAGTCCGGCGGTGGCGTCCGCGGCAGGCAGGGCATGTGCGATCGCCCAGATCACCATTAATAACGCCCTATTGTCTTGCAGAAGCTTCCTGGGCTTACGCAATGTTTACAAAACCTACGCATCGCGATTAATTTCACTTTTACGATACACGGACATATGAACAGTACCCACGCCGTCATGGCTCTACAATTAAGATCTCACGTGGTCCGCAGGCGATGCCCGACCCCGGTACAGAGGTGTCTCTAATGAGCCTCCTTATTAACGAGACAAATCCGAGTCCATTTCTCTACCCGAGGCTACGGATATTGACGAAATACTGGTACTCTCTTCCACTGAACCCGTCGACCTTTAAGGTTTGTTTACAATCTTCGGTTCTCTTTTATGGGCAGTTTGAAGCGCGTTGTCACGAGCACAGCTACAAATTCAACACGCTTGTTCGAAATTATGCAAGTGCAGGCAATAAGGATTGAGCGGGTGTTGTAAAGCCTATTCATGAAGTTTCCTTGGACCGTTCAGTTTTGAGCTGTTAAATACAATGGCTAACGTCAGAGCAGTTACTTGAAAATTGCTATTATGTTTAATTTGTTAAAGGCCTTTGTCATGTAATTGGCCGGAGAACCGCTTGATTACAGGAAAACGATCATTTGGTACGGAATCCGCTTTTGACCTATCGTCATCATATTAGTAGGTACCTATTACTAGACGCAAAAAGAAACTATGATGTCATATCTCGATATGCTTCTCTCATCTTATCTCGTTCCGATTTACTTTGTATATTTCCTCAGCTCCAATAGCTAAAACGTACTGTCTACGTGTATCCAGTTAAGTGGAGTAAAAAGCGGAGTACCCAGTTTCAAAGTGTCCGCCGCTTTTGATCTGTCCCGTAGTTTGTTCCTTGCGGTACACCTCCAGTTGCGGTAATTTGCTGCAATTTGTTACGAACTAGTTTTTCTTGCATACAGCAAACGTCCCAACCGCAACACAAGGAAATTATGTGGAATTAGTGTCCTCTTCTTCCTTATAACTAGCGTTTTATCTTCCTGATTGTTGGCTGCAGGAATTAAAACATAATGTCTGGCAGTCAGGTTTTGTTTGACTCTTATATTTCCTGGCTTTGCTGCCTCAGCGTCACATACAAATGTGTTACGTGTTGCTGATCTGTTTTCTTATGTATCTTCCATCATACTGATGTTTCCTGTTGAGGTTCCGCAACGTAATGAATGTTTGGCTGTCGGATGAATGTAAGAACATCATGCATTTTGAAACTGGTATCATCTAACTTTACTGTTTTTCGAATGGCGCAAATTCATAAAACTTAATGAAGTTTGCAAAGAGGTGAAGGTGTTACATCCTACAAATGAGACAATGCTGTCCATATGATTGCTATTATCTCTAGTACTTATCAACAATATGCAACATGGTTTTTATTTTATGATTGTATCTTTTCGTGTCATCATAATGTGACTTATTGTTGTGTTGGTAAAGAATTAAAGGAATTTGGCAATGCAGTTTGAATTACCTGATGCTTTGGCCTTGTTAGGAGAGAACTTACGAAAAAGAAACCACGTGTCTTGCTTGGTATAAATATTGGTAGGTAAACAAAAAAGGTGTCATACAGAGAAAATATAGACCATTAGCTCGATTTGTTGATTTGTAAGACAAAACATACTCTCGCTGAAGAGAAAGATCGGTTCTGGAAACCTCTACAAAAACTGCCAGCTAGATTTCTAGGCAACTTGGCACTAGACACTTGAAAAAAGTTCTCCTAGGAATTTTAGATCCACTGACTCGTATAAGCAGTTAAAGCAGTATTGGATTTCCTTTAATGTGCATGCATCGGCTTTTTCTACTGATTCTGATACTCTGCAATCACTAGTCTTGGTTTAATTGAAATTTGAAATGTGTAAAATCCCATTCTAAAAATACTGTTTATTATTGGTATTATTAATAGTTTAGATTATTCAACTATTGATCAGTGATTTAGAGTCTAAATCACTGATCAATAGTTGAATAAATTTCTAAATTTTAGACCATAGTGAGAATTATTTATTATTGTTTATCATGTACAATAAGTATTTGTTGTTCTGTAAGTTCATGTTGAGTAGCTACCTTAATTGTTCGATATTCATTTTTACTTTACATGGTCAGTAGACACATGTTTTTCTTTTCTATTGTCTAGATTGATCGATTTGATAAATTGTGAATGTTGTGCGCATCTCTAATTGATGCAAACACATGAACTCTGTGAATATTGTTTATTTTAATGTAAGTGTTTGCATTGTTGATGTGCCTTGTTATAAATAAATAAATAAATAAATAAATAAATAAATAAATGATTGACAGCTTGTTTCCGTCCACTGCTTGGCTGTCCTTTCATTTATTATTTCGAGACTATTTCATCCTTATTTCAATTATCACTGCTTAAGATTCTACTAAACATAGAGCGATCGACACTACATCCCGCAGTGCAGTCATAATCGCTATAAGTTGAAGTCCGTTAGTTCAATTCAATAAAGCCGTTGAAAAAAAAATAACAATAATATTGTATGGTCACGTAAGAAATGGCTTTCTTCAAGAGTAATGGCATTGGTATAAGGTGACCGTGGACAATGGCTTGATGATATTTCGGATGTAACTCGGTTATTAGAGCAATCCGTTAGTTTAAATCTAATGTTAAAGGTACCTTCGTACCTATACTCGCGTTTGAGTTAATGATACCAATCATCATCAGGCCACTCGTTGACTCACTCATGTTACAGCACTAGGCCATTGTTTTGGCACGTTGTCGGGGCGGGACCCGCCCGACGACGCGAACGTGCCCTAAGTATGATACTCGGCGTTTGGCTTGGCGGGAGAGAGAGAGAGAGAGAGCGAGACGAGACCCGACGCGACGTCCCAAAACAATGGTCTAGTACTGTATTTTTTTAAAGTAAAAGTACATACCTAGTATGTTGTGTTTTTGAGGACGTGCTCCCCTAGACAACATGGATTCATTACCTAATCACGTAACTATGGCAAACGTCATAGCACACAGTTTCTTACCGCCTAACGAGTGATAAGTTAGCGAATAGACTATTTAATGTATTCTGCAAATACCATAATAAAAAAATAATTTGTAACTTCTATCGAATAAATCATCAATGCAGACGATTGTACTCGTACTTTTACTAAGCCTTCCGTGCATTGCAACATTTTACTACAAAAAGCCTTGCAATTGCAACCCCGAAGTTCAACCGTTCGCATGCGGTATCCCTTTCATGAGGAATAAGGCAGAGCACGCAAACGTCAGAACAGTTACTTTTCTTTAATCTGACGTATAAATATGCAAAACGCAAGTTGGAGTTATAGTTGGCAAGCTGCGTTTCCATTGAACGTAAAAATGGAGTATCGAATAATTTGCTAAAAGTGGACTTTGCCGTCCCGAATGGGAAAAGTTTTGTGTTTTGTTAACTTTTGACGTTCTCATTTGGCTCTTTTGAACTGATACTGGATTTCTGTTTGGATTCCTTGTAAAAGCAAAGGGTAAATCTTTAAGATTATATTGACTTAACTTTAGACCTTTGCTAATTGAAACAAGTATGATGATTAGTGTCAACATCTACTGGAAAGGCGAGATCCTATGCTAAATAGAGAGTAAAGTGGATAATTGTATGTCAATTATAATTTCTACATACATTATCACCTGATCATTGCCTACTTAAGTCATCTTAAGCGAAAGCAGTATTTTATTAATCCACTACCTTAATCGTATCGTGCTCATCACGATCACGTTGCGTTTGACTAAATAAAGCATCATGATATTTCTAGTTTATTTTATTTTATTCACAGTTTAACCCTCTTTTTTGCAGTATTTGCCGTGGGCAAGACTTAAAAAGAATTACTGAACTTACGTCCTGCGGGGCTACCATGAGCCACGCCACTCACCTCAGTTGCGCAATGTCAAATTTCGCGACTCAATGACGTTTCTCCATACTTCCGAGCATTGATTTTGACATTAAATTGTGTCAAAATGCGCGACTGAGGTGAGCGGCATGCCTCATGGTAGCCCTGCTACCATGAGGTACTATACACTGGGGAACAAAATTCAACTTTTTTCTGTTTTATCAAGTTTTATAACTGGTTTTTACTAATTTGACGTCGCTGATTTAAAATCTACCCTCATTTTTTACGTAACAGCTCTAGTTTTTGAGATACAGGCACCCGCCGAATTCGCACAACTTAGCTCACCTTTTATTCCAAACAGACTAGTAATCAAGTAAAAATTCAAAACTTTTCATGATGTAAACACTAAACAGAACTTATACAACGACCCCACCAGTTTTTGTATCATTTATGGAATGTGCATGCTTAAATAATACCGTGTAACTGTGTCTGACCTTGTAAATCAAGCCTTCTTGGACTATTTTGAAAATCCACTTGAAGTCAACAATAAGGCCTAGATTCATAATTTTGGATGAAGAAGCTGTATTTTGGCGTCTCGTTTATGATCAAATAACAAAAGTCCCTACTTTAAGTACAAGAGCCCTATGATTTGGCTTGAACCATCTTAAAGGTCTAAACCACGAAAATCGTTCTGAGTGGGTTTATCCTAACGTATACATAGTCTGTAGACAGATTTTGACTTCTAGTAGTGAATCAGTAGCTACCAAGCCCCAACGTAGTCTCTCAAATCTAATACTACAAGAGCTTTCAGAAGCTAGTGACCATACTGATAGAGACTTTTCTTAGACATCTCTACTATTTCCAAAAAACTGTACTGAAAAAAAAATGGCAGGAATTTTTAATGGTCCTAAGGTCAGACACTCAGTACATGACCAAATCTGTATCAACTGCAACACATAACGAAAAATCTACGTGGACGAACTCGTTTGGGTGGTCCAAAATTTCATAGGAAATAAAAGTTTTCCGACTACTCTCAACACATTATGCAGCGACTGCTACACTTTCTTTTGACTTGGATGCTACATGATTATTAAGTTATTTACTCTTTAGTCATTTAGACCATTTTCTAACAAAAAAAAACTTTAAGTGAAGAGAGCTTCCATCAAAACATTCGCATACTGGTGAATTGATTTCAAGGTCGTTTGAATTTTAATTATGATCGCTGATTACTGCTGAAGCATTCAGAGTCGTACTGAAGACATAGCCTTTTGAAGAAAATCTAATAAAACATTGTTTATCAATTTAGTTTTGCATTAAAAAATATTTAAGTATCAAAATCCCTGCATTTTTGCTAAAATCTCTTAGCATCGATATCTGAAAAAGTAGAGCTGCTATTGGAAAATGAACTTCAGATTTGTAATCAGCTTGATAAAATCATTCAGAATCAGATATGAAAGTCCATAAAACAAAACCACTGTTGACCAGTGTAATTTAAACTACTAATCTTGCCAAATTACAGCTTCATAGGTTGAGTAGTTTTTAGGGTACCGTACCCTAAGGGTGACAAAATAGGGTCCTGATCCTATTAATAATTAGCCCACGCTATCCGTCCGTCTGTCTGTCTGTCCGCCAGCGGGTCCTAGAGCACGAACCATAATAACTACCCCCCCCCCCCACTTTCAAAATTCAGGTGGCTCCCCTTCTTAAATCAATCCTTGGGGCCTACAGAACAAACCTGCGAAAGGAAATCTTTTGTTCACAAAACACCGTATATTTTTTCGTAGAACGAAACTTTGTTAGTGCGAACAAACAATCGAGCACAATGGAAACGTAGTCTCGTGGTCTTGTACATGCAAAATACTTTCAGACTGCGATTAATTGCGGGCCGTTCAAGTTTTGTCCCCCGTGGGGTGGCATGGCGTGCCTGTCAGTTGCGGGCCTTGCCGACTTGCGGAATTTCACACCAGTGCCGGGGATTTGGTTGATTTTTTGGTACTTTAGGCATTTGCTATCGCGTTTCCTTTTACCTCAACATACGAAAGTCGGGGGCGGGGGTGTGCAGGGTTCATAACTATTTGGTGTAAACAAACAAAACGAACTTAGCGTCACACTTACACCATTTACCAGACGAAATGGCCCATGATTGTACGTGCCTAACTATTTACTCACTTCATTTAAATACTCCTAGGTTCGGAAAGAGTGCTCAATGTAACAGTCATCATCATCATCATATCAGCCCGTATCATCCCACTGTCGGGCAGAGGCCTCTCCCAAAGCACGCCACTCGCATCTGTCCCCCGCCATTCTGGTCCACTGCCTACCGGCCACCTTTACAATATCATCTGACCATCGGGCCTTCGTTTGTCTGCCAGCTGCTCTTTTCCCTGTTTTATTTTGTTTCATTGGTCTTAAAAAATCCACAGCTAAATTACATTGTGTTTATACGGCTAAATTAAAACTTAACAAAAGCCAATGACGGATTTAAATTCCTTAATCTAAACATTTCAACATTGCACGGAGGTAAAACGACAGTGTTCGCGGCCACCACTCTGTTGCTGCCTTGGTCCACCTTCCGTCCTCCCTTCTGACCAAATGTCCCGCCCATCTCCACTTGAGCCCCGCGATCCGCGTTCCCACGTCTGCGACTTGGGTAAGTCTACGGATTTCAACATTAAGAGGATCGTGTACTCGCGAGCTTCCATACAAAAAGCGGTAACGTTTTCCACCCCCTAAACCTTGTCCGATTTTCACAATTTTTTTACATGTTTCAGATACTATGGAAAACTATGCTCGTACGTTTTGATTTTTTTGAAATATTATATATTTTAGGAAATATTGGAACTTATATTTTTATATGGACTGGGTTATGTTCTTATATTTTCTAAAATATACATTATTTCAAAAAATCAAAACGTAGGAGCATAGTTTTCCATAGTATCTCAAACATGTAAAAAAAATGTAAAAATCGGACAAGGTTTAAGGGGTGGTAAACGTTACCGCTTTTTGTATGGAATCTCGCGAGTACACGATCCTCTTAAGGTACGCGGTCCACGAGACTGATGCCTAGAATGGCACGCTCCATAGCCCTTTGTGCGAAGATCAATTAAAAATCGCGACTCGTAAAAGATTGACAACTTGTTACATTTGATCGCACTTCCAGAAACTGTAATGTAAAGTAATCAACATTTACATGAAAGGCGGTCACATTATTCACGCAAAGATCAAACCCACACCTACACGTGTTTATAATAATGATATCCTTTACCTTCGGGGCGCCGGCACTTCATATGATCATCATTGAGCATACTGATTAAGTCATTGCATTGATGTGCTTATCAGATGGATTAGCGCGTCGTTACCGATGGTAACTAAACGCTACTTATATGAGCATCGGTCGTTTAAATACTTCCTGTAGTCATTTGCAATGTAGGTACAGTGTACAGTCAGACATATGTGAGCACGCATGATACTCGAATAGATCTACGTTTTGAACTACGAGAAATATTAACACAGCCAAAGTGTCAAAATAATGTCAAAATCCTCTTTTTCTGATGCGTACTTCTGACTATTGAGTAGGCAACTTGAATTGTGCTCATTATGTTGAATCGAAAAATTAAACGATGAGCCTCAAAATAGGTAGTGGCTAAACGTCGAGCGTTGCGAATGACGACGCGCCGAAAATGGTTTGGTACAGTCAACTAAAGTATAACTAACCGGCAGTAGCTTGCATACTCCATGTAGATCTGATGCTGACTCTCTCGTGCTTGTTAGGTATGTTTGTTTTTATTGTTTGCGATAAGAAACTAGCCCTAGTAGAGATGCTCTTGGAGTTACAAAATTGTGGTTTCAGTCCATTCCAATGTAAGTAGGTGCTGCATCATATTGGTGTATTCTTTATTTTTTTATACAACTTTACACATACTGGCTAGGTACTACTGTACGGGGTGTATGTACCCATTTGACTAAACCCTCTATACCTTCAAAGCGAATGTGTTCATCCTTAGTAATGTAACAGTAAAACAACAGCATGTTTTCAATCAGCGCATTTTGTTTATGATTCTTCCTCGTTCATAAACAGTATTTATCGATCAAGGCATCCAACCTGCAGATTCATGTTCCCATCTTCTATTCAATACGCCATCGACTTGTCCCTCGTAGTGTCACAGTGTGTGTATGTGTGTTTGTCCTTCATGTACAGTCTGCAACGCAATTAGCTGAGCGGACCTGCATTTCATACATTTCGATGCAAATGAACGATTTTGATACAATGAGCTTTATCAAATATTGTATTGAGCGTGGGTCCGTTTCTCCAGATATTCAATACGTCTGTCGCAAGATAAGCTTTTGGCGAAGACTGTCTCTAGGACGGAGAACAGATATTTGGACGAAGACGCAATCATTCGTAGCCTATTGGGACCGCACTCGATTCCCAATCTCATCTCTACTCGAACACAAATTATTATACTTTGCCAGCTGCTATTCCTAACCTAAAGTGTTCAGACATATTAGTACCAGAGAAGAGCCGATATCATTAGACAAGCAATGAATAGTCGAATAGCATTGCATTTCCACATATTGATGAAATCCCATGTGTTTATTACGTTTGAAATACGCACTGTGATGATGACTCTACACAGTTGTATCATTAATAATATTGCACATTTACAACGCAATTTAAAATTAAAGATATGTGTTTGTTGATTAGACGAATCTATGTACACTACACATAGTTGCCAAAGCTGGTAGACTGCAAAAGCCTTGACATCTGATTTCTACCTCGATATTCTACACTGACTCATGTTGCTTTATTAATGACTATATTATTAATTACACACTTAATAAGATAATTAAACACATCGACATCAAAACAGCAGACTTGTCCTGACAAATTGTGATGGCCAGACATTTTAGTTCTGTAAATTCTGGCAAGACGTAATCTCGCTGACGATGACGCTGCCTTTTTCTAACGAGACAGTTGCATGATTTAAGATAAGATAAGATAAGATAAGATTATTTATTGATAATTATACATTACATGTCAGTTTTGTATTAAAAATAAATCATAACCATAAATAATTCAATGTCGAAAAATTATAAGTCACGAAATAATTAAAATAATAAGTAATAATAATTCATTAGATTAAAACGTCAAAACAATGTCATCATACAGTACCATATCATCATGTAAAGTCAAGTAAAACGAAATCAATTAAATCAAACCAATGTCAAATATAAGAAATAAAATAATTAGTAATAAAATACATTCCACGAGAATGCATTGCAGTGCATTTAAAAGTCCACTTGAGTCCGTCACACTTTGAGTTGTCGCTTGTGCATCCGGGCTAATCTCAAAACCCTTTTGCTACTGCAGCGCCTGTATATTTAGATGGCATTAGGTAGATTTTGAGATAGGGACTTAACATAGCCTCACGCCTTTTCCCTTGCGGGGTAGCAGAGGCCAATATTAACAATAGACCTACATAATAAATAAGCCATGTATACCTTAAACACGACACACCGCTTATTTTTAGGAACATAATTTAGCTATGTTAAATAAGTATCTCTTTGCAACAAATAATTATGACACTATCCTACCTAACTTACAATCATGGCTTATTTCAGTAGGTAGGTAGATATCATCTATTCTATGCGATTGCACATGTCGCTTAAAGTTGCAGGCAATAAAACGTACAACTTGTGTGCTAAAGAACCTCTAATATTGAGAAATAACATGAATATTAGAGGTTCATTTGGGTTTTTCATACCAATGGTGACAAAATGGACGGTTTGTAAACTAATGGTCTGCTGTAACATGAAGTCAATAGCATGTTCATTACCTCTAGCTATGACCATGAAAAAGTATAGTGTTTATACCTTTGCCACTTCATCTGAAAAAGATCTGTAGACTAATGAGTTTTGACAATGAAACTAGACCTAAATTATTTGCACTAATTCCATCACTGACCATGTCACTAGTAAATGCCCGATTATCTAATATAGCAGTACACCTACTACCGGTAACGGGCTGAAAACGGCTGATGATGATTGAAAGCAATAAACTAAAACAATTAAATTAAATAAAAATATCCTTGAGATCAAAGCCGCCGTCGAGTGGCAGGGTGCCCAACATGCTGGCACCATTACCTCGCTGTATCGCTAGGCTAACTCGCTGAGCGAGGTAGGTGCCAGCTCTAGAATCACCCGACGACGACGCTTCGGCGAGTCTCTTTGCAATCTCCTTCAAGACTCGCCGAGCGTCGGTATCCCACGGCCCGAGGGTCTCCACGCCAAACGGCACAAATATGTAGCTCTCCGAGGGCGACATATTCGCGCCGTTTGAGACCCTCCGCAGATTCCGCCGCCTCACTGGCCCTAGAAGATCGCTGGAAGATCGCTGTTAAATGGGATGGTGCAAGTGAGTCAACACATGTTGCATCCCACACCAGCGACTTCCCATGCTGCCACGGAATGAGTGTCATTCCGTCGGGCCTCTTACCTCTTACAGATTTTATTTGAATTACTAATGTATACCTTCCATAAAACTAAGCGTCCGTGGGTAGATTATTTCCAATTCTGATTGACCTTTCCAACAAGAACCGAATATTTGTCAAACATTTCTTTGTGCAGCAAATAAGGCAGCGTTTTAAGAGCTTCATTCATCCCGGAGTAATGTTGGTCAAGCCCACACACACACAAATAAATACACGCTTTGAGATGCCATTCGACATATGCAGATTGATCAGCTATTCACGGACGATCATGTTCGGCACATATTACAGTCTGGACACTCTTTTTCCTGCTTTTTACAATGAGACTGAATGAAGGTACACATGTAGACGGGAGTATCTTTATGAAGAGAAGAATAACATATCTGGGACATATGCTCCGTCTCGATCGATATAAAAAATAGAACGATAGATTTGGGTCTTTTGGGGATGCTGCACGGTTGAGAGGTTAAGTGGTCTTGTCTTGACTCTTGTCGGGAAAGGTTAAAAGGAAGGGACCATTGGTAGAAGAATCATTTGTGGCTGTCGAGCATACGGAAATGGACTAGTTTTGACTGCTAACCTTCAGTGGAGAGGCACTGAAAGAAGAATCAAGATTCAAGATTCGTTTATTTGCTTATGAATTTAGGTTAACATATCAGATGTCAGTAATAATTGTAAAGATGTATTTTGAGAAAATGCTAATGTAATTTTCTTATGGCTTTTGCGAGTTGAGGAGATACCCATGATTATTTTTTTATCCAATCTTTCGATCTATCGTGAATCGTGAATAGACAGGTTTGTTGGAGCTGGAAATAAACACACCTACATTCACGACTTTACGTACGTCCATCTTTACAGCCAGCGCAAAATGTGATAATAAAATGTAATTTCAATGAGTATTGTTCAACCTTGCTCACTAAGGTATTCTGTCAAATGGCATACAGTTATTTATGTACTTACTTCTGAAATGTTTCTACCGCTTTGTCATTCACGCACGTGGATAACTGATCAGAATGTTCTACATTGATTCCTTAGGCTCTTCTGAAAGCAAGTACTTATTCAAGTCTTACGGTACCTATTAAAATGTCCTTAGTGAAGATGTAGTCCATACAGGATTTCCTCAAATCAAAGAAACATCTCTTGTATCAAGTCGCCCGATCATATTGGTTCTATCATCAATAACATTCACTGCGGATATTTAGATCTCCCTTCCGTCGGCAACGATCGGAACAACTGCATCGTTTGGCAGGACGCCAAAAGTTTTCGGATGCCATGAACGCTTCAAATTCAAACGTATTGTTGCAGCACCAAGTTCCTTTAGCTGTGAGGGAGATGTGTCTTCTCTTTCTTGCTGTAAGGTTGGGTGAAGAGGTGACAGCTCGCTCAGAGAAAGAATCTAGGTGCGAACTGTACCTCGTACTGAGATACCTAAAAGAAAGCTTCAAATGTTTTGTAATGTCAGACACGTCCTGTTGCATTCTTTGTAGGAGAGGGGTGTAATGGCGAAGACGGTGTGTTTAAACAATATCTCGTATCTACAAAATGATAAAGATACAATCAAGACAACGGTAAAAGCTCAACGCAAATTGCTCAAATTATCAGAAAATGACCGCATTTAATTATATTTTGCTTGATGCTTGTTTGTTGAAAATATCGTTTACATACATATAATTTCCAATTGACTATCCTACGTTACGCAAAATGTAGTATAGAATATCTTGATAATAGCCTTTGTAACTACCTCTTTCGCCCCGTACGGGAAAATACGTGACGCCGTGTTTTAGCCTGCTGGTTCATGGCATCCACGAGAGCCCCCAGTGAATAGCCGCTGCACAGTGTCTCTCTGCATTGTCACGGTGTAATTCATTGAAGAGAATTCAGTACAGTTAGTATCAGATATACAGGGTGTAGATAGGTGTGTATAGGCTCTAGATCAGCGGTTCCCGAATAGTGTTCCGCGGAACCCTGGGGTTCTGTAAAAGGCTCTCAGGGGTTCCGCGAAAACTCAAGATTTCGATGATTTTTAGGGATTCGTATCTCAGAAGGAGAAACCCTTACAGGATCACTCGTGCGTCTGTCGTCCGTACGTCCGTCTGTCACAGGCAATTTGCTCAAAATATATTTGACCGATAAAATTGAAAATTGGTACACATAGTATCTATGACCCAAAGACAAGTGCAATGTAAATATATAAATATGGAATATAGGGGCCACTTTTGTAGGGCCATATGAGAAAAGAAAAAAATATGCCGTGTGTGTAACATACCAAATGAAAGCGCATGGTGTGAGAATCTTAAACGTATTTTTATAATATTTTTAGGACTAATTTTGAAAAAGTTATGCTCAATAGTATGTCCGATTCGCATGTCACCAAAAACTCTAGAATCTAGATGCCCTCCTGTAAACGTCACTCACGTGCCAAAAGATCGTTGGAAGGCTAGATATAACAGCGAAAGTGTTAAAATGTCAACAACAATTTAGCACAGAGGATATTGACATCATTTTGACACTAGGCTTTGTGTATAATATTTCTAGTCGATAAGATTTGGGACTCTTGCGTGCTACTGCTAACATACTTATCTGATGCTGACTGCACCCTAGCAGGTTACATTGCTAACGCGGGTTCGTATACATTTAAAGCCATTTTATTCACTTGCATCGCCTCTTGTGATGCCTGATTTACTGTTGCAGTTGCTTTTCCAATTTTCACTTTAACCAACATGATGAATACTGTATTGGACTGCTAAACAAAATAGAATAGATATAACTGTCAAAGCGGTAATTTAAAAGTTACCTACAAAATAAGTTGCTTGAAATTTATATACAATTCTGATCTTGTAAAGCCACGTTGTAAATAATCCTTCAGACATGTTCCAAGATTTGTTTGACTACCTTGTCTAATACCGAATAACACAATGTCAATGTCAGTACAACATGAAAATTAATATATCGTCTCGGATCAACCCTCTTCTTGGGTAACCCTTACTAGATTGCAGGCAGACGTAAGTATGTTTGTATAGTTGCACCTTTAGCTACTTTAGCCAAGTTTTTTTATTAGATAAAGCACCTGGACAAAACTCAACAAAATATTTAACTAGGTACCGAAACCACTCGTTTTAATAATGTGACAAGAAGATTTAAAGTACGGAACCTCACGGTTGAACTTGTCGAAGGTAACCCAATACACGGCAATTATCAACAAGGAAATGTATTGAATGGACCATTAAAGAACAATTTGTGGAACAAACATAATAAACAAACATTTTAAACGCATGATTTACCTAGGACAACTATTTAGCAAGTAGGTAAAATAAAATATTGTTTTTGACGAGGCAGTTCGTTATGTAAAATAATGTTGATTAAAATTCATTCATTCATTCATTCAAAAACCAATGCAAAATATCTATGCGATTTGGCGTAGTATCATGCATGTGTCTGGAACCACTATCCGAAAACCCATTAGATTTCAAGTGGCGGCGGCGGCGGCGGTTTTCATTTCACACTCTTACGGTGGTGCTGTAACGTAAAGTAGGTACTTTACATTTCCTCATTATCTCTGCGTATAAAGGTAAGATGTCTGTGCTCTGTCTGGCGTGAGGTTTCTGAAAGCTATTAGCAAGTCTGGTTACCTCCTGGTCCTTCCTCTAATGTTAACTTTTGGAGCTCTACATTTATATCTCTACTTTAAACTTCTGGGTTCAGGCACCTTTAGAAATCGGCCGTAGCGTTTACTTCTGTGCCTATCAACTGTTTAATCGTTTAAAACTTAATTGAATGACATATCGTTAACAATGATTCATAAACACATTTATTGTAATTTCGTTTTATATTGATTGCAGAGTCAAAATTACAGTTTTATACTAAATACATTGCCAATTTCCTGATCCACGCAAGGTTTATTAAGTCTGATTTCCACAATAAACTGAGTTTAGTGCCTTCTCATAACGAGTACCATTTAGCAGGAATATCAACAAACATGCGACCAGTTTATACCAATTAGAACAAGTGCCCTACAAAACCATAAAATAGTACTTTATAATCCATACAACACAGTTGCCTGTTCCGCGAACCAAATAGGTTAACGCGAAACTTATCAGTAGCCTGCAGTGAGGACTTAACTAAGCTTGGCTTTTCTTTATACTAGCTCAGGACATGGCTGTAGCAGAAAAGGTTGCACTGGGGTCAGGTATATTGATTTTGAAAAAAGTGACACAAAACGAAAACAATGTGATAGTAGGTAACCATTTAAGCGGTGGTTATTTTGGGTTTATTCGTTATGAATGACACCAGTATTACCAGTACACCTCAGCCTAGATAATTAGTGGTTTCTGAATTAGAATATTATAATTGAAACAAAAAGTAAACTTTAGAAAAAACCGACTTCCACAAACCCTATTTGATTAGATTGAGTTTAATACAAACTGTAACCCCTTATCCCCCCCCCCCCCCCCCTTGGGGAATTAATTTTGTCAAATCTCATATCAGTGCTACCGCACTCTACTAGGAACCCCTGTACAAAGTTTCATGGCTCTAGGTCCACTGGTTTAGCCCGTCACTGCCCGTAAGCCACGCATTATATTTGTACCTAGTATTGAGCAGATCTGGTGGCCATATGTGGTCTTCATCAGCAGTTCCGCATCACAATATTATGCTTACCATGTGTATTTGCACGAGTTATTATGAAAAACACAAAAACACTATAGGTCTGCCTATAATATTTGAAGAGTTCCCTCGATTTCTCCAGGATCCCATCATCAGATCCTGACCTGGTGTCAATGGGACCAATGGGAAGGTAAACCCTTTCAAACAAAAAAATAATTTTCCAAATCGGTCCATCCGATTAGGCGCTATCGAGGCACATACATAAAAAAAAAAAAAACAAACATCCGGACGAATTGTAAACCTCCTCCTTTGGGAAGTCGGTTAAAAATACTCGAAAGAAACGGTTTTACTTGGTTTTACTATCAATTTCCCTCACGAACAACAGTAAATTCTAAGATCGCATAAACTACCAGTTTTATTTTCCATGGCCAGGGTAGGACAATGGCTCACAGCTGAAGGGTGCCCTGCATTTGCCTCACGACCCACTTTAAAACACTAACGAAATCTGAAGAGGTTGGCATAGATTTTTCAACTAAGTGATGATGCAGTTGAAAATTCTCAACAATCTGGTTGACCGACCGTATGTATGTTTCTTGCACGCAGCCCAAGCCCCTGCCCTTCGGTGGGTACTTTACTGGCTATAAACTTACTTGACTACAGATACTGTCTCGAGCATGCACCATCATACAATCATCTTGAATTCACAGACAACAGTATTCAAGATTAAAAGCTGTGCCGTGCATGCCCTTGACATTAGGGTGAGATTAGAACATCCGAGAATGCCTCCATCGTGTCGTTAGCGCATGTCAGGTCAAGTGGCAAGAACACAGCCTACAGCAGCCCGATACGAGCTCGATAGGAAAATTTCACTTAGAAAATTGGAAAGCCCTTGCTGTCTTGCACTGTGTCGGCCGAAGAGGACAAATGATAGTTCAGAGAAAGCCAAACATGAGTGATGTTAACACTTCATTCGGCTGCTACTACAGTTTGTTGTGGCATTGATGCGACTTACTTACTCATATATCTCTGCTTTGTGACTGTTGTACAAGACTGTCGCATCACCTTTGCACCTCGATGGAATACTAAAAGTTTAGAACGCCGTAATGATGTCACAAAACCTTGTGCACGGATATTGTGTTCGTGGTGTGTGTATTCTGAAGTATGCCAACAATAACCACACACGAGTTCTTGTAAGGCATAGTGGATGTGGTTTGCTGATGTGTGCATAGTCAATTTATGCTGTGCCCAGCTATTTGTTTGGCTAATGCAATCACAATTTGTGGCGTTTCGGTTTTACCGGCGTCAGTTTTGTAAACTGGGTTGATAACTGTTTAGAATACTTACAGAAATTCTTGTTTGAATTCACATATATCTTCACCAGACTTAAATGTTGTAAATAATAAGTTTTTGTTTCAAATTCCTTAACAAAAATCGGCTATCATTACTGTCTAGTTTAGATGATCTAGCTAGGAAATAGTCACTGATTTTACTTCAACATATATGCGTAAAAGATTTTGCTATGTAAGAAATCTACAGTATGGGTTTACCGAATATCGTACATAAATCCAAGATTTCTTTTGTTTCAGGAGATATCGAGGACTGCATAGTGACCCCGGCCTATCAGGGTCAGTTCACTCCACTACCAGAGGCGCTTTGTGACTGCATTATGGATCTGACTTCACAGGTAAAATAAATAACATAAAATGTTAAAATGTATAGCCCATAAATTCCCATACATCAAAGCATTGCTGCACAAAAAGGTTTCTTTTTAAACAGGCATCATTTCATAATTATTCATAATATAAGTATAGGTGTTATTCTTCGAGCCATTTATATTTTGATATTCCCTGATTTATATAATCCCCTCCCTATATTTTTTGTGCTTGTAGTACAGCATAATAATTTTATTAGTTGAAATAAATTTAAATGTAATACATACTATTATTACTAATGCGCTGTTTTTTCTCAGAAAAAAATCGTACCTACTTACTCTACTTATATTTTTGAATTGAATTGCTTGACAATAATAACTAGCAAGTGAAATTTCCAATTCTCTCAAACAATCCGATTATCGCTAACGGAATTTCGATCTACTTTCACTATAATAAAAAATATATTTTTAACAACATAACTGTCATATTACATTAAAAGAAAAGTAGCTTCACCAACAAAGAGTGTGCAAGTATTTTACTTGCAATTTCCTTGCCATTCGAACTATGCCGTACAAATATTTGAAAGCATGACTTTTGAATCAAACTATGGGAATCGTGTACGTTTATTTATCTCTCGTCTATTAGAAACAATAGATTTTCGTTAGTACTCTATGACTGGATACACTCAGTAACTGTACCATCACGACTGTGCCCATTTCGATACGAGATAAATAAATTGTTATAGTGTGTTACTACATTTCCATTGACAATGAAATCCAATTCGATATTTCCAATTCTAACTTCGAGATCTTCTTCAATCTCTTTGATTGGTATCATTTAATTAATTTAATAGACCATACTGGAATACACTACAATTATTGAATTCTCAACATATGCATGAGGCAGTAAACTAACCTTCGCCAATTATATCATTTATGCTAAGGGCAACTACTAGTTGCATTATTGTAGATTAATCGTTATTTATGGCTTCCGTATTTCGACTGTGTACAACCGAACTAATGTCGTCACGATGATGCTTGACCATGAATACGGTTTGCGGAGTGGTCGGTCTGCAAAAACTGGTTTTGGTGCTCTTGTGTGGTCAGCAAGGCGGCTCGTTAAGGCATTCCTTACGTCATGCTCTTTTTGCAGGGGCAGGCGCATCTCCCCACAGCTAACACATGAGGCCAGACCAACACTAATCATACTACAAGAGTACCTGTTACACTCTTATTAACTTATATTTTCTGGCAAATCTACGGCAGTATCGATGCAGTTTGCAAATTAATGTTTAACGCCAGGTAAAACTGTCTTTTTGTTTCTAGCTCCTATTGCAGATCGGCTATCATTATGGTTGTTTAGGAAAACTTATTCACTAATTTCTGTCGATTTGAGTTAGTGATAAGGGGTCCGTCCGTATGTATGGCCTACCTAGTACCTACACAGAATATAGAATGCAAACGGGTATCCTGTCCATGTTGTAATCCAACTGGCTAATCCTGCGTCGCAATCGGCTGTCACAGAATGTTGTTCACAGCTCGACAAGTGGCAGTCAAGCCTCGAATTCCCAGTCGCTATTGTAGGCTGCAAGAATCTAAAACAGAATTTAGTATCTCGTAACGACTAATGCTTGCAATGTAATGAGGGCAAACGAGATGAAGTAAATCACAACTGGTTCTGCCAATGGCCCACGGGCCAAATACAGGTGTTGTCTTAATATCTCGTCTGGACGGGCTCTCCAAACATAATTTTACAATAGTAAATAATACGCGTATTAGCATAAATCTGTTATACATTACACAATATTTAGATCATTTAATATCTGATACAGCATTCTTTGTCACGAAGGCCGCTTGCAAAACTTGCCTCCTTTGGATTGCGTATCGCAACTGGTATCATTTGGAAGCCGATATTTTCGGCCCTGCATCCGTTTGTATGCAAACATGATCCTTATCAAAATCCATCATCATAAACTCGAAGCCTTAACCTGACAGATACAATTAGATTCAGTGTATTCAAGGTTGACATTTGAAACATGATATCCATACTGATTTTGTTTACTTCACAGGGTCAATCAGCGACCTTGGAGAGCATAAGAACTTCGTTGTCTTCGAAATTCCCGTCGATGCAGACTCCTTCCCAAGAAGTAGTCTACGACACGTTGGCGCAACTAATGCAGGAACGGAAGATCTATCAAACGTCCAGAGGATTCTTCATAGTGACACCAGAGTGAGTACTACACCCAATGATCAGCAAATCTAAGTGAACTCAACACTGTTAATGTAAACAACCCACGTGCATATTACACAGGCCTGGTACAGTAACACTAAAACCTTGAAGGTGTCAGTTGACACGTTGTTGTTAAAACTGCAGTAAGATGAGTCACCGATCCTTTTCGAGCTGTCGTCGGATCTCTGGACGCGTTGTGCAATTGATCATTCTGCGCACGCACTGCATCTTTCTCTGTTATGGAGCTGATGAGTAAGTCGCCAAGTTTGGCGCCAATTTTGCATTCACATGTCAGTGCGGGCCCATAAATCATACAGTAGGCGTGGATAAGACTAATAGCCAAGTGAACATTTTGTCTGCCTTCGATAGCTAGCTTTATTGAATGCTTTGTGCATATCCTGCGTTTAAACTATAGTAGTCTGCGCAAAATTCTAATTCGCCCGTGGGCTGTGGAGTTATTAATCTAAGATGTCTGGGATTAAAATTCATTCTCAATTTTTCTCCTGCATTCTCTCGGTGTGTGGGAGGAATTTCAAAATGTGTAAGGTCGAATCAATTAATAATTATCTCAGAAAGGCGATTGCTTTAACCATTATCGTTGTTTGATGTTTTATGTGAAGTGTTAATAATAATACAAGGTCGGTGGCTCCTCAATTTTGTAATGTTGGTTGTATTGTTTGTTTTACACAACTTCAACAAGCCCATGTTTATTAAAGTTACATTGGGATAGGTTTTTGCCAAATATTCTGGCTGCGTTGTTGGTCCGGGCTGAGCAAAAAGTTTGCTATTTAACTTTTGGCCACAAAAACATGATGTTGTATTAAAGACGATCATATCAGAGATGACGTTGAGAGCAAAAAAACTAGTCGAAAGTCAATCACGAGAAGTTGGTTTTCCGGTTCTTGGTGGTTTTTCCAAGTAATAACAACTTATCAATGCAAATATAACGGATTTTACTCGATATTTTTTGCAATTTCATATTTTCTTTACCCTCTTTTATCGAACTAATGGACTAGTTCTTAACTACACCTGCATAAACTAGTTTACAGCTGCCTTATACCCAAAGTCGCAAGGATTAAGATTTACTTAGATCTAAGCGTCCGTAAGTATACTTAGTTATCGATGTTGTAGGTAAATTCAAATACCAAATCGGATAAATGTTTCATAAATGACTCGTGATTACAGCGGTAACTAAACGCCTGCTCAAAAACCCCTCCCTCCGCAGACGAAGGCGCTCCCGATCGCGCTCCTCCTCCCGCCGCCATGGCAACCAGATCGACGAGGAGTGCTCCCCCCGAACCCTCCTCATGTCCGACCAGGAGGCCCTGCATCAGCTCTACGGCGAGATCACCACCACCAGGGACGGCGCAGTCACGCACCAGTGTGTGCAGACCAACCTGGCTGACGTCATTTGTGGCGGTGAGTCTTATTTTATTGAAGGGTACAAAATATGTTTGAAGAGGCCCAGGAGTCAGATCTCCCTGCTTTTTCCGATTCTCTGCATCGAGCGTTCCTCGGCTCGTGTGTAGTATTACTGAGATTTGCTGCTCATTGGGTGTAGTACTCACTCGGGTATTACTATGAAGAATCCTCTGGACGTTTGATAGATCCTCCGTTCTTGCATTATTATTACGGACAAAAAAATCTCTGTAACTTGCCATGGTCGCGTTAAACTCGGTTAAACGCAAGTGGCCCATTTGGGCGATTATATGAGTGGCGGTGAGTGGTTCTTTTGCACAGGCAGGCATTTAGGTACTTACTATATATACGTATTTCGGGTAAGATCGAGCCATACCCTATATCGCTGGCATACTGCGGATTGAAGGAGGGGCTTTATTTAACTGGTTCGCCGACACTTCTATATACCAATAGTTCGCCATTGCATTGTTCGGTCGTTCGAGCGGTGTGCTTCTGAGACTTAAGGGGTTAAGGGGGGGAATATTTAAGTAACAAACTTGTTTTCATGAAGGCTAAAAGTGGGCACAGTCGTGGCTCTGCCATGTGTGAATATGGACGTGTCGCTCGCTATGTTATGTATTTTTATGGTACATATTATAATGCATGCAACATGTTACCATGTCAGTACTAGTATAGGTAGTATACACTATACAGGGACATTAGTGGTTATGCAAAAGCCACGAGGTAAAGTCAGGAGGCAGGTCATGCTGTGCCAACGCAATGCGGAAAATTTGATTTAACCTCAACCGCAGTTAGGTCAACCACTGAGGGAGGAGCCGTGACATTTTGATGATGTGGTATATCACGAGATTTATGGAGTTTTTTATGTAATTTATCCGATATATCAAAGGTTGGTTTATGGTTAAAGGGTACAAATTGAATTACTATATCTTTGTGATAGAGGTTGCAACATTTCTCGTTGCTGTTGGAATGTGAAGTTAATGCTGATAGAAGATTGATTTTAGAAATCTTAACGGCCGCTCTCCGTAAAATATCATCAAATCGAATTAAAACAGCTTGTTTTTAGGGTTTCGTATCTCAGAAGGAGAAACCCTTATAGGATCACTCGTGCGTCTGTCCGTCCGTCCGTCCGTATGTCACTGGCAATTTACTCAGAACATTTTGGACCGATGAAGTTGAAAATGGTACACATCATCTGTGACCCAAAGACAGAAGTGCAATGTAAATATATAAATATGGAACAAGGAGGGCCACTTTTAGGGGCCAAATGAGAAAAAAAAAACAAAAAAAATAATGCCGTGTGACATAATATCAAACGAAAGCGCATGCATGGTGTGAGGATCTTAAATGTATTTTTATAATATTTATAGGACTTATTTTGAAAAACTTGTGCTCAATAATATGAGCGATTCGCATGTCATCAAAACCTCTAGGGTACTTACCGAAGTCCTAAAAATCTGAAATTTGGTATGCACATGTTTGCACCCATATCCTATAAAAACCCCGAAATCCACAACTGTAACCCCCTAACTCCCCAAATCTGGGGTGCAAAGTTTGTATGAAAAACTTAACTTTTGGGTATTTTTTGTTTCTGAATGTACTAATAAACTAGTTCCGTGCAACTTTAGATAAATAACTTGTAAGAAATCTCTATCTGCATTTATTCTCCAGCTAGTCTCCCCGATCGTCCATAAATATTCCGATGCGACAAAAACGCAAAGACTAAAGCCTAAAAATGGATAGGTCTAAAAAAAGCAAGTCAGCTATCTAGGTTAGAGCTGCAGTGGCCTGGATAAGCGGTGCTGCATTCAGATTGTGCTAGCTTGCTATAATGTTGTTTTTGCACTTACATAACTCTTTTTGAAGAACTACCACACTAGGGCTATTTTTAGGCTGAAAATCGAGGTAAAAAGAGGCTTCTGAGGTTTATGATGAAAATAAGTTATATTTTTAATAATTTTCCATTTATCAATAAAATGTACGTAGGGAATAGCTAAAGCTATACATTTAGAATA
Organism: Argyresthia albistria; assembly: GCA_963457715.1. Classification (NCBI taxonomy): domain Eukaryota; kingdom Metazoa; phylum Arthropoda; class Insecta; order Lepidoptera; family Argyresthiidae; genus Argyresthia; species Argyresthia albistria. Next base: position 10,343,213 of record OY735256.1, on the reverse strand, counting down.
CCAGAAAGTAAGCTAAAGTAAATAATAACCGGCCAAGTGCGAGTTGGACTCGCGCAAGAAGGGTTCCGCACCATTATCTACAAAAAACCGCAAAAAAAAAACATGTTGTATGGGAGCCCCCCTAAATCTTAATTTAATTTTAATTTAATTACTTATTTTTTAAGTAAATAATCAACTATTGTGAGCATTTTAAGCGTCTACCTGCTACCATTATCAATATCGAGCAAAAATGAGCTTAAAAAAATTGGTTGCCTGTAAAGTTGGTATACGGGCGAAAGTTTTACGTGACAACGACTTTGAGTGGTAAAATAATTTTAATGTGTATTTGAATTGCGACCCTTATTGGCACCTTACAATAAAACCACGGAATAAACCTTTGGTAGTCTATTTATTGTCGGACCAGGCTTGGTATAAAGGCACCGAAAACATAAATTCAAATTGCTTAAGTACTAAAACGAAAACATCTCACTACCGCGAGTTAGAAATTACAGACAGTTCCATCTAGGTTATTCCTACGAAACTAAACAAATCGTACAATACACACAGCGACATCTTGGTTATTTCATACGAACTCAAACAATGTGAATATTCATTCGTATAGTAGGAAGAAGGATGATTATGTCTGTCTCTCTCGCTCTTAGGCGGGCTAACCATGCCCGAGTGGAAGGGATGCGTGCCTCTCACTCGCTCTCATTGTGAGCGCATAACGTGAGCGGAGCGTAACGCAGTTTCTTGAAGTGTCACCCGGCAAACCAATTTATAAGACGTTGTCACGTCAAAACACGTTTGTTGTATGGGAGCCCCCCTTAATATTCAATTTCTTTTGTTTTTTAGTATTTGTTGTTATAGCGGCAACAGAAATACATCATCTGTGAAAATTTAAACGTCTAGCTACCACGGTTTATGAGATACAGCCTGGTGACAGACGGACGGACGGAAGGACGGACGGACGGACGGACGGACAGACAGCGAAGTCTCAGTAATAGGGTCCCGTTTGGCACCCTTCGGGTACGGAACCCTCGAAACCGTTCATCCGATCAGGCATGTCATTCATAATTCAACAATATTACCGTTACCGATTTTTCTAAACTAGTGCCTTTGAATTACCGCTTGGCCTTTCTTTGAATTACCGTTTGGCCTTTCTTTTGGCCGAATTTGGTCCAATGTCATACTCGTATTCACACGAAATTCAAATTAGATCGATAAGATCAGATCTTCGGTGCTCCCATTCTTTGACTGACAATTATATTTATTCCATCTACAGAACTTCAATGAGACAGTTTAATTGCTTTCTTGTAGTATTGTATGACTGTGTTGGTCAATCACGATCAATTATAACAAAGAGTGACCATAGGTCTACCGTTATCGTGTTCTAGGATTGAACCTTGACTCTTTTTGACCTTTACTTCGTGCAAAGGCGTTCGACTACATATCCCTTAACTTTCTAGCGACTACATGTACTACGAGTATGTTTTGTTTAACTATTGTTACATAGAATAGGAGAGAAACCTTGTAAGAGACGATTGTAAATATAAATTAAAGTATGTCAACGCAGCAACGCAAAGTGGTATACTGTTGTAGGTACTTGGACATACCAGTATAAACGATGTAGGACTCATTTCTGTATTTCTGTCGAAACAATCGATTTAAATATGACAAATCAGTTGTCGTATACTTATGTAAATACCTATAGCGTAGAAATATCTAACACGTAAGAGAAATTAATATTGGCTTTGTCTTGTCAGGTCGTCCAGTCACGCACGCCATTAGATGTAGATGTCAGCTCTTCATCAATAAAGAAGTAAATCACCACTTTCAAAGCGGTTAAATACTAAAACCCGTATTTACGTTGGTGATTAAACTCAATAAAATCGCAGATCAATATCCTACTAGAACACACCCTATTGATCTCCGATCGCCGACATGTGGAGCAACCAGTCTGGAAGGCCACACACCTGTCAATCATTAGAGACAAACAAACAAACATAACATACAAGCCAACCTCAAGCTTAATCCTATGCCAGCAAGGACCACAGTAACCGCACAACCAAAAGTGGTCGCAACGAGTCTGCAAAGATACATCAGAAACGAGAGTTGTGGAAAGCCTGAACGTGCCTACATCAACTAACCTATCCGTTCTAGCATCCCAATCAAAATTGTCTTCTATTTCCTAGACTATAAGTCTAATACACATAGGAGATGGTTTTCCGACAGGAAATATCGCCAATAGATCATGGTCTAAACACATAAAAAGAGGGTAGTTAAGGTTGCTTATTACAGCTAAATGATTGGTCCGTGATGATTATCATTATGTAAAAGTAGGATGATGGTGTGACACGTTAGAAGGTATCGGTTAGACTTGATGGCTAAAGAAAGCTGGTAAAGCTGGTTACAGGAAATTAAATCTATTGTTTAGTAGACTGTACAACTGTGTTTTAAATTAACGGTTAATTAACTAGATTTCAATTGCTTTTCAGTATATTATGTCAGATAACCGTTTTAGGGGCACTTACTATTGAGTCACACAAGCCAGTAGAAACAGATTAAACTTTCCCATTTGGACAAATCACAGAGCCAGAGAGAACAGCAGCGAGATTCTGCCACTCAAAGATAAGTGTTGCAAAACATAAGAAAAACGAGTCCGGCCCAGAAACAATGTGGGCGTGCAAATTAACGAGATTCATGTAAACCGCCATAAAGTGTGCAGACAGGAAACTGGGCAACACGCGACGCCTACTGTGACGTAATTGGAGCACCCGAACCTGAATGCTATTAGCCTAGATTAGCGAAAAACCCTCAGGCTAACAGGCTAAACCTAGGTTGACCTGGGCCGTTGCAATTCAGCCTGTAGAGTTTGAATTTTCCGGTGCTATGCCCGTATTAATAAAAGCTTTCAACTCTGAGAGCTATCTCAACTGCAGCGGCTGAAAATTACAGATAAAATATGGCGGAACCCGCATTGTGATATTGATGAGACCACTCTGGAACTGAAAGCGGTTTATTATTACGGGCCTGTGGGCTTACTCAAAGGGATCTTGTCTCATCACGTCAAACATTATAGAGAGGCTAGACAGGAAAGCGATCGCCTGTTAGGTCTATTAGGTAATCTAATGATAATGCTACAACCTTTCCAATAAACAGGAAGGAAGCCCCGTAGATTGATTAAATCAGCCATCTTGTAAAGTAAATTTGTAATAAATTATTTTATTACACATAACCGTCGCGTGCTTGTAATGCATTGTCCCCACAAAAATTATGAAAACAACAGTTAGCAGCTATCGGAAACTGTAAGCAAATGAAGTTATCTCACAAATTGAATCCACTCGATTAGTGTTTAATCACAAGTTACGGGGAAGGCTGTAACCTATGAAAAACGACCGGACAAACAACAGACGCCGCCGGGGGGCCGCCAATGTAACACCCCATAGTGGAAAGCCAGACGATCTACCAAGATTGATAAGAGTAATTAACATGCACCATTACCGGTGTTTACCGCTGCTACAAGCGCTAACCTGCGCAAAATTCGCATTTTAAAGGAAGCTAAGTCTGTAGAGCTATCATTAAACAAACTTCTGTTTACCAAGCTAGTAAGTTAAGGTTTTCTCGATGCGACGTAATGGCTCGAAAGCGTCGTTGTAGGAAAATCGCGAGGATGTCTCACAAACTGCCTGATGGTGACTTTCCTCTGTCACGTTTAATCAGATGATAATGACTTATCATTAGTGGTCAATTTATTTTCCTTTATTAGGTTTAATACATTTTCCTAATAAAGAAAGCCACTTCGAAGAAGTTTTCATAGCAAACTCCGAGCTTGAAGAATGGCATCTTAAAAGAAACAAGATTTGAAATAATGAACAACCAAAGTGATATAACGAACTAAAATCATCTACCCTTGAATCTAAAACATGTGAGAAGCAAGTTATCGAAATAGTCAAGTTATACAACTGAAAAGAGTTCGCACAGTTTGTTACTTGCAAACGAAATACTTATATGTACCTCTAAAATGTAATACTTAGTGAAAAGGAAACGAAAGTAAGGTATCTATTTACAATTTGCCACCATGACTCGATGAAATGTCTGCTACAAATGCTGGTTTATCTGAAGATAATTACTTGGTAATGTCGGCCTCGAACGTAAGTGAAGTTGATGATGCGATGATGAGTTTGGTGAATGAACAAATGAATGAATGAAAATGATGTATCGGATGACTCGCTACGCTACGACACATGTGAGATTTATGAATGGCATTACTGTACTTTTGCTCATTAGCGTCATGGGAGCATTTGAAGAGGAACTAATGTGGGCATGATATTGATATTGCTACCTACGACGTCTTTTCGGTTATCTACACACACACATTTAGATACTGGTATGTCGTGTTATAAACTAACTAAACTAGGTACCTACATAAGTACACCGGAACGTGATTACGTGATAGCTGCATTTCGGCTTGCTTTCGGATAAATCCGTTCCGATAATATGATTAAAGAATATTATTATGTATTAATCAATTTACTAAGACTTTTTTATTTGTAGTTTACCGGATCAAGAAGGTACCTACCCTCTCTTATAACGTGACCCTCAACAGTTCTGCGTAATTATAACGATTGTCACGTTACGGGGATTAAAAGGGATTAATCCATGTAACGGAAGCTTAAAAATCAAGGGATAAAGTGAAATTAGAGAGAATTTAGAAAAATAGGTAGTTTAGAAAAATAGGGAATTTAGAAAGAGGGACAAGAGAGAAATAGGGTCGTGAGTATTTTATTTTACAGGTTAGACTACAGGTTTACAGGGCTTATCTATAATATAATAAAAATAACCGGAGCAATGACCTTTTGACATGAAAATGTTTATGGCACTTTCACACAAAGCTGCGAGGATGTAACACAGCAACAGATTGAAGAAATTCGTACGCAGGGTAAACTTCCTCAAGACAATCGATTTGTTGTTTCAGACAAGGGTTTGTAGAATAATTCAACTGTTCAATGAGGGTTGTTGTTTGGATTAGTTCACTGGTAGAGAGCTGGGAGTAGGTTCCAGCAAGATCTAGTTCACAAGTAGTATCTTCCATGAGATATGGAGAATAAAGTCTGCGTGTCCGATCTCTGAGGAAAACTCGTTTTCCTTTCTTCCAGTTCGCATTTCAATTTGAATTTTCTTGACGTTTTCGCCTCGTGGCCAGGAAAATATAGCTTCGTAATGATATCTACTACAAGTTACAAACCTACATGGCGTGTATAAAAGTCAGAATAGAAAATGGTAATGACCTAATGACTGACGTCTAAAGTCACAATAAAAACATTTCTAGTATTGACCAAAACATCGTACTATAAATCAATACGAAATATCGAGATACAAAACGTGTTACCTGTTCGACGTGCGATGGCTCATCGCCCTGATGACATGGCATAAAAATAAACCTGTATATGTCCGAGGACAGTACACCTACAAAGGCCACAAGCCTCACAATGGTCTGGTTATACCAGCTGCGTCCTGGGTGAGAACATGCCTGTGGGAGAGGTGTGTGAGAGGGAATGAGAAGAGTAGTGAAACCCTACACGATACACTGGTGGAACGCACACGTGATGTGACTAAATAATAAGGATTGAAGCTTTTTTAGCATTGTTCAAATCGCACAGAACCGCATCATTTTGGCGGCGCCTTTCAAAAGAGATCATCAAGTTTATATGTTGTTTTGTTATTTGCGGTCATAAAAAACGACTACTTACGTACATTATTATTTTATTGCTTGTTGTACACACATTACGTTTGTGACATCTGCTACATTTACAATAACGGTTATATTTCTTGTGTATTTTGTTGGCATTTCTACACGCGCTCAAGATTGTTAGGTACCGTAAACCGTGGTAATAATTTACTCACCTAACTAAGTGCTTTTAGTGTACACCAACTTTGAGCAGGGCGTTAGTAGATCGTGCAAGGGAATAAGATAAAGATAAAGAGCCTTTATTGTCTCATAAAAAATAATAATTATGTGTACATTTCATTCCATGCATATATCTTATCAATTTTAAATTGTAATGACATTTGTTTTTCAGATAAGTTAATAAAATTTATAAATTTTATTAATAAATTATATTACAATATCTATCCAAATAAATAATAAAAATAAAATAGTATTTCATGCATTAATTATGATATGATTGTATTAGGTATATTATAATTTAAATTTATTTATTCTATGAGAGCCCTGATTGGGTGAAGGCCTCCTCTAAGCTCTGCCATTCATCTCTATCTTCCGCTCGTACCATCCAGTTTTGACCCGCGACCTTTACAATATCGTCTGACCATCTCTTGTTCGGTCGACCCGGACGTCGCCGTCTATCTTCTGGTCCCTTCCACTTCGTCGCTGCCCTGGTCCACCTGCCATCCTTCAATCTAGCCAAATGACCGGCCCGTGCAAGGGAATAGGTCTGATTAATCCTATAACATTCCTATTTTAAAAAAACTACGTAATATAAAATCACCAATATTTCCGGCTTACGTCATGCCCGACCCCATTTCATCCAGCAGGCGATCAAAGTACGGGATATGTTCAATATGGGACGATTTCCTTTCCTGCTACCAAATTGGAATTTATTATTACTACAGCCCTTACGTTCGGCGATGATTTATAGTAGCTCCTAGATTTTTTAATTGCTTCCTCTTTTAAGTAATTCTTTAAATGCAAACCAAATGTTCTGTACTTTATTGTAGAAGCTTAGTTATATGTGTTATCCGATTATTTCTGTTGTTAGTTTAACCTGCCTAACTTGATGGAAGCCGGACTGATAAGCTACAAGCTAGAGAAACAAATGATGCAGTTAATGAATTTGGCATCGGACCAAATTGCTGTTCTGCAGAAAGTGGAGAGTTTTATGGCTTGTTTCAAGAAGCCTATAAGATAAGAAGATAAGCTCAATGTGACAAAATCATCTGTAACTTGACATTTAAGAGGCCGAATGAAAAATTTAAAACCAAGGTCAACGAAGATTGCGGAAGTGAGAAGCGAATATAACTAGGGAATAGGAACAAGTGGGATGGCAATTGTGCGCTCGCACCTAATCTGAATCAGCGTAAGCACCAAAACGAAAAAAAAAATGTGTTTCAGGGAAATTACATTTCAATTTTCAAATCGCCATAACAACAATTTTCCACATATTATTACCAAGATCATATTTACTACTACTGCGGTATAATGTCACTGGTAAGTTTATATGTTACTGTACTGTTTTATGGACCTAGAAGTCCGAAATAAAGAAATTGAATTGAATTGAATAATAGGAAAAAATATTGAGAAAAAAGATTTGGATTTATTTTCAATCGAGAAAATTTTATTGTTTTTTTTTTAATATTTGCCGAGTATTTCCTGAAATAAACAGAAACAAAACACTCCGAACTTATTTAATTAGCACCTTAATGATTTATATGTTCAGTGCGGATTGGTACATGGATTAAAAACTGATTGTCTATTTCCTACACGTTTAACGCTACCTAGTTTGGTAAAGTCCATTATTCTCTCTGATTTACAATAAATCTCTAATTAGCGGACCAGGCGCTGCGTGCGTCAAAGTCCAACTTTGGCTAAATTTTAAAATACTGTGAATCTGGCTCGCCCTGGTTTAATTAATTTCGCCTGTGGCGCTAACATAACCTCGCGTGCATCATCAACGCATGCGCAAACTGTTTCTCACAGTTACTTTTTTGCGCTTTTTTCTCATTCGATGCGTCAGATTTATCGATATGCGGCCTGTTTGGTGTTTTAACATCAACTCTTTATGAGTCAAGTACTAAAACGGGACTGGGCCGTTCAACCACAGGCAGAATGCACTCCATGTTGCAGTTTCCATCGCTTATTTATTGGTAGTAATAAAAAACTGGGCAACTTTGTGAAATGGATTATCGCTCCGTGTGGGTCCTGATCAGCGGGTCGATTCTCGCGCTTTCGATATTATATGATATCTACACCTTTATCGAGTGATTTCGTATGGGATCTATTGGTATCGATATCCGTATATCGAAGGCGCGAGAATCGACCCGCTGATACTGCTGGTACTTATCCAAAAACGTACCTACTGAAAATAAGATATGTCAAAATATGTTAGCCTTGCCAAAAACTACATAAAGTACTTAGGTAGGTACCTACGCAAAGTTTTTAGAGAAAGAGGTTGACCTGTTAGACCAAGATAGAAAAAAATATGCAGAATACTTAATCACTGAAAGTTACACAATCAATACTAATTGAAAATCTGTTTTTATGTACAAATTTTTATTTTTTAATTTATTTATTCAAAAAGTTTAACAATACATGATAGATAATTCAAGATAACATCAGCGGAAACCTGATCAGGTTTATCTGCTGAATGTGAGCCGCTATAAATGGTAATGTAACTTATATTAAATTATAAGCTAATTTAGAACATAAGACAGGTATCGAGCAGTTACTTCTCTCTTTTATGTAAATCAATGAAGTATTTTTTAAGATAGTTTTTGTATTTATGTTACGTACATGCAGTATGAAAGTAGCCGCACCAATAACTTTGTAAACTACATTTTGCGATCTAAAATACAACCTATTGACTTTTTACTAAAATTATATAGTTTTTTTTACTCGCATGGTCTTTACGAATCCAACGACACCTCATTTGTTAATATCCATTGTTTTAACCCCATATCTCCGCCATTTAAAAAAAATCGGTTAAGTGCGTCGGTATCGCACACGAAGGGTACCCTACCATTGTACAACAAATCAAAAGCACTCAAAACAATAAAAAAATAAACAAAAAGAAAATTTTAAAAGTTTATGCCTTCACGAGATTTGAACCGACGACCTCCGGATTGAGAGTCTACATCATACCGGCTGAGCTACCACAACCATGTGGGTTGACGCGAAATATGCTATCATATTTAAATGTGTAGTATATGTGTCTATGACATGGTTGCTATGACAATAAATAAACAGTTTCCGTCAAGATCTCCATTTTGAAATGCGTAAGTGTATCTAAACACGTCTCTTGTATCGGGGCCCCCTTTAATTTGCAATATCTCTCGTATTTCAGTATTTGTGGTTGGTGCGGCAACAGATATACACATTCTGTGAAAATTTCAGCTTTCTAGCTATTACGGTTCGTGCAGACGGACCCGGTGACAGACAGGACGGACGGACGGGCGGACGGACAGACGGACAGCGAAGTCTCAGTAATAGGGTCCCGTTTGGCACCCTTCGGGTACGGTACCCTAAAAATACAAAAACTGGGTCGACCAAAAAAAACTAATTTAATGGGCTTATAAACTGCCTACTGCTCACTTCAGAGGTCGCCACTGTGGACCGTCTATAAATTTGACAGTTCCTCTTAGTAAACATGTAAACAAACTAATTATTTTATGAATAAATTCTTTCAATGCCCCGTTGTGCAGCTGTTGATTGCAAAAATGTGGGGATTCATATATTCCCTAAAGACGCTAAAAGAAGAAAATTGTGGGAGAAAGCTCTTCGTATAAAAAATTGGCATGCAAGTACTTCGTCAAGGTTATGTGCTACCCATTTCCTACCTGACGATTATTTTGGACCAAATTCGTATACAGGTGATAAATCTCTAATCAAAGTGTTGAAGAAAACTGCTGTACCGTCTTTATTTTCACATTCTAAGGTCAAAACAATCACACAGACAACACAACAACAACAGCGATCGGATAGACAGCTTCGGAGAAGCCTGAAAATGACCGGGATCTCATCCTCGAGTTCATCTTCAACTCCGAGAAGGTTATTCTTGTCGTACGCCCTTAGTCTACAACAAGAAAATGGATTTTACAATAAAACCGCAACATAACCTTTATATCATAACAATGCCAGTTTATAACTTACCTTTCAATTAAAACTGCTTTTTTACCAACGATGGACGCTTTTCTTTTTCTCAGCTCGACTTTTAATTGAATCACACTCCATGTCGCATACATTGATATAGTTTATTTTGTTATTTCAATTATTCGTGAAACAATAACAACTAGACAATATGGCAGTTCTTAGACACCCCATAGTGCTGCCCTCTGCAATTGGCTTTCAGTTTCAAACCCTATTGTTCAACCTACTCACAAAATTTCACGCGAATCGGTTGAGAAATGCGCCCTGTAGAGGAGAACAAACAAACAAACATACGAAAGCATTTTTGGCCAATCCTGAAACGGAGACGCTTCGCTCGCTCGGTCAATAAAGACTTATTTAAAATTGCTTTTGCGAGCCTGAAGCCCGTCTTTAAGCCCGATACTATGATGAAGGCGCGTCAGCACAGTACTATTCTCTGAATAACTTTGACATCAATTATAAAATATGAAGTTACCAAGTTAGTACGAGAATAGTGTTGTCTCGCGTTCTATCTGTCGGTCCGGGCCTAGGAGTAACCTTGCCTTCTTGCTACTCAATCTTACAAGACCGTCAGTTAGGCTGAGGTAACGATACCCTTGAATTTCTTTTCACCTCTTGTCATAATCAGCAATGCGAGTTGCCACCTTGGAGGTAGTCTGAGGTTGCTGCCTAATACAAGTTTAAGGGAGGACTGCAGAAAGTCTACTCCGCTGACGAAGAGGCTATCGAATGGCTGCTCAACAACAATTAACCTTTATGAATTGTACAATTTGTAACAAATAAATAAATACATGTTAGAAATTCAATCAAGGGCGATAGAAGGCATCCCGCGACGTAATAGTTTTTTCATCGGGCCATACAATCGCCATTTGCTTGCAATTCGAAAAAGAAGCCACTGAATTCGGTTATTTCGGCGTCATACATACAACTCAGGATCAACTCTTGAGCTGCGCCTGCACATGTCAGTAATTGCTATGGATGTGTTAACACGATGCACGTGTGGTCGGCTCATGATATAAATACTTGGGCATCCCAATTGTGGCGTGGAATGTTTCATAAACACTGTGTAAGTGCTGTTAGAGTGGGCTGAGTTATCGAATTCCAATATTTGGGCTCTAACGGAGCATAACAATGTAAATGATTGTTTAAATTAACATCACAAATACCTTACCCACTCTTATTTAAGCTAAGTTTACGTTTTTTTGTCAAATGTCAAAAAAAAATCCAATAAAATTACCAAGCATGGGTCAAATTGGCTAAGCCATGGCTAACTACATTTCTACAGCTGGTTGGACGCAACCGCTGTTTTTTTACCAGCTATATCACTAAACTGCGGATAATTGACTAGCTGATATGTAAGTAGATCATATGACCTTTAAAAATGACACGGCCATCTGTATACGTAATACAGTATATCGGATTTCTCCAACACCATATTTTTTTGCTTAAAGAAAGTGAGAGGTAAAAGCACTTATTACGAATGTTGGTCGGAATTTCAATCAAAAACGAGTCCCTTAAGGACTTTCTACGTTCAGTGCTCTTATTGGAAGCACTAACTTCCAAATAAAAATAAAAATAAAGTGGTATTTATATCCACAAAAATGTAGAGATAAAACAAAGGGTAAGTTGACGGGCGGAGAAGGCAGACCACACGCTTCGCTGCCCAAACATGTATCGTTCCCAGCGTTTCAGATAAACACATAAATAATAGTGAATCAGTGCTCCTGATACTGACACTTCAGTTATTTTTGTGCACCAAACCGAGATCTTGCGTCCTCAGAAATAAAACGTCTAACGGTTCTGCCATGGAGCAACGAAACGTATTGGATCAAGTTAAAAGTTTCAGCTAGATAACTCCAATGACTCCTATAATTCATGGGAGGGTTTCCTGTGTCTTGTCATTCCCATTCCCACGTGTCATGGGAGGGTGTCTTTTTGAAATTCATTCTGAAAGAGTAGTTTTCCTCCTCCTCATCAGCTTCGATTTTACGGAATTGGATATTCGCTCACTGAAGAAATAAACGGTCAAGAGCGAGTAGGACTCGCGTGTCTAGTAAGTAATTGGTAGACAGACGGACGGACGGACAACAAAGTGATCCTATTATAATGGTTCCTTTTTTTAGGGTTCCGATCCTGAAAAGGAAAAAAAAGAACCGTTGTCCGACCATCCGTCTGTGTGTCAAGAGCTTTTATATCAAGAACGCGTGGACGTATCAAGCTGAAATTTATATCAATTGTAAAGGTCGTTGGTCGCATATAGCTGTGATAAAATCAACCTTCTAGGTCAACACAATCGAACGGTATGACCGTTTATGCTGTAAAATTGATAAATTTTCATAGTAATCGCAATGGACCCAAAACCTATAGGGTACTTCCCGTAGGTCCACAATCATGAAATTTGGCACACAGCAAGGTCCTAGCACAAGTAAAGGTAAAAATCTGAAACTGTTTTCTGTCTTTCTACAAAAATATTTAATGTTGTTTACATGGATGACATCATACTTTAGTTTTTTATGTATAGAGACCTAGTTAAACATGTTACGCTCTCTAAGTGTGATCGGAACCCTTGGTGCACGAGTCCTACTCGCACTTGACCGTATATTTAATTATATATCCCGTTCTAAATTATAGTTTCCAGCTTGAAGTTCTAATGAGCGTAAGCCCGAGAGACATTTTATACCGATCTGGGGCCCAATACTCGCGCATGCGAATTGAAAGCGTAGATGTAAAATATTGTCATTTTCGTATGAAATGTAGCAGACAATTTTCGTCGAGAGTTGGGCCCCAGTCCCAGCGTCTCAACGCTAACCGAGTTTCCATACGCCGCCGTGGGTTCACTACACTCGTAATGTTTTTTTTCTTCACTTGAACTGTGTGTACCTCCTACGTAAATGCACTTATCTTTTGAGTTCACTGTTGCTGAGGGCGCAGTTAATGTGAATTTGATACAGAAATAACTAGGACCAGGCTATAAAGGAGACCGCAGGAAGTTATGGAAAAGTATCTAGGATAAAGTATAGGTACTTGCTGTAAAACTTTAGAGTAATTTTAACTGTGAACATCAACGGTGATGATTATCTAAACGATGTAAGACCGTCCGTGCAAACTCGTTGGGACAGTAATTTATTAACTCAGTAATTAATGTTATTAGTTCTCATAATTATCATCTCGAATGGGCTTTCGGTCTAGAACAAAACGTCTTTTTTGTGCACTTAGTGAAAGAAGCCTAAATGTTTTTACCACAGCTAGACGTGTGCCTAGGAAAGTCGGATTCGACCTGAGAGGCCCGTGAGGGTCAATACAAAAACGCACACCGCGCCACAAACTATTTTTTTTTCCTGATAAAGTTCTACTACTAGGGCATGTTTGATATCGTTTTCGTATCAATCAAGGACGAGGAATTCATTTTTGTGCATAAAATACTACCATTTCACAGCAAATTTTGAAAATTTCAGCTAATTTGTGAAAATGAAGGTAGGTATTCGAAGCCTTGCACCTAGATGATCTGAGTAAGGAACTCCTCTACCAGATGACATGGCAGGAGTGGCCCCGTGCGACCTGGATATATCTCGGATCTATAGTCCAAAGTTACAAATAAAGTTGGTATTGAAAGCCCTAAATGGGTATGACCCAACACTTTTTGGACCTGGAAGATGTTCTGGAGCATGCAGTAGGGATGAAGTATTGCAGAGCAAAAGTTATTATGCAGATGCGGCCTGGTAAATACAAGAATTGGGGCAAATACTGATTCTATACTGAAAATCCATCTTGATTATTTTTGGCGTATTTTGGACCCCCATAAAAGTCAAACTACTGAACCTATTTTAGTATTTCTTTTTGTCATCGACCCGAAATGTTGTCCTCTTTGATTTATTTATACATGTTTTTTTACAAATATGGACCGTTTTCGAATGAAACATAAAAAACTGGAAAAAACATTTTTGAATTGACCCTCACGGGTCTCTCATGTCGAATCCGACTTTCCTCTATTTCGAAATATGGACCTAGGCACATGTACTAGCTGTGGTGAAAAAATCCGGCTTCTTTCACAAAGTGCACAAACCACCCATGCGGATCTCTCAGTAATAAAATAAGGGTATAACTATGTAGCTCCAATGAAGCGAAGATTTGGATGGGCAAGTGTGGGACGGATAAATATACTTGGTATCTTATATCTCTCTAATGCCGTTAGTCAATCACCATGAAAGGTCTATCAGCGTCCATTACTCAGGATATACGGATGGTTCAACGACACCTCAAGAGTACAGCTCTTCACGCAAATCGCCGAAGCATACACTCCAATGAAAAAGGTGCCTATCTTATCGCATGAATAGATCATAAGCATACAAAATCCTCAATACCGGTCCCCATCCAGGAACTTGCATTTACTGAGCTATCTAAAGTGAGGATCACGAAACAGAAACGACAGGGCTGAGATAGTCCTCTCGTGCCATGCAAATGTAGCCACATTCCGTGGATCAGAATTCGTTTGATTGTGCCAGGCTGCGGCACGCTATGTCGCTAAATGGCTCTGATCGCTTTTATTGGACGAGTGCTTAATGCTTTACTAGAGATGCAAACGGCAAATATATGTGGTTGGATGGTCCTATTAAATGTCGATCTCATTATAGAGATAATATACCTGCGAATTTTTCTACGCAGCTTGGACAAGGCGTGGCTCAACCACGATACCTTGCGTATCCTCTGCCTTGCGACGATGTAAAGATAGGTACATGTAACTATGAATAGTTAGACCAAGAAGTAAACCTAGTTAATGACTTCGCATACCTAACTATGTGTTATCGCTCTTACTAAACTGAGTAAGTAGGTGGCCGTTACAGCTTGCATTTGTTCTACTAGTATTGCCAAAGTAAACTTTATACTTTATTGCACAAAACCAGCTTTATTTGTTTGCATATCACTCTCACAAGCTGAGCTGTGAGCTACAGTTTCCGCTTTTCACTTTTAAAATATTTCACGACAGAAACGCAAAGGTTTCGTTCGACTGCTTCAAAAATCAACTGCAATCAGACTGTTTGGAACCAGTTTTCCAAGGTATTTAGTCGTCCGAGTGACTTTGTTGAGATACCGTACGGGGCTATTTCTGGATGTCGCGTATTGCGTTGGAATGCGCAAACGCAGTGCGTAGACTGAGACGATAGTAAATTATTGACTAATTCCGCTCACATGTGCATTTGGGTATACCAGCTGTCATACTGTGTTTCACCAGATAATAAATATACAAAACACCAACCTAAATGGACGATGGATGGGACGCCTGCAAAATGAGAAATGATTCAAATATAGGAGACAGATCCCAAAATACACACATGAGTTAAAGTCGGAATGCACTTGTCAGTACATACTTAAGGGGATCAGCGTTGTCAAGTTGGCTAAAGATTTATGGCCAATTGCGGGAACTACTACGTCTTTGTTCGTCACCAATTTAACTCGCCCATAATATATTTAAGACCGCTAGTTATGAAGACTGTACTAGTCATTAGCGTTAGCTCTTTAGCACGTCTATTTGTTAGGTGGATGTTTGTGAAAGGACGTACTCGACGTTAGAGCAGTAATTATAATGTTGTTTTTGAAAATAGCCAAGTAAAACACTGTTATTGATGAAGCGTGGTTCTCGGCCAGACATCACTGAGGTTAACTAAGTATTTGTTGAGTGTAAACCCGTTAGTCAAGCTTAATTTCAACCGTCATAGATACTCCACAGAAGAGAAGCCGCTACAATTGCGAATTGAATTGAATTTGATATTACCTACTGAAATAACCAAAATTGTTGTAATCCCTACATGATGTAGCCACATCGCAGAAACAGTTTTGTTTGTCAATCTTATATCCAATCTTGCCGAGTGAACAAGCTAAGCACGCCGATTTCTCTACTCCTGTCCCACCAACTTTAACGACTCATATATTACTACGAATTCAACCAGTCTTAACACTAATGACACCGATTTCTGATCTTCCAGGAAACCCAAACGACAAGATCCTCTACGGACGAAACAAACGTCGAAGCGCATCCTTCCCTGCCCCTCGCTCCTTGGACCGTCGTCACTCCCTTCGGATTTTCGGGTCCTCCAGCAAGTACCTGCAACGTTGCGCTTCCACCAGAAGCCTGCATCACAAGAATGCGAATACTACAGACAGCTCGTCCTCCACCGACTATCCGCCGAGTGTTGAATCTGCTGAGCCCAGTAAGTATCCCACTTCTGATTATGAATCGAGTAAAGTATCTACTGTAACTTCTGCCTCTCTATTACGTTTCCAGTTTACTAGCTATTGCTTAGTGATATTGTAACAACGTATAGAGAAGTACAGTAAACCGAGAAATTAGCTGGGCAAGCCTTCATAGTAATTTAGTTTTTAAGGGTCTGCTTATGGCGTTCAGTATGCACGCAGAAAAAGTAGAATCAGGAGCCATTTGATGTCAGTTCATCTTGATTTGTACTGCTGCTAATGATTTGTTGCTCTCCAATCATCAACGATCTTCGACGTTGATTATCGAAATTAGAATCTTCCGATGTTGCCCTACAACGTATCTTCCCGATTTATTTTATCTCGGTGCAGGTATCCTTATTCCCAGCCAGCAACTTCTTAGGCAAATAATTGGCAATTAAATATTCACTTACCGAAGATGCTAATGACCGTGGTAATCAAATTAACTTCGAGTACTCCGATAGTTGGTTATCTTATAAACTTGGCTCTAGTTTTAGTTTGAGTCATAAACGCAATAACTGTAGCTGAATAGATTGGAATCTAGTTACGGGGAAAGTCTCGTAAAATGCCATACAGGCAATAATACCTTTAATAGCTCCCACGCCTGCTGAGGGATATCAAGCTTCCTTCTCTACAAAAAATCATTTAGAAACTCCGATATGTGTTTTTCCTGTTCCCGCTAATGAGGCTTCGTTGTCACGTTGCAGAGAAAGTGTCCCTGCTCTCCCGCTTATTCAGACGAAGCGGTCGCAGCAAGCAGTCGCGCACTATGAGCACGTTCTCCGCACAGTTCCCGCCGACCGAGTGGTTCAACTCCAAGGCGGTCCACCTGCACTGTGTCGCCACGCAGACCAACTCCAAGGTAAACACACCAATTCTACATTTAGACGCTTATATTGCCGTTGGAACCAATTCTAATACTGAATTTGTTTGCAGGAATCCTTGCAGAGCCAAACGTCATACGTCTCATCCTATTACGACGGCTCAGAGATCAGCAATCGGTCATCAACGCTTCCACGTCGTCACAAGCGCCATCTGTCCACGGAGTCGGGGCTGGCTAGCTCGTTGCACTACGACCACTCGCCGGTGCGTCACTCGAGCCCGAGCTCTGGAAGCCTTCCTCGGTCTACACTCAGCAGGAGCTCCACACACAAGACTATCCTGGACCACTTCGGGTCACCCCGGAACAGCGATCCCAAGCTCAGAGAGAGCCCCAGTGGAAGTCTTAAAAGAGTAGACTACTCCCACTCAGATCACATGATGTCCACCAGCGGACCTTCCAGCTTAGAAAGCTCGAGCACTCATCGGACTCCACGGAAGGACTGCAAAAGCGGCCCTTCGTCTCTAGAAACACAGAACTCGCCACTGAAGAGAAACTACCTGACCAGCGGCAGCAGCGGCCACTCCAGCCTCGAGTCCCACATATCAGATCGCACCCTGAAGCCTTCACCTAGTCATAGCAACGGAGCTCCCGGCCTGAGTAGAGCACAGTCGCTCGTGAAAGTGCAGAGTCTACAGAGCTCCCCTAAAAGCCTCCACAAGAACAGAAACAAGCCGCCGATCGTGGGTGGAGAAACAGTAAAAAACAGCAAGATCGCTTCACCCAGGACCCAGTACTCTCCAAAAAACTGTCCAAACACACCGAAGAAAACGGCAACCCCTTTACACAGTAGAACCTTAGGAACGAAACCCGAGAACCCATCGACGACCATGTTAGCCAGTTCAAATTCAAACAACTCAATTACGCTTAAAGTTACCACGAACACAATATCACAGAACGGCGGCACCAATACAAAAGTTTACGTACAAAACTCACCAGTGAGATCCGTCATCACTTTCGAAAATGGTAAAGTCACGGAGACGAACAACGGCAGCAACAACATCTACATCATCAACGATGACAGACAAGTCGTGTCCGTGTCGCAAAATGGAGTCGCGAATCAAACTACGAAAAACCCAACAGAGACTTCCTTTGACACTTGCGAAAAGAACAAACAGGTGTACCAAGAAACCGAACCGCTGAGGGAGCAAGAAAACAAGTTCAACAAAAATTCTATTAACGATACAAACATGAATAACAACCGCAAACTTTCTCTGCAAATTGGCGCCACTAACAATAAGAATTTTATCTACAAGAACCAACTGAACAACACAAACGAAGCCGCTTCGAACCCGACGTCTCCTGCCATACACAACAACATCCACGGACTGGACCCCACCGCAAATCACAGCAACCCGGCCACGCCCACCAAGAGTTACGACATCATCGGTTCCCTTGGCAGTCTTAAGTACCAGAAAAACTCCCTGACATCGGCGAACACTGATCTACAGAGCAACCTGAACTCAAACAGCGAACTGAAAAGCGTAGATCTGCTAAAGAAAGCCGCCGCTTTACAAATGCTAAACGGACTCCCGATGGTGAACAATAGGATGAGTTCAGACTCCATTGCAAACCTGCTAACGAAAGGAATGGAGCACAAGCCAATCGTTCTGGGATCCGAGCCTAATTTGGCGTTGAAGAACAACGACCAGCTAAAAGACATCAACACATCGACAGAGAAGATAAACTGTTTGGAAAACAAACAGAAGAGATACAGCCTGAGCCAGGAAAGCAAGAAGGAGAATCAGGATTTCTACAATTTTCCGAGCTTAAGCGATTTGAGCTTTAATTTTACTAGTTTAGCTGCACAGAAGATATTGAAAGGGGTCAGTATCAACAGCGTGGATACGCTTGTTGAGTTGAATATGGCAGCAAACAATTCTGAGAAGCAGAATAACAGAGATGTTGCTGCAGTGTGCACGGACTTCGGCCTTGTATAGAATAAGCTTTTGTTAATTTGTTAAAAATGTACAATACTAGAGTAGAATAACAAGTATTTGTAAGGTTTTAGTACTAAGACTACTTTTAACCTTCTCTTTGAATACATCGTAACAATAGTTTGACGAATTGTACTCAATCAATAATGTATTCCCACAAGTTATCCTTAGCAATCTTCTAATATTTCGTTTGTTTTTCATTTACATTAGGTACTAACTTATTCATCAAAAATATCACAGTAGTATGTAACAAAATATAATTATGAATATTTACCAAGCATACATAATCACTTTTCTAAGTTTGTAGCTCACCTTTATGAAATTGTAATTGACAATAAAATGTGTATACTACGAAAACGTAAAGTGGCCTAAACTTTATACCTTTTAGGAATAAAGTCAATTAAATAGCAATAAATTGCTTTACACTACAGCTCCCTTGTCTGCCATTTACCTGTGTCCAGATTTTCTACTTTTTAAAAGCACTTAGTGCCATCACATAACCTTCCAATAAGTTTATGTTGAGTACAAACTAGAAATACCTTGCAGGAGTAATATGGTAAATCAGAGTCCATCCAGTTTTCATAATAATAAACAAAGGAAAGTTTTGTACAAGCTATGAATGTCATGTCTAAGTGCCATAACACAATAAATAGTAAGGTTCAATAAGTATGCAATGCAGAAAGCAAACTGGAATTGGTAAAGGGATTGGTATCATTATAGTAAGTATATTAACTGTAATGTGAACATTTTGACGTTCAGATAAAAGGGTAATATTTATTCATTAGAGACTAATCAGAAGTCAATGCATATAGGCATAAGTGTCCAGTAACGCCATTTGTAAAAATGTATTAACAATTAAAGTTGATGCTTTGAATATTTGTCTTTTTATTCCCTGATACCCTTTTAGGGAATGTAGATACAAACAACAACAGTCATGTGATGCTCTGCAATCATAAAGAGACAGCTAGTAAAAACAAGTAGGTACCTAGGTACTGATAGGTCTGAATATAGTGTGCAGGTAAACCAGGGAAGATAGAGAAATGATAAAAAACTTGCAGCAAAAGACTGCAAATTGTGAAACGGCAATAACCTCAAATTCAAAATCTTAAGGCTTTAGATCAAAATATAAAACCTTTATTTCAGGACTTTCTAATTAAGTATCAAATAAGGAAGGAAATAAATGCATTTACAATATTACCCTGTAGTCTATGTGCAGGTTATAGTGCTGTGTTCCATCTGGTCAGTGACTTGTGAGGGCTCCGTCTCTGTTTGATTCTTTATAGAATTCAACCAATCGTCTGTTGGCTCAAACTTCTTTGTTTCTTCTAAACATTCACTGCTCTCCTCGTCAGTTACTTGGCAATCGTTAGTCTCGGAAATATCATCAGTAGCATCATCACTAGACTTACATTCAGGGCATTTTGGAAGTTCGGGTGTGTCTCTGAATTGTTTTGAGACCTCATCTGATCTTATGATTACAGAACACACACAGTTGTTTGTGCTTGTAATTTGCTTTAAAGCAGCCTCTTCTATAGCTCCCAAGTCCTCGCTTTCCGTAGCCAAATCCTCAATACATTTATAGGAATAAAGGTGATCATCATTAGGGCTAATATAGTCTTCTAGTGTAAACATACTGCTATCAAAATTAAGTCTCTCCAAATCTATTGCTCCATAACTGTTAATATTATTCAGTAATGTGGACTCGTTTTCATAAGATATTTTAATATTTTGAACACAGTTTCGCCTTAAATCCTTGTTGCCTTGGCATTGTTTTCCGATAGCGTCGATTTGCCTCAAAGTTTTTAGCTCCCTTGCCTTCAAACTGGCGTAAATATCCGCGAAAGATTTCTTCACGGATATTTTTAGCTGAAAAGGAAAGACGTATTATTGGACAATGTATCTTTATAATAAAACTCATATCACCTAGAGAGGAAAACTCGCAAAACTCTTACATTTTCGATAATTTTGTCCAAATCGTCTGCATCACTCGCCATGTTTACTATTTGCATTGCAGTCAGTCAGTGGCAGTGACAGTCTTGCTTGTGACAGTTGACACCTAAATAAATGACTAATGCATAATGAATGACACATGAATGACAGCTGCCAGCGACAGCCGTGCAGCCGACGACGCCTGTCAGAATCGATCCTACTTTAATCTATGTCGATCGATTCTACGATGCACAGTGCACACAGGCACAGCACACTCACTCAGCAAGTCAGCAAGCACAGCCCGTTGAGACTCGGGCTCAGGACTCGGGCAACCATTACGTAGTATATTATCGTTATATCATATTATCTTTACGGGCAACGAGCAAGTAGGGACACGGTATCGAAACAAAAGTATCGATACTGTACTCATATGATGTATCGAAAAAAAAGTATCGATACGGTATCGGTATCTGTATCAAAAGTATCGATACTTCTAGGTATCGAGTACTTTTACGTAGAAAAAAATAAACAGCTGAATGGTCTGGAAAATGACAAACTTTTACGTAAATCTTCATACTTTATATATTTTGAAATAAAACAAGACAAGAAATAATTCAATCATGCAATTAAATTTATTTTTTAAATAACATTAACAATATATACACCGTGAATTTTAAGACACTCTGAAGCCGAAACCTGGTTGGTGTAGACCATCGAAACTTTCGAGTGGTTTCGACAATTTTCCAATTCGGGTTAAAAAAAACTCGAAAATTGAGTCAACTTTTAGGTAAAAGTTTATTCAATTTTCTAGTTTTCTAAGAAAGAACTCGAGTTTTCGAGTTTTTTTCACCCGATTTGGAAAATTGTGCCACAACGCGATAGTGTCGACGGTCTACACCAACAAGGTTTCGGCGAGTGTCTTAATATTCATGTGTATAATTACACTTTTTCATAGGCATAATTTTAAATTCACAGCCAAGAACTTATCTATCACCTATCAATTTATTGACATCAATTAAATATTTTTCTGGCAGGTTGTGGGGCGCGGTTGGATTGGATTTTAGTTCCGTCCTGTTGTTAGTCATAGACTAGAATCGATACTAACTATAAAGTACTCATATCGGTAAAGAATCGAAAAAAAAGTATCGATGCCAAAAGTACTTGGCATCGGAAGAGAAGAATCGATTCCACCTAGGAATCGATCTTTTTTTCGTGTCCCTACGAGCAAGTGACAGATCCCTGGACTCGGGTGCTGAGCTGTGACGATGGCAAAAATGCAAAGAGTAGGTATATAAACCTATATAAACTTAGCAAAATTAATTTTTTGGTCCTTTTGGCCTTGCTCCATAAGGCAACACAGCATTCTCCTTGCCTGGATAAATTGCAACTCTTTGCTTACCATGGAGTACAGCAAAGAGTTTCATTGATCTGCGACAGCTTCCCAACGATTTTTTGACTTGCGGTGACAGGTGGAACCTCAGAACAATAACTATGGAACTTGACAGCTTGAGATTCAATTGTGTAGAACTAGCGCCCCCTGTAAACATCACAAAAATCATACAAAAATGCCAAACAAAATGTCCTGTCGACGCAAAAGGTCGATCACGGTATCACGGTATTCACGGTCGATGGAAGACTGTTGTAAAATAGTTTCATTGATCTGAGTTGGACACAGACAAAAAATAGTAACTGAATCTGAATGAGCTTGAGTGACTTTTACAGGGGGGCGCTAGTTCTACGCAACTTAACGCAAAAAACGTGTCATCAAGCATTAGTCCCACTTGTCCCCGCGTGCCAAAAGATGCAAAAGATCGCTGGAAAGATGTACAACGTCTTATTACCTTATTACTTTCTCTGTGACAGCGACAGACAGCCAGCCATATTTTTTTTGGTTGTAAACAAATGGGCTTATAAACTGCCTACTGCTCACTTCAGAGGTCGCCACTGTGGACCGTCTATAAATTTGACAGTTCCTCTTAGTAAACATGTAAACAAACTAATTATTTTATGAATAAATTCTTTCAATGCCTCGTTGTGCAGCTGTTGATTGCAAAAATGTGGGGATTCATATATTCCCTAAAGACGCTAAAAGAAGAAAATTGTGGGAGAAAGCTCTTCGTATAAAAAATTGGCATGCAAGTACTTCGTCAAGGTTATGTGCTACCCATTTCCTACCTGACGATTATTTTGGACCAAATTCGTATACAGGTGATAAATCTCTAATCAAAGTGTTGAAGAAAACTGCTGTACCGTCTTTATTTTCACATTCTAAGGTCAAAACAATCACACAGACAACACAACAACAACAGCGATCGGATAGACAGCTTCGGAGAAGCCTGAAAATGACCGGGATCTCATCCTCGAGTTCATCTTCAACTCCGAGAAGGTTATTCTTGTCGTACGCCCTTAGTCTACAACAAGAAAATGGATTTTACAATAAAACCGCAACATAACCTTTATATCATAACAATGCCAGTTTATAACTTACCTTTCAATTAAAACTGCTTTTTTACCAACGATGGACGCTTTTCTTTTTCTCAGCTCGACTTTTAATTGAATCACACTCCATGTCGCATACATTGATATAGTTTATTTTGATATTTCAATTATTCGTGAAACAATAACAACTAGACAATATGGCAGTTCTTAGACACCCCATAGTGCTGCCCTCTGCAATTGGCTTTCAGTTTCAAACCCTATTGGAAAGTTTTGTGTAAATTATAAAATTACAACCTGTAATGTAGGCTATTATTAACAGGGATCGGAACGAAGGTGTGAATTTACCTAAAGTTTGTAGTGGGACATGACAAGGAGCAGTTACAACCACTTGAGTTGAGTTGAAAAAATGACTGCACCTCTGTATGAATGTTTTGTTTACCTCGCTTCAATAATGTAAAGTGTACAGTACTCAGTCATTTTTACGAAAAATTGAAAAATAAAAAAGTTATGATTTTTTTGGGAATCAGCAGTTTGAAAATGTTTATATTTCGGTGTTTCAAATGTAAGGAACATGTAAAACTAATAAAAACAAAAATTAACTGGTTAGACAAAAACCCGAAATTTAACAGGTTTAATTCAAACCGGTTCAACTCAAGTGGTTGTAACTGCTCCTTGTTATGTCCGACTACAAACTAGTAAATTCACACCTTTTCGTTCCGATCCCTGATTATTAAACATTACAAACTTACTACTACACAAACGATTCTTGTCAATAAACATTACCAAATGTCAATGTTTCATTAACAACTTGCAATAATACTTATTATGCTGGTTAGAAAAGGGGACAATGGTAAGTTCACTTAAATATAAGTTACACTAATCAGTAATCATCACGCTCAAGCCTTTTCCCCGGAAGATGGATGGGTAGAGAAAAAAGACCTCCACCTTCCACTTTCTTCAATCGTGGCTTAATATCTTCCTTAACATGCTTAAAACAAGCTTGCCGGGTACGTATACGCAGGTAGAGGTAGAGGCAGGCCTCCGTCACTGAATGTACTCGCGCTATAATTACCTACCGCCCGCGCCCGAGCTCTCGGGCGCCCGGCTATGGCCCGGGCGCCCGAGAGTAAGTATGGTTGTCGCAAGCCAAGCGCACGCACGTTTTGAACTGTATTAGTATCGTACGAGTATCTGCGATGCGAGGCAGCCCTGCGATTAGTGTGAGATCGCGCGGTGCGAGGCGATCACAACTGTACGCTTGAGCATTTAGGCACATTTTAGCATGCAGCGGTTGCTGACGCGACGGAGTAGGCTACTATAGCAGAAGGTATTGGAAATTTCCTACTGAGTGAAGTATCTGTTACGTAGTAACTATTTAGTAATCTGTGGTAGAGGTACCTTCTTCTAAACAGCCCATTCACTAACACAGCCAATTTCGTCTTTTGAGTCTCCCCATGAACGTGAAACCCTGAAGCGTGAACTCATGAACGTCTGGGCTCGTTAGAACGTCTGGGCTGTTGTGCTTCCACTCAGTTTTTGACGATTTCCTTATCATCTTCACCTGAAGGTACCTACCTAGTGAACGGAAGTTTGGTATTGTTAGTTGTAATTGGGGCTCATTTGATAAATCACCATGATCATCGTAGTAGTTTAAATGGTGTTTCAATTTATAAACTTCTTCGGAAACTTACATACTCATACAGGGTGGTCCAAAAAGTGATGTCCAAATTTTTTTTTAAGATTCCTCGTGCCTTGTTGTATCCGAAAATACCCCATGTATGTTCCGCAACTTTTAGCGGTTTAGAAGTTATAATTTTTTTCGTGTGATTTGTGCTATGATTGCTTGCTATGATGCTTGGATTTGAAGGTTTGGCCACTTTGAACTTTTTTTGTGTAACATACTGTATGTTTTCTTGTATTTTTTGTGTATCACCCCTCAATAGGCAATAGTTTTATGAACTACTATTGTAATGTGTCACTGATTGTTCAATTTCAGATTATTTAAATGCTTTCGATGATTCCTTAATAATTCAATTCAATTCAATTCAATATTCATTTATTTCAGACCGTTAAATTTAGTCCATAGTGTTAGTAACAATATCTTAAAGTCTAGTGTTAGTAACAAACATAAAATTAAAATAAAAAGTTAACATATACACACAGAATACACACACACGCGAGCATCTCATCTCGTAGTGTGGAGCTGCACCCAACGACTCAACATTGGGGAGTCCCACCGGTCTATAAATACACTCAGGATTCTGTTGGTGCTGCCGCGGAGGCGAGCCAGCATGGAGGCGCTTCGTTTTCTCATTATAGCGTAAAAGTCATCCGTACGCGCCTCCGCAAACATGCCAGAGGCACTGCAGAACCGCGGCAGCCGCAGCAGAACCCTGAAAGCGTTATTATACTGGACCCGCAGGTCGCTATATGCCCGCTGCTTAAAGTCGACCCAAAGGCTGCAGGTGTAAAATGACTGGCAGTATGCTTTAAAAAGCGTTATTTTAACTGCTTTCGTACACCTAGCGAACCTTCGGGCCAGCATATTACAGCGGACAGCCAGCGACCTGCGTTCCCTCTCAATGTCCATATTATCTTTAAGATCATCAGTGACCCAGTGGCCCAGGTATTTGAACTTCTGTACCCTACATAGAGGAGTGCCACAGAGTGAGACTTCAGGCAGATTATGGTAGGTTTTAGAGCCTGATTTAAAAACCATAAGCTCACTCTTTTTTGCATTATACCTGAGCCCATGGGCCACCGCATAGGACTCACACATTGCCACGAGCTTCCTAAGAGCACTAACCGACGGGCTCAGCAGCACCATGTCATCGGCATAACTGATGTTGTTCATACAAACACCATCAATATGACAACCAACATTGGCGCCGCTGAGCTCACCGATCAGTCGGTTCATATATAGGTTGAAGAGCCGCGGTGAGCTCAACCCCCCCTGCCTCACCCCGCACTCCAGCCCATACTCTTCCGAGTAAGCGCTAGCCCATCGTACGCTGTTCCTCTGATGATCATACCAGTACCTAAATAATGATACAATGTCAGACGGCACCGTTGTATCCTCACGCAGCTTACCCCATATTACGTCATACGACACAAGATCGAACGCCTTTGACAGATCCAAAAAGCAGGCGAACACCGGCGTTTTCCTAATGGTATAGTACTGGACAGTTTGCTTGAGGCACAGTATGGCGCTCTCCGTCGACAGTCCCGGCCTAAAGCCGAATTGAGCGTCGTGGAGTTGTACATGTTCAGCCAACTGCTTGTCAAGCAAACTGTCCAATACCTTTGCAACAACTGTAGCCAGGGATATAGGCCTGTAATTGGACACGTCAGAGGCGTCCCCAGTCTTACTCTTTATGATCGGTACGACAACAGTATGCATCAAGGCCTGTGGCAGATAACCATGACTAACACATAAGTTAAAAAATAAGGAGAGGACTCTTGGTAGGTGGGGTCCCGCCAGCTTAAGGTGCTCGATGCTGAGACCATCATGACCCGGAGACTTACCTCTTACCATGCCTCTAATGATGGCTTCCACTTGTTTAGCGTTAAACATGGTGGGTGTCCCCCCGCCACTGGTCTCAGCCTCGGTCACGCGTTGCTCGCGTGGCAACAGTGATTTCACAGTAAAGTGCTGTCGAAACAAGTTCGCTATGGCAGTAGGCTCATTCAATCCAGCCACGCTCACGGGCAGACCCGTCTTTGCATTTAGTTTATTGGTCGACTTCCAAAACTTTCCAAACAATTTTTCTGAGTGTGTTTTTGCAAGCATATCCATCTTAATTTGTTGCTCATTATTTAAACAGAACTTTAATTTAGCTTTAAAATGCTTTCTGGACTCACACATTTGACGAAAAACACTCCCAGATGTAGTTTTACCACACAATAACCACATCTGATAGCATAGCCGGGCCTCCCCGTGTGCGTCACTGACATGTTTATTCCAGCCTGTTATATACCTATGACTCCTCACCATATCCCTACCTATGTACGTACATTTCGCACCCTCTCTGAGAATATTTATCACACTATTATACATATTATCCAACAATGTACAATGATAAGTATTGTGACACAATTTAACAGAACATTCAGTGCATTCTGGGGGGAAATCGATTACCTTTAGCATGTCGTTACAATATTCATAATATTTCGCAATTTGATTCTTATCTCTTTCTCCCCATCTCACTTTATCGCAGTACACATAGGAAGTAGTTAATTTTTGATTTATCACAGTGATATCACATTCAAAAACAATAGGATAGTGATCAGATAGGTATACCCCATACAACACTGACGCATTTATAAACAACCTTTTCGCCGCAGTCGTCACTATGCAATGGTCTAACCAACGTCGGGAGCCGCTGGCTTGGCAAACAAATGTGTGCGTATCACTAGGTAGGAGTTCACCGTCAATACACGACCATGTTTGCTCGGCGCATGTACTCAGCAACTCTCTGTGGAAACGTTCTCCCGGGTGCGCGTTAAAGTCCCCTAATAT
The DNA here is from genome assembly GCA_963457715.1 of Argyresthia albistria. Classification (NCBI taxonomy): domain Eukaryota; kingdom Metazoa; phylum Arthropoda; class Insecta; order Lepidoptera; family Argyresthiidae; genus Argyresthia; species Argyresthia albistria. Next base: position 10,315,416 of record OY735256.1, on the reverse strand, counting down.
AATGACTGATTCCACGCCTTCAGAATCAATTATTGCAGTTATTTCACTAACACAATGACTAAACTCTATTAAACTGTCACTTTTATTGTTATCAAATGGCATGTAAACGGAGAATATTAAAAATGAACGGTTATTATTCAATATTTTTATAGCCACTATGCGATCACTGTTACAGGAAATAACCGACACTGTTTGGAAAGCGGTTTTCCTCCACAACAGGGCCACCCCGCCGTATGGTCGTCCACGAATGATTCCAACAGACGTATCGATGGCTGACTTGCCCGTGTATGCAAAGTCCTCATGCAAACTTCCAAGATTGGGTAACTCATGTGGCCATAACCATGTCTCTTGAAGGGCAATGACATCGGCAGTTTTGCATAGTCTTCGCACACACTCTGTCGATCTGATCACACCTTTACAATTAATAATGGTGGCCATAAAAAGCTTAAACAATTTTTTTTGACGTGACAACGTCTTATAAATTGGTTTGCCGGGTGACACTTCAAGAAACTGCGTTACGCTCCGCTCACGTTATGCGCTCACAATGAGAGCGAGTGAGAGGCACGCGTCCCTTCCACTCGGGCATGGTTAGCCCGCCTAAGAGCGAGAGAGACAGACATAAAAAGTGAAAGGCGAAGCGAGTGAAAAGGGAAAGCGAGATTCTTTGTATAAATTAATGTTTTAAATATAATTCTTTGTATAAATAAATGTTTTAAATTGTTACTATTATTTCATCCTTCTTCCTACTATACGAATGAATATTCACATTAAAATTATTTTACCACTCAAAGTCGTTGTCACGTAAAACTTTCGCCCGTATACCGACTTTACAGGCAACCAATTTTTTTTTTGGACAATATTTTTTCTTAGCTCATTTTCACCTTTTTATAAGCTTGGACGCCGATTTCATTGAAAAAATTCCTATTAGGAACAATTTAATTAATACTATTTGGTAAGCTTATGAATTTTCTAAGTATTTAAAAGTATTTTGAACCTATGATACATCCATTTTGTATTTGTAAGAGAATTGAAACTCAAACCTAAAGGTTTCACTTTCGACCCTTTTTTCGGTAACTTGTAATGATAAATGTTGTAAAATTATAACACATAAAAAAACGATTAAGGACCATTATTTAAGAGAAAAAAAAAATTACTAAATATCTTACTATTAAAAAAGTTATGATCATTTTAATTTGCTCGGGTAGAAAATTCACAAATTACATTTAAAATGTCATAACTTCTAAACCGCTGAAAATTGCGGAACATATATGGGGTATTTTCGGATACAACAAGGCATGAGGAATCTTAAAAAAAAATTTGGACATCACTTTTTGGACCACCCTGTATGAGTATGTAAGTTTCCGAAGAAGTTTATAAATTGAAACACCATTTAAACTACTACGATGATCATGGTGATTTATCAAATGAGCCCCAATTACAACTAACAATACCAAACTTCCGTTCACTAGGTAGGTACCTTCAGGTGAAGATGATAAGGAAATCGTCAAAAACTGAGTGGAAGCACAACAGCCCAGACGTTCTAACGAGCCCAGACGTTCATGAGTTCACGCTGGATACACCCAGGCATGAGGAATCAAAAATAATAATTTGGACGTTACTTTTTGGACCACCCTATAAAGACAGATCAGAGCAACTTTATTTTTCACTACACTATACAGATCAGCTGAGCGCTAGGCTTCCAGAACCTAGAACAAAACAATATATAAATAAATATATAGTAGTTTTAGTTTAACTAGGTAGTCTACAACAAGAACACAACTACGGTTAGAGTTTGATGTTATTAACATTAATGAAGTTACACAAGGTTTGGATAAATGGGGAATTGACGTATAATAAAAGGGATTTGAAATTTGAAGGTCTGGGAATATAATTGAAACAAAAAGTAAACTTTAGAAAAAACCGACTTCCACAAACCCTATTTGATTAGATTGAGTTTAATACAAACTGTTACCCCTTATCCCCCCCCCCCCCCCCTTGGGAATTAATTTTATCAAATCCCTTAGTGCTATCCCACGCTACTCAGAAACCTCTGTACAGAGTTTCATGGCTCTAGGTCCACCGGTTTAGGCTATGCGTTGCCTGCCCATCAGCCACGCATTGTATTGTACCTAGTATTGAGCAGATCTGGTGGCCATATGTGGTCTTCATCAGCAGTTCCGCCTGCATCACAATATTATGCTTACCGTGTGCATTTGCACGAGTTATTATGAAAAACACAAAAATCACTATAGGTCTGCCTATAATATTTGAAGAGTTCCCTCGATTTCTCCAGGATCCCATCATCAGATCCTGACCTGGTCAATGGGACCAATGGGAAGGTAAACCCTTTCAAACAAAAAAATAATTTTCCAAATCGGTCCATCCGTCTCGGCGCAATCGGGGAACACATAAAAAAAAAACATCCGGACGAATTGTAAACCTCCTCCTTTGGGAAGTCGGTTAAAAAGGAGGAAGAAGATTGATTGCAGGAATGACCTAGACGAAGACGGCAAATTGTAGATGTGGTGCGGGATAGTTATTCTCGTATAACTTTTTGTTGGTAAAATCCGACCTTTATTTTATTTATATGACTATAAATCCCATACATAGCGCAAGCGCAACTGTCGATTGCAGGGATCTGTCACTCATCGAGTGTAACCCGTAATCTTCAGATCACGGATAATGTTATTATTTGCCTGGTATTGCTATTCATATTGGAATCGATGAATCGATTCAGTCTTTAATCCTGGCAACATTAGTTGGTGTGGCCACCAACAAAATTAGTTATTGATTTATTTTCTGCGTTTGACAGACGAGTTGTTGCTGAAAAATATCGCATCGCTCTCTACTCTCTAGTTTTCTTGTGATTTTGAAGGCAAAATAATGTGTTTCTTGTAGGATTTCGTCGTAAAGTGTAATTCAAAAGTGATAGTGCAAATAATTAGTTAAAATGAGTGAGCTAAGGAATCGCCGCGGCGATGGAGACGGGAAGGAGAAGTCTGGAGGCGAGACCGCTGAATCTGACCATGTATTCTAAAATCTTGTTATTTTGTGCATTGTTTAGGTCAAATCAGACCAGTTTCTAATGTTATTGTGTCCTTGATAGGTGGATTCGGAGGAAGAGAAGGGCTTGGAAGAGAAGTATGTGGACGAAATGGCGAAGAACCTTCCGCAGGGCACTGATAAAACCCCGGAGCTTCTGGACTCAGCCCTATCTGGATTATCTTCAAGGTATTTATTATAGCATGACTTACTAAGCCTTCTGATCATTTCGTGAGAGCAATCAGAGATTTTTACACAATATTTTATTTTCTATAGATGGCGAAACTGGGTAATCCGTGGTATATTCACTTGGCTGATGATTGGCGCATTTTGTTTGCTAATTTATGGAGGACCCCTCGCCCTTATGATAACGGTAAGCCAAAGTTTAAAATCTACAGCCTCAGTTTTTTTTTAAATAAAATAGTGGCTAAGGAGTTGTTTTTTTTCTGCCAGGTACTCTGTGTACAAGTGAAGTGTTTTGAAGAGATCATCAACATTGGGTATGCTGTGTATCGAGTTCATGGCTTGCCTTGGTTCCGGTCCTTATCCTGGTACTTTCTGCTGACTTCCAACTACTTCTTCTACGGAGAGAATCTCATTGACTACTTTGGAGTTGTCATCAACAGAACTGTAAGTTTTTTTTTTAAATTTTATAATCCTGTTGTCAAGGGATTTTGAATCTTTAGCTAATGATGTTACAGTAAGTATGACTAGAAATACCTAATTCACATAAAAACTGGTTGTTTTTTGTAATACTCAGCTGGTCACAGCTACTGACCAATGCCATATTGTCGCAACATGTAAGAGGCTATTGCTTCATTTCCAGCCGCATGTATTAAATCAATTTTTTATTGGTGCATAAACATTTTGCTGTAGGATAATTAAATTAAGTTTTTATAGTCTGTACTTTGTAGCCTGTATTTATTTGGTGTTCTGTGTTCTGTGGTTTGTATTTGCAGTGCTGGCTCAGCACTGAAATACAAGGACTTATTTTAAGAAATTTGTTTATGTGGTCTGAGTCATCTCATGCATTATTTACTTGCATAATTATGGCAGGATTAAAAAACATATTTCATACAGGATTTTACTAATTTCAGATTTAAATTGTATTCTCTTAAACATCACTCCATAACATGGATAATTTTATAAATACCAAGTTAGCTTCACTAGTGTTTATAAATTGAAATTGCTGCATTCTGAACTTAATTACAATAACAAAATAATACCCTTTGATATCTACCTACTGCATGTCAAGTCTTTGTTGAATTGCATTGTTGTTTAGGTCTCTTAGTCATTAAACAACTATGGCTGAAAGGTACAAATTAAGTCATTTACGCCTTACAAGTTTTTTACCTGTTGCATTTGTGGTGTCCCTCCTTGTAGCATTAAAAAGGTCACATGCCTAAAATAAATAAATATAAGTATATGTAGCCACCTAAGGTCCCCACCGACGGACATGGGCTTTGGATAAAACATAGTATGATTAAGCCACAGTAAGATAGATAGATAGATTGGCCAACCCAAGTCAGTCATAGACCTAGGCAGTCTTTTGTTCCTACCACAAATGTCTATAGTTTTTCCTATCTCGCGAAATTATGCAGTAATTTAATGGCGAAACATGGGCGAAATCACGCCTCTGCCATTCCGTATGAGAAAAAGTGCTTAACTCTGATGTCAGTCATGGCTGTGATCTGATAAAGCGTGTGATCGTCCGATATTCTGAACACTGTATCCCCTATCAGTCATAGGCATCAGAATGATTGGCAGTTTGGAGCCATTTTTTGGCTTAGCTTTTTTTTGGCTTCTTTGATGTTTCCCGTACAAGGTGTGGCCCATATCTCCAAACTATGTTTACTAGTAGATAAATTCTTCTGAGCCTCTCTGACTGGACTTTGTATGGCTTCTTGAAGGTATTTGACGTTGTAACAATAATATAGCTTTATATCGGTGACCTGCACCATTCGGTAGAAACATGATTGTTAAGATTATCAAAGAGATAAAAATACTACGAAAAGTTACGTAGTATATTTTTTTAGTATGGATATACCCCGTATATTCCAATTTTATTATCTCTGGCAATGGCAATACATAACATTTTCTGGATAGTGGAGACAACTCACAAAACGTAGGTAAGTATAAAAATCACACCTCCACACATTTAATCCAATTTTACGAAATATCAGTCGTAGACTTTATTGTTTGCTTATCTTGTCAGATAATGGACTTGTTGTCTGCTTGTTGTGGTTAAACAACTTCGGCTAGCTGGGGCACTAATCAGTTGCGTCTTAAAATACCTATATCCGAAATATCTATTTTAAAACAGTTTATAGATTTTCGCCCGGTTTCCGAAACGCTGTTCTAAGGTGCCGATTAGCTAATCTATGAATAATTCAAAATAGCGGAACGTGATTGGCTGAAATTATTTAATTGCTCTGTTAGCTTATCGTAAGCTTTGAACAGCGTCTCTAAAACCGGGCGTTTAGCTAAGTTGTCGATTATTCATATTCGCCGGTTAATATTTATAATAACCAAGGTGATTGATTAAATACTTTAACCGGTCATTTTACATAATGAATGACCGTTTATTGTGAGGAATTGTGCCTTTCCTTTGACGCAACTGTACCTACCTATAAAGTATTAGAGTTCGGCCCCAATTAGTATGATACAAATTAATCTAATTATTTTTCGAGACACTAATATTTACTCTGTCAATAAGGAAAGGATATGATGCTTGGGTGACGAATATTTCACTCAACAGGCTAATAATATTTTGATATTATTTTGTTCACATTAATAGTTTTCCTTTCATAGCTAATATGAATGTGGATAAGATTAACAGCACAATATATACAGTGATGGTCCCACGGCCAAATTTAATGCTGATTGATATGTATTTTTTGTGGCTAGATTCAGATCACTAGTGTTGTCCATGACCTGTGGCATGTAAACAAAAATAAATATTCAAACATGATCTTCAAGATCATTTCCCGTTTTCATATGGGGTTGCAGAAGAGCCAAATTTTTATATTTAGCCAGTAGTTAAATAAATAGTTTTGTAGTTTATACAAAATCGTATGTTATTTATAACTCTGAAATGATTTATCAAAACAGTGCAAGTGTATTTAATAATTATTATTCGTTCCTTGGCGACAAGACAATGAACCGTTCGCTGTTTGGAGTTCGATGAATTTCAACCTCGGAAAGGTCGACTTTGTTTTTATTACGACACATTAACATTAGAAATCATGAAGCATTATTATACCTACATTTGGAATTTATGGGTTTTATTTTTATATATTTTCGTCAAGTCTGCTGTCTGTCCGTCCGTATGTCACAACTCACATCATAAACTTGCTAGGTATGTAGATGTATTCTGTGAACCCGCATGAGGCTCTCAATCCGTGGTCGTGAGTTCAAATCCTCGTGAGGGAATAATCTTTTTTTTTTGTTTTATTGTTTTGAGTCCTTAAGTTTTGTTATACGATAGTACGGTACCCTTCGTGTGCGATCCCGACTCGCACTTGATCGTTTTTTTCCATTTTCAAGTGTCTGTATTCAGTTTTTTGCATTTTATTCATCAACACAACAATTTATTTACATAAATACAGTTAATATTCTGCCAGCCTTTTTTGTGCAATAAAGTATAAAGTAAAGTAGTAGACAATGGACGTAGATAGTACTTCTGGACTAACTAAGCCCTTTGTCCGGGCACTTATGTTACGTTATGACCCTATAGTGGACCCTATGGTTCGTATCGTTCGCAGGACTACCTCAAGTTCCTGGTGACGTACCACCGGTTCATCTCGTTCTGCCTCTACTGCGTCGGCTTCGTGTGGTTCGTCCTCTCCCTCGTGAAACGCTACTACATGCGACAGTTCAGCCTCTTCGCCTGGACTCATGTGGCCCTGCTGATTGTCGTGACGCAGAGCTATCTCATCATACAGAATATCTTTGAAGGTGAGTCTTTAGAAATTAGAAATAAATAACCGGTCAAGTGCGAGTCGGACTCGCGCACGAAGGGTTCCGTACCATTATCTATATAAAACCGCAAAAAAAAACATCTTGTATGGAAGCCCCCCCTAATTTAATTTTAATTTCATAATTTATTTTTTAAGTAAATAATAAACTCAATATATTGTGAACATTTTAAGCGTCTACCTGCTACCATTATCAATATCGAGCAAAAAAATCACGTTTGTTGTATGGGAGCCCCCCTTATTATAGAATTTCTTTTGTTTTTTAGTATTTGTTGTTATAGCGTCAACAGAAATACATCATCTGTGAAAATTTCAACTGTCTAGCTACCACGGTACATGAGATACAGCCTGGTGACAGACAGACAGACAGACGGACGGACGGACGGACGGACGGACAGACAGACAGACAGACAGACAGACAGACAGACAGAAAGACAGACAGACAGACCCTAAAAAATAGTAAAATATAAAAATGTTACTGTAATATTTACTAAGCTATTACTAAGGCTCCGCTGTCCGTCTGTCCGTCCATCCGTCGTCGGTCCGTCAGCGGTTCCTAGAGAATGATATCTTCAATTTTCACAGAATGATATCTGTTGCCGCAACAACAACATATACTGAAATACGAGAGATATTACAAATTAAAGGGGGTCCCCATACAAGAGACGTGTTTTTGATTTTCTTTTTGTTTTTATTGTTTTGAGTGCTTTAGTCGCGTTGTACGGTACGCTTCTTGTGCGATTCCGACTCGCACTTGACCGATTTTTTCTTATTTATTGCGCGTAATAAAAATTATGAATTACTAGTATTCTGCCCTGCGTTAATTATTTCCAGTCCAATTCGGGCCGGCCTAAATAACACAAAAGTTCGTAATTAATAATAATAAATAACGTATGTTACGCTTCAAACACACGCGTACGTTCACCTTATGTTTATAAATGTTCATACGAATTCGTTATTCGCCAAGGCAACGAAAGATACATTTTGCTCATATTTTGGACCCTTTTAGTATATTGTAGAAAAGTAACTTCGACTACATTACCGAACACGCTACCTACTCAAATATCTAATTTAATAATGTTGATGTTGTCCATTGTCCGCGCCCGTAGGTAGAGGCTAATGTACGACATTCTCAGTATTCTATCAGAAGCAGGTATTTAAATCGATTGTCTGAATAGATTTTCTTATGACTCCCGTTTTATGCTCAGCTCCTCTTTCTTAAAACACATAGCTACAGATTGGATAAAGGCTAGTTAGGCTCTTTATCTAGTTTCAAAGTAGATCAATAACCCATCCGTTCATAACACTGGACAAGGCTATCTCAAGAGGCTTGTCTGTGCAGTGCATTGACTAAATGAATCACATACTTGATCAACGCATTAGCTATAAACAAATAATAGATAAAATCGACAGGGGTGTTAACATACAAATACTTATTATGAATCCTATTCAATTTTTGTTCTGATGAAATCTCACTCAGGCATGCGTGAATAAGAAAATAACTTTATTCATAGTTTAAAAAAAGTAAAACTGGTGATTGATGATTCTGATCTTTTTTTTGACATTAAAGTATAGGTTAGGTTTTGGATGTTACATGTTTGTGATGTCGCCGTTTCTGGTTCCCACGAAAAAGGCACAAAACTCTACCAAGGCTAGCGAAATGAAAATAGACTGTCCAGTCCACTACAGTAACACACGTACACATGCGAGAGGTAGTGCAAACATCGTCACAGTGCTCTGCAACCCAGATAATAATGTCAACGCGGCATTGTCAGGGACAGGGAAACCTTTGAAGCCTCCCCCCCCCCCCCCCGCCAGCCAGCAACTAGGCTGAGCCAGGTATATAGCTGTTGCTGTATTGTTGCCGCATACATACTATATCGTTTGTAGGGTACCATGCTCTTCGTTTTAGAATTTGAACTGACTGTTCAACATCAGCCCTCGCCAACAATCAGAAAATGGTAATAATGCAATAAAAGAAAGCTCTTTAAACTTTAACCTAAAGTTTCTGCAGCGAAAGACAGTAGTGATTCATTCATAATTCATGGGCACAACACAACAGTGCCTCTGGTACCCCGTATGGGAAAAGGCGTGACGCTATGTTGCGATTAAAGCCTACTCTTTTCCCTTTCCCTCTAGTGTATTGTAGTGTCGAGTCAGGTAGCTCTTATCCAGTGGAGAGCGCCAGTTTAGCGCGGGGGACGAGGTAACTTAGAGAGCTGTGATTGGTCAGCTGCTGCGGAGGCAGCTGAAAACTCTCACTAAAGCAATGGCGGCCCGTCATCGTACATAGGTTGCATACGTTGCACACAACTAATGTTTGGCGAGCCGCATTCCCCCGCAGGCGCAGTCAATAGAGTACACAATATGGTCTGTAATGCGAGATAGTTTTGTAGCGCATGTTTCCGCTAGTCTTATCATTACAACACAGGCCTTTGATGTGACGCAGGGACCGCCAGGAAGGACTGTATACCGTGAATAGAACAGAATAGAGCTATTCACGCGTCTGAACAATAGCGCACTCGCCTTAAGTGGTGTTTGTAATATCATCATTGTGCTCAACAGAGAACTTAGTAGCTATCTAAAGTACCATGTCATCACGCCTTTTTCCGTTCGGGGTGGCGGAAGTACAGTTGGTACCTAAACTTTATATAAAGTGGTGGAAAGGCAAGCATCCATATCTAGGGTTGTAGCTTTATATACACAGCAGTAGAACTGAAGTCAACTCAATCAGCCACGGCCGTATATGTAGCATATTTATGCACTTACAAACTTATTACACGGGAATCGAAGCCGTGAAATTGTGACTCCAATATCTCCGCAAACATGGCTTATCGCAGCTAATTGTGGAACTTGTAAATAGTTTTTGAATGTTTTCCTGTAGGATCTTGCGATATGGTCTGTATTTCGATTTCATTTTTTAAGTGGTTTTCCTGTTATTACTTCAGGATAGGGTATTAAAACCGCTGCATTATCATTTGCATTTTAACACTCAATGTCGACGGTTGAAATGGATAATGCGCAAGTAAGAGAATTGCAAGAAAGGAGAGAAGAGGAGGAGCTGCGGCAAGCACTCGAAGCAGGCAGGCCAACGCTGGGAATGCAGGCCAACGCTGGGAATGCAGGCCAACGCTGGGAATACAGGCCAACGCTGGGAATGCAGGCCAACGCTGGGAATGCATCCCAACGCTGGAAATGCAGGCCAACGCTGGGAATAGCTGCAGCGGCTAAACGTGAAGAGGAGATGGGGATAATTGATTGGTGATTGGATTTATTATGCCTTGGTAGGCCCATAAGGCAAATGGTGAAACAGACAGTTTAAAACGTAACTTATAGAAAGTAGAGAATAAGTGGCATAAGTGAATAAGTGAATTATAAGTGGCAGTATACAATGGAGTGCAATGGTGCGAGTAGATAGCGTAAGAGAAAGAGTAAAAAACAAAAAATATGTTTTAAAATATCAAAGCTCATTTAATTTACTGTATACCAACACACTGTTGCTGTATATAACATGAGGTGTTCTGTCACTCGGATGTGTTCGGGGTTACTCTGGCTGAATTCACGGGAATGTCACTATTTATTGTATGTTATTTGGATGATAGTATGTAAGTGAAAATATACTTACCGCATTAGGTTTGATCTGTAATGTTAGGTGTTTATGGATAAATAAATAATATCTTATTTTTTATTAGCTGGGGTCGGATCCAGTGTATCACTTCATAACGCACTCACCAATCCCGTATACAAGACTAATCAAATATTATATAACTGTGCATAGATTATTAGTAGACCTAATTAAAAAAAAAAAACTCGGCATCGATCGTAATTTATTTTCATTTGAGTTCTCGCGATTACCTAGATTCGTAAATGCCAGACAGCAGACAGTTACCTAGTGGTTGTGGTTAAAATAATGAGGTAAATTAATTAATTTCCCAGTGGAGTAGCGTGCCATGTCGTGGTAAGGTTACTATTACTCTGTCCGCCGAAACCGCTTTAGAAATTAACTTATTCCTAGTTCATACGGAGTTTCCAAGTTTATCAGAGAACAGTGTTGACTCGCGATCGAAATGGTTGGCCTTAGTGCCATTTGCTAGAACTCGACTTACCGCATATCTCGAGTAAACGTTGACAACTCCTTAACTCTGGGTTATTCTATGTACAATGTGTTGGAGTTTCCCTTTGCTTTCCGAAACAAGTGGAGTTATCGAGTTGGTATATCTGATTATTTCCTCCAATCTAGGAGAATGCTTGTTTTGAAGTAAAAATATGTTGATATTTTTGAAATCTATTACGAAGGATTTATTTATAGTAAACTCTATTGTTTAGGGATAGAGACGAAGTATTTGCCATATGCTATCCAGCTTGTTTCTATAAACACTGGAGTTATTTTAGGTCGTAAACAATACGATTTGTTCTATGAAATCACGTTTTGCAACTTAACATATGTAAACACTTGTTGCTTAAATATTTATTTGAACTCGTATCTATCGACCCATAGTTCTATCAAAATGCTAAAATAAATCTTTGATAAATTATTTGAATGGCATAAATAATTCAAACAATATTCAATACACATTATTGCACAAAACAAGTAAAGTGGAAAGGAAAACACAATGGAAAGTGAAGAATACATGACAAAGACAAGCTTATATCTATCAAGAGATTTCTTCCAGCAAACCTGAATGTTTAAGCGATGGACTTCAGACCTATATAATATGATAGCTATTCCAATCCAGAGGTCCCCTAGTAACAAATTGTATTCGTTAAATTAATATGGCTACGCTAAATTGAACTGGACTGTACGATGACTTATGCCACTGTATGGTCGGTTGAATGAACGATTGTGTATGTCGGTCGCTTATTATTTATGCCTCTTATTGTATTCTTACAGTAAGTGTTAGTTAAATTTAAATAATGCCTACATATATATAACACAGAGGACATTAAATAAGTTAATTATTTTAGACAGGTCACCAACACGTTATAAATCCCTTATAATATATATGTTTAGTTCTAGTAATTCTGATTCAGACCCAGTATATCTAAATGAATATAAAGATAATAATTATTACCAGTTGTCCGCACCGCGGCTTCGCAACGCGTTTTTGGTAATAAATAATAATGGTAATTTGGCTTATAAATAACGCATCTTGTCTCAGAATAACTGTACAATAACTTGTTGCATAGCGCAGCACAATTGGGCATAAAATCCGCTTCGACAGAGTAAGTCAGCAAGGAGTTTTGTTCACCTAAGTCCGCTACCATCGCCGTTTATTGGAAAAGTCAGGAAACTTAACAAAAAACATTTTGCTGTTTCTGACTACGATTTTCCTGACTTCATAAGCTCCTCCGCTGTGAGCAGAATAAAATAAAAGAATTAATTAACTTTATTAAGATTTTCGAGTGGCAGCGAAACTACAGGCTCGTCCAGCGTCCACAAAAGACCCATACCCTGGGCGTTGGACGGACGGCTGTGTACCTAACGCACAGCGTTTCATCAACCCCATTCAACGACACCTAACCCCCAGGTCTTATCTGGTTCATCGTGCCGGTCTCCATGATAATCTGCAACGACGTGATGGCGTATGTCTTCGGCTTCTTCTTCGGGAAGACGCCCCTCATCAAGCTGAGCCCCAAGAAGACCTGGGAGGGCTTCGTGGGCGGCGGCTTCGCGACTGTTGCTTTCGGTATGGTGGTGAGTAGAAACAGATTGATTGTTTATTAACCGATAGTTTAACCAAGGCTTAAGGTTTGAGAGTTATCTCAAAAGAAAAACAAGAGACAACAACAACTTGAGACCTGAATCTTGATGTCATTGCGGCGCTTTGGTAATTGGATGTCAGCGAGGTCTCAAGTTAACTCCGCTGGGTAGTAGAAGCACATCAGAGGGATTCTTTAATTAAAGATTTACCTTAAGCCTTAGGCCAATCGCGGATAGAACAGCAAAATTTGCACGGAACCAAGTTGGTACCTCTGCACTCTACGGCTCATTTCTTGATTCATTATTATTAGCCTATTAAGTGCCATTGCTGGGCCTCTTATACCACACTAACAGCGGTCTCTCTTCAGTCCTAGTCCCATAGAACCAACGCATCACTCGCATATCTTCCTGGCCCGGCCGCAATTTCTCAAAGAGCTAATCGGTGGCTCTTTTAGCCCGCTGGCAGCCTTCCGATCTACATAAATTTATTATTTCTTCCGATACAAACCCCTAATTTCCCATAAACTAAACACGCACCATCCACATTCCAGATCGCCTACTTCATGTCCCAATACCCGTACTTCGTTTGCCCGATCGAGTACTCTGAGTCTCTCGGGCGCATGACGATGGACTGTGAGCCGTCCTCTCTGTTCCGCCTGCAAGAGTACACACCGCCGCAATTCCTGCAGCCGCTGATGAAGATTGTGAGTCCATAGATTGGCAAGACTTTACTACTATTAGGGGGGTGTCACTCCGCTTAAGTACAAACGTCCGGCGGACAATATCAGGGTGTCTTTGTCAAAAGTTCGCCGCCCGTCTCTCAGCGAGCGCGCTAATGACGCCGAAAACCACCGAGTTCAACCGAGTGCGAGTCGGCGGTGCCTAAAACGTAATAAGAACGCTGTTGTCACACGATAAATTTCAATTTCGCGTGCAAGCAGATCTTAATTCAGGAGTTAATCTTCTGTACTACTTAGTTCTATGATTTATTCTGTGCTAACATTCTCCTCTCCTCCCAGATCGGCATGCAGAAGTTCAACATGTACCCGTACATGATCCACTCGCTCCCCCTCTCCGTGTTCAGCTCGGTGGTGGGGCCGTTTGGTGGTTTCTTCGCGTCTGGGTTCAAGCGAGCCTTCAAGATCAAGGTGAGGCGAGGAGAGTTAATTATCCAGATTAGGGCGAGGAGAGTTAATTATCCAGATTAGGGCGAGAAGAGTTAATTATCCAGATTAGGGCGAGGAGAGTTAATTATCCAGATTAGGGCGAGGAGAGTTAATTATCCAGATTAGGGCGAGGAGAGTTAATTATCCAGATTAGGGCGAGGAGAGTTAATTATCCAGATTAGGGCGAGGAGAGTTAATTATCCAGATTAGGGCGAGGAGAGTTAATTATCCAGATTAGGGCGAGGAGAGTTAATTATCCAGATTAGGGCGAGGAGAGTTAATTATCCAGATTAGGGCGAGGAGAGTTAATTATCCAGATTATGGCGAGGAGAGTTAATTATCCAGATTAGGGCGAGGAGAGTTAATTATCCAGATTAGGGCGAGGAGAGTTAATTATCCAGATTAGGGCGAGGAGAGTTAATTATCCAGATTAGGGCGAGGAGAGTTAATTATCCAGATTAGGGCGAGGAGAGTTAATTATCCAGATTAGGGCGAGGAGAGTTAATTATCCAGATTAGGGCGAGGAGAGTTAATTATCCAGATTAGGGCGAGGAGAGTTAATTATCCAGATTAGGGCGAGGGAGTTAATTATCCAGATTAGGGCGAGGAGAGTTAATTATCCAGATTAGGGCGAGGAGAGTTAATTATCCAGATTAGGGCGAGGAGAGTTAATTATCCAGATTAGGGCGAGGAGAGTTAATTATCCAGATTATGGCGAGGAGAGTTAATTATCCAGATTAGGGCGAGGAGAGTTAATTATCCAGATTAGGGCGAGGAGAGTTAATTATCCAGATTATGGCGAGGAGAGTTAATTATCCAGATTAGGGCGAGGAGAGTTAATTATCCAGATTAGGGCGAGGAGAGTTAATTATCCAGATTAGGGCGAGGAGAGTTAATTATCCAGATTATGGCGAGGAGAGTTAATTATCCAGATTAGGGCGAGGAGAGTTAATTATCCAGATTAGGTTTAAAGCAGGGAGCACTTATCCAGTGGAGAGCGCATAGATACATTTCCTTTGAAACACAACTCTTTGAACAAATTTACGGGCGGCGGGGAACGAGGTAAGCTGTGATTGGTCAGCCGCTGCGAAACTGTCTGGCGGCCCGTCATCGTACATAGGTTGCATATGCGAACGTTTGTTGAATACAACAAACGGGCATATGCCCGGTTTCCCAACCGTTATGTTAACACTCATATGAGTGGTAGAGGGGGTCCTTCGGCTATGCGACGTCTTTTGGATAAGGCACTGGTCTCACCGCCGACGATGAGCGAGAAGCGATTAAAGCTATAACTAGAAACGAGTTGGCGGGCAGCGAGGAGCGAGTGTGATAGTTTTGTCGCTCGGCTATAAAGCGAGTGTTCGAGTGCGACGGGCGATTACTCGCACCATTCGCTTAGGCGCACTCAAATTCACGTTGTACAGTAGAAAGATCGCTCTGACAGCCAAGCGAGTACTGCTGAGCGAGTTTTATCGTTGACAGCTTTTATCGCTGCGACCAACTAGTTAAGAGAGTCTTCGCCGGCAGTGTGAACAACCAGCGATGAACTATAAATATATCTCTCTCGATCTCGTGTGGGTACACGGGATCTTAATCTTTTGTTCGTTTCTTTCTTGAGCGAGAAAATAGTCCACAGCTCATCGCTTACTCGCTCTTGGTGAGACCCCTAAGTAATCTGTGCCTGTAAGTAACACATGTTTGTTAAACCGTTTCGTTTGTCTGCGCAGGACTTTGGCGATGTGATCCCTGGCCACGGTGGCATAATGGACCGGTTCGACTGCCAGTTCCTCATGGCGACCTTCGTGAACGTCTACATCACCAGCTTCATCCGCCACCCGACGCCGCAGAAGCTGCTGCAACAGGTACTACCTCTGAACGATCATCATCATTGGCCTTATCTTCTTCTTGTCCTTCTTCATCAGGGGGTTAGTAGTGCCTGCACCTGGCCCACCTGTACTACAGTTCAGCCATCCTAACTCCTGCACCAGCTGGAATGTCTCCCAGAATTGCGATTCTAGTCTATAGTGGAGGGGCACGCAAGCAACATGTGCTCCACGGTCTCGTCCACTTCCAAGCCCCCTTATCCCTTAGCAAATGACTCCATGGTTTGGTGGGTTTCATGGTTGTTTCGACAAGCTTTGTTTTCGAAGATTGAGATACAACGCTGTTTTTTCAACATTAACCACATAACTTTTGATTCCAGGTCTACAACCTGAAACTGGAGCAACAGCTGCAGTTATTTTACGCCCTGAAGGAATCACTCGAGAACCGGAACATTATCAACATGATACCGTAGGCGCCTGGACCACCGCTGTGTCCCGATAATGAGGCAATATGAACCGTGGAACCTAAGGTTAGAGTCTTTCCATTACAGCTTGTGCTGAAACTTCAAACATCCTTACCAATAGACAGTTATAGAACTTTTTTGATCAGGTAATGAAACTTGAAATAAAGAGAAGAAAGATTAACGCTTGGTTTCTGAAAGTAAAATTAGCTGTGACATCTTGAACTCTTGTCAAACTCAGCCAATCATGTGCAGCTATTTTGAATTAGTCTTCGATTAATCGCTGGTCGCATTCGATTGCTCTTTCAGAAACTAAGGGTAAGTCCCTCAAACTTTTTGATTGGCCCATAGTTTGGTCTGGTTGGGCTCCTATAGTAATTTGGTCGATAACAAAACCTTGTAATGTACACACATTAAGATGTACACCATCTTTACACTGTTTAAAATCCCGGCTAAACTATCGGCTAGAAATTCGGGGACTCTTAACTGTTTATTTGTTTAGTTTTGTCTGAAAAGCGGTAAGGAAAGTCACTGAAGAAAAATTTGTAGTAAAATACATATGTTGTGCAATGACAGGCTTTATGTATGCAACTTATAGGTCTACAAAATATATGGTATTATTTGGGTCTGATCGCTGTCGCGACCGAGTAGAACATATCTGTGGCCCCAACCTGTACAGCCGCCAACTCAACGGCAGTGTGACATTTAAGCGCCCTTAATTTGAGCACAGTCTGTGCATGCGGGCATAAGTACAGTTAGCATCAGATATTGTATGAGTAGAATACTGCAATAGATTGTAACCTAAACAACCAAAAATCTGTGCGAAAGTGTATAAATTAAGACGGCGCCTGAGGCAAAAACAGCCTTTAGCAAAACACAAATCGCTCGGAATGACGAGTATTATTGCTGTACGTTTTTTTCACTAGCTTGTTTATCACGAGTGTCAGCGTGACTTTGCTTTCCCATAAACGTTATTTTCTTAATTTTGCTCGAAAGAAAAGTGTCCTGAAGTTGCCAGAACATCTGTCTGTCACAATGTTTTATTTTACAATTTTGCACCGCATCTGAATTTGTGTTCTTGTTATTTATCTAATCATTATAAAAATGGCACAGTATGTTTCTCAGTTAGAGTTGCTTAGCTTGGCAATAACCTTTTTTTTTTCCTCTAAAATAAGTTTTGGATGAAATTCTAAGTTCCGATTGCCTAAGCCAGCCATATTGAAGCAGAGGATGTTGTCATCATTTTGACAGATGTTTGGATGTTTAAGATGTGTTGTAAGGTATTTTAGGGATCTGCGTGCTCACAATAATAACTGATGGTGACTGTACCTTGCATACTGATTTATTCTAGTCTCCAAAATTATATAAAATCGTTATAGATGTAATTAATTTCACTATGTTGTGTTATAATTGAAAATAAAGGTACAACCGACAACAAAAGAACTTCTGACGAGACTGTAATTTTGTTGTCGATTGTTCACTAAACCGTACCTTGATTTATTATAGAATTAAAATAGGATTAATACATATATAGTAAAATCTATGATACTATACTACGCAATATCATCTTGATTTCAGAAACATCTAAAATAAACATTTATATTGATGTCGATATAAGATTCTAAAGGTTCTGCCTTCTCAATTACTATGTTATTACCTATTTAACATATGAGAAAAACATATACTTACTTTATGTATACCGCTGTAAGGCCCCACTTCACATGGCATTTAGATATCTTGCTTTTTAATGCATTATACGTAATAAAATAATGCAATATAATATTATACAGGTTGTTTGGAGTATGGAGCGACAATTATTTTTGGGGAGTAGAGGACATCGTTCTGAACAACTTTCACTATGAAAGTGATTTGATCAGAGCAACTTTTTTTGACATCTCAATACATTCAGCCGGGCCGAGCGGTTCAGATGATTTGTATAGAGAAGTTAAAAATAAAGTTGCCTTGATCAAATCTGTTTCATAGTGAAACTTGTTCAGAATGATGTCCCTAACTCCCTAAAATGTTTTGTCGCCCCATACTCCAAACACACGGTATGTAAACTCGAAATATACTTTACGTTTGCAGAATGTATATGTTTTAGGTATAATATTATGTGATTTTATAGGTTAAACTCGAATGCTTTTCTTTTCCTTATGTTTCTCATGTTTATTCGTTTTTTGTGATCTAGTGGTGGAATTTGACAGGGTTGCTATCGCCAGAAAGGTGTTGCATTTTGTGTTTACTGCGGTGTATTTGACTGAAAGGAATGCAATTATTTTTCTGACATACTGAATTTACTTTTACAATTTAACTAAATTGATTTATTTGGTCAATTAGCCAGTGGGCTTCTGACGAATTACCCAAGTTATAAATTACTTTTGTCACATCTTGTATAACTCCGCGAATTATACAGTAGGAACTTAGATGAAACAGATCCTACTTTTAGATTAACCGCGGTATCAAAGACGCAACCTTTTTTAACCGAATATTTTCCCCAAAAACATTAGATATTCTTCGATGTTTCTAGAAATATTTAGTGTACTGTAGAGTGTTGTTTGACTTGTGAAACATTCAATGAAACTTTAAGTGCTAGTAACCGGTTTTCAATATACTTCCACATAAATGTCTATTTATTCCTTGGGGTTTGAGTAAACGTGCAAAAGGCATATAGATCGCTACTAAAATCGTATACCTACCATAAAATAGGGTGAGAAAGAGATCCAAGAGTAAAGAGAGACCGCTCTTATAGAAGAGAGCATACGAGCTATCTCTATTCTCGCTGCATTTCACGGTATGTAAGATTTACAGTACTGAAACCTGTTAAGTTTGGTATAGTCTTGTGATTTTTTAAGTTTATAAGCCTGTTGTAAATTTTATGTTTATTAGCCTGTTGCTGTTTTGATTGTATTCATTTGTCGCTTCGCTAGTGCGCCAATTACTTAATTCTTTTGTGTATGCGATTATTTCTCAATATTTAGGGTCTCCATATTTATAAATAACATTGTCAGTTACGGACCAAGTTGTAATATGGACATGTATTGTTTCTGTCTTATGTTAGTAATTTTACTAATTTGCTATTATTGTTTACAAACCAACCGGGAGTAATAAAATGACATTCTTTGGAAATAAAAACAATAGTTCATGTCAAATATCATAAAGTACCTAAAAATATAAAGTGTTATTTACAGTCATAGGTAAGTGTTTTAGCGCAGTATTTCGTGTTAGTATAGAAAGTATTGGTGTTTGTATAATTTAAGTATGTTACAGCTTATTTCGGCAGTCGTATCGTTTTGACAATTAATTTTTTGACATAACTTCATTTTTCCAGATGAAATATATGAAATACGGGTTTAGGTCTAAACGATACGAAATTGCATATACATTGTCTTGAGAACCAAATAGCAGTTTCCATATATGATATTCATAACAATGTCACAAAAAAAAACTCATTGAAAGTATGTTAAATTACGATAAACATTATTTTTATGAAAAAAGATCTTATAAAAGCGTAATCGTCTAAAAATCGATGTTACTGGCTGTATCCTTGTATTAGGTAAATAAATATGTTTGTTTATGACTAAATATTTATTGAATTTCTGTAATAAATTATCTTTATGGAGGTGGAATAAATAAATGAAAACCTAGCACTTTCATGTTTTGCCTTGTTCTTCGGTTCAATCAGATAAAAGGTCAACGGAAATCCTAAAATATCTAACTTTGATACCTATGAAAATAAATCAAAATCCGGAATCTCGAAATCTGACTGCACACGGCGCTGGACGTTGTTACTGGTCGCACCAAGTTTCTTGGCACTTGAGCGCTGGATGAATGGGGTAGCGGCGCATTGCGGGTACAAAAGAGACGCACACATGGGTAAGAGAGATAGGTGAGAGCTCGCGCTGCCTAGGTCCAAGAGAGATAGGTGAGAGCTCGCGCTGCCTAGGTCCAAGAGAGATAGGTGAGAGCTCGCGATGCCTAGGTCCAAGAGAGATAGGTGAGAACTCGCGCTGCCTAGGTCCAAGAGAGATAGGTGAGAGCTCGCGCTGCCTAGGTCCAAGAGAGATAGGTGAGAGCTCGCGCTGCCTAGGTCCAAGAGAGATAGGTGAGAGCTCGCGCTGCCTAGGTCCAAGAGAGATAGGTGAGAGCTCGCGCTGCCTAGGTCCAAGAGAGATAGGTGAGAGCTCGCGCTGCCTAGGTCCAAGAGAGATAGGTGAGAGCTCGCGCTGCCTAGGTCCAAGAGAGATAGGTGAGAGCTCGCGCTGCCTAGGTCCAAGAGAGATAGGTGAGAGCTCGCGCTGCCTAGGTCCAAGAGAGATAGGTGAGAGCTCGCGCTGCCTAGGTCCAAGAGAGATAGGTGAGAGCTCGCGCTGCCTAGGTCCAAGAGAGATAGGTGAGAGCTCGCGCTGCCTAGGTCCAAGAGAGATAGGTGAGAGCTCGCGCTGCCTAGGTCCAAGAAACCTGACGGGGGCTGTACATAAACTATTAAGGCGCCTCATGAATAAATTAGCGGTGCTTTTTTCATGTGTATTTCAGAAAATACTCGGCAAATCGTAATCAATTTCTGGTATATGTAATTTGACTACGTAATTTGAAAACGTGTTTGGATAAAAATTTCTCGATAGAAAATAAATCTAAAGTCAACCCTTTTTTCCAATATTTTTTCCTATTATACCGCAGTAGCAGTAAATATGATCTTTCTGTTAATTGTTATATGTGTGGAATTGTTGTTACTAGCGATTTGAAGATTGAAATGTAATTCCCTGAAATAGCTTATTTTTTGTTTTGGCGCTTACGTTGATTCAGTCAGATTAGACGCGAGCGCACAATTGCCATCCCACTTGTTCCTATTCCCGAGTTATATTCGCTTCTCACTTCCGCAATCTTCGTTGACCTTGGTTTGTAATAAATTCATACCTCGCCTTGAAATTACAGTTCCAGTTTTACATTCAAGTTTCACTTTATTTCAGCACTAGTTGGGCGTTCGGCTTGAAGCTTACCTTGTTGGTGGCATAAACGGAAATATGGCGTTATAGGTGCTTACCAAATGCAATTGTTCGTTCAGTGTAAATAATCTTGATCTTGGGCTACCGTTGATAAAGTGTGAATAGTCGTCGCGTCCTTCAATTAGGTACTGTAGGAAGGAAGTAATTAAGTTTCTGTCAGCATTCATGAGAGTGCGCGAGAGACGAATACACAGTAAGTAGCTTATAGTTATCTTCTTCTGTGTAGCGATTTATGTATTCGCCTTTCGGCTACCCTCGTATTTGAATAGGCAGTCTAGTCAGCGGCCGCGAGTTTCGCTTACTTAGGCCCAAGCCACGCAGAAAAGATAAAAACATAAACATTTACATACAGGCACATACATTGATTCTGGCCCCACACTAGGATACCCTGTTATGTAAACAAGTCTGCCGCTCACTGCCGTAGTGAGAACAATCACTCAGGAACATCTCAGGAATAACTTTTTTTGTCTATCTAAATAAAAAAAATAATGAACATAATAAGGTGGGTACAATAAATACTGTACTAACATAATAAGAGTCCAATCAATGTTAGTTAGTTAAACAAGTTGATTATAGCAGTAAAGCCTGTATTAATGATAAGCTCGCTCTTGCCTTAGGGAGGGGGGAATTCGGGTAAGTATTAAACTAGATTAGAGTAATTGGAGCAATTAGATGTCATAGGTGACAATAGACATGGGGTGTCTATGTTCCCACTGTGACCTTACTACTACTATAGTACACCTATAATTAATTATCAAAAAGAAGAAATTAAAATAATAAAATAAAAGTATGTGTGTTGTGTATGTCTGATCTATGTACATATGGAAAGTTGTTTCAAATATCCAATAACAATATAAAATGCACCAGTATAAATATTTTTGGTGTCCTAAAGTACTAATGGTGAAAATGTATATGTATTTAGTGAGCTACCTCCAATGGCCTTCTTACAATCGACGAGAAGCGCTCAATCTGCTTTGTATGCCACCATGGCTACCTAGGTTATTTGTTTTGCAGACTGTAAGCAATCAAGTAAGTTCACGGAAGTATTTCCGGGCGTGGCTCGGTTTTTTAGCTGTCGCTACTCGCGTCTGGAGATTCCCACGCGACAGTCACTTGCGCAATGTAGATCTCTTACATAGTGCGCGGGCGCATTGCTATACGTCACGAGATTCGTAAAACCTCCACCTACCTGCGCGCAATGAGCCAGCTTGGAGGATGGCTCAATCTTACTCGTTTCCGAGTAAAGGCTGAGCCCCTTGGTGGAGACATAATAGGACATATTTTCTACGAAATCTACAAAACAATAATAAAAGTTTAATACAGGCAGTTACGTAGCTTCTCACCACACCATAGCATGTCATGTCGCAAACAATATCATCCAAGGTTTTATGATTTTTCTGGACCGGGAATTCTCTCGGTTGAGGCAGAAACTTGACCACTACGCCCACCACAGAGGTCAAGTTTCCACTATAAAGGGAAATAACAAGACTTTCATGGTGCAAGTAAGCCATTTGGATGTGCAATGGCTCACTTGCAGCATGAAAGTCTTACATAATCTCTCCGACTGTACATCTAACCGTCACTAAAGCGGGCTACACACACGCCTACGGCAGGGCCGATCTAGGGTGTAAAAGTGTGTAAATCTGATATACTGGAGCAGAGACTATATATCCAATTGACTGCGCCTGCGGGGGAATGCGGCTCGCCAAACATTAGTTGTATTCAACGTATGCAACCTATGTACGATGACGAGCCGCCAGACAGTTTCGCAGCGGCTGACCAATCACAGCTCTCTTACCTCGTCCCCCGCCGCCCGAAAATTGGTGAGTTGTGTTTCAAAGGAAAATGTATCTATGCGCTCTTCACTGGATAAGCTCCCTGTACTGGAGCCGCTTGCTGTATGCGTACAACTCCAAGCGCACACAACAGGCAGCTCCAGTTTATCACACTTTTTCACCCTAAATTGCCACCGCACCGATATCATGCCTGTATATAATGGAAACGCGCGCGCGCAAGTATTGCAAAGATGATGGTATTACTATTCACATCGCGTTAGAATTATCCGCTTTGTCTGAATAAAAAGGGAAAGTAATTTATATGTTTTGTTACAATACCGTTGGCCACTGACGACGGAGCGAGCAGAAACTATTGCGTTACGTGAGCCAAATTAATTAGGATAATTAATCAAATCTTTTTAATTAGAGTATTAAAATATGGTCTTAATAATTTTCACACTATTATCTATGTAAGTAGATATATTTTGTAATTTCAATAGCCTTTTTAGGGTTCCGTATATAAGTTTTGTCAAAACTTCTTCATGAGATGGTTCATCTATATCATACTGACTGTTCCGCCATACCAAATCTGTCATGCTTGAGATAACTCTTGGAGATGAGACCGATTCATTAATACTGGCGGGCCTAAGAATAAGAATAATTCATTGATAAAAATAATAAAGGATTTACAGATTCAAGTTAGCTTCCTCCCAAAGTAATAAAACCTGCTTGGGAGACAGTTACTTCCCGGAGGGATAGCGGCTTTGGCGAATGGTGAGACGCAGGGCACGCAGACCAGATTCTGCAAGGCAGGGCAAATTCCCGCACCAGACAAATGACGACCTGGGGGGCAATTCCGGCGCTAGCGAGATCATGTCCATGGTCGAAATATCGATTTTGAGATAACGAAATCTCTATCAAAAACAAGAAAAAGCTATTCTTACGACTAGCCTTTCGACCAACCGAGAGTTTCTTGTTTTTTATAGAGATTTCGGTATCTCAAAATCGATATTTCGACCATAGACATGATCTCGCTACCGCCAGAATTGCCCCCCTGGCCCCGGATTCTACAAACGAATTGCATGCCAATTGCTATAGCGATGACGCAGAAATCCGGTTTAGGCTTGGCGACGGGGCGCGGGCGGCGCCGAGACATGCCGCGCCGAGACATGCCGCGCCGGCTACAAACAAACCGGTATTTCGCGCTCTCGCTATAGCTATTGGCAAGCAATTCGTTTGTAGTCAAAATAGATACTTTTTATGAACTGTCAAAACGGAAATTTTGTTCCTGAGTTCTATGAAATAACAACAGAATGACGTCATGTAAAAAAGTGCCATCAAATGCTGTCTTTTTTTGCACAAAATTTACTTTCTAAAATATATCTGCTGGAAATATACAATTCTGAGAATGTCAAGCCATTTTGTACAATAATGCTTCAACTTAAGACTTGTTCCTAGATTTATTGGATTACCTCGGCCACAAGCCTATTGGGGGCCTGCCCTGGCCTGCGTCCCAGTAAACGCTCAGACTTATGACAGTGGATAGATGTATCGAGTGACCTCCTTTAACTCTAATGCTCTAGTCTAGACTGAGTTTCTATGCCCAATTCTAGACAGACGGAATCCATAAATCTAATAAAAGAAATACTTCTTTATTGCAGCCATTTCGAAATAATTATTGCATAGCGTTTATCTGGTGGCAGAGGCACAACTGTGCTCACTTTTAGCCAGTGATTCCAGACAATAATCCAATTTTGCGTGACAGGGGGCTAGCCCATCGCCGCAGCTATGGAGTAATGAAGGTTTTCTCACAATAATTTCCATCACCGTTAGAATGTCCGTATAACGTTCTTATCTCATTCGTACATGGTCGCACGGGATTCGAACCTGCATCTTCTGCGTGAGGGGCAAGCATGAAACCAACTACTTAGATCACGGAGCTCTCATAATTCTTCACTTCCTGGTATAACAACAGAATCATCCAAAAATACATACCGTTACTCGTTCAATCAAAGATGCTATGCAGCATGTATTGTCATTGTCACGCCTCCCGCACCGCTCCACTGCCACTAAAACGCTATAGGAGACGCCCAAAATATTACTTTTGGCGACATGCTTTTGCATTTATTGTTTCAAGACTAAAATCTGTCCATTGTCTCATTTTGCATGCATATATTTTGTCTCGCTCTTCTGGTAGAGGTTAGAGAGACAGCAAGCGTTGGGGACAACAATATGCGTGTGTTCTTGGTGTTGCTTTCTTTGCCTTGGAAGTAGGTTGTTTCGGTTATGTCAGGTGCAGCACACACTGAGAGCTGCTGTGTGTGTGACAGGCATCATTTTAGTGCGTCAATCGCCAGACGATGTGGAGAAAAGTGAAGCACAAGATGAGGGGTAGAAGGCGACAGGTTGATCGATCTGTTTTATTCTACATAT
The DNA here is from genome assembly GCA_963457715.1 of Argyresthia albistria. NCBI lineage: Eukaryota > Metazoa > Arthropoda > Insecta > Lepidoptera > Argyresthiidae > Argyresthia > Argyresthia albistria. The sequence goes on along the minus strand of OY735256.1, from coordinate 10,290,035 downwards.
AAAATTCGACTGAAGTAATAAATAAACAATCCTACCAATTCATAAAGTTGAAACAGTCATCATCATTCAATTACAGGCTTTTATTTTTTCCAAGCTTGGATCTCCTTAAAAAGTCTTTTTCTTTGAAAAACTTCCAAGAGCTCAAGAATACATAAGCTTTGATGGGGGTATTCAACAGCTCCTAGCTAATACTTCTCATTTGATTATGCCAAGTGTGTTGTCGCATTAGCACACATTTGGCCGGCCGGTCCGCACAGCTGACTCCAGTCTACACTCATCCTCGAGATACGAGCAACGTCTGTATCGATTCTCGAATTCTACAGTCGATCCGCGATTCCGACGAATCGGAAATGCAACTGGCATTCAAGAAGAAATGTGAAACATGGGAGTGTGAGAGTGCATATTTTTGAGTGTTCCATTTATGAATTTTGTTTTATATTTTACTCTTTTTTGCTGCCAGTGTTTTTTTTTGTTATAAGTTGTGCTGTGAATTTTAATGATTAGCAAGGTATGTATTTGACTTTTGTATGATTATTGATTATGTTAGTGATTTGATAAGATTATTTTAATTATATTTAAGTGGTGGTGGCTTAAAGCTAGAATGGAGGATATGTAGTTTAATGCAGAGGATCAATGATCAAAATAAAACACAGAAATTAGTACTATTTCGAAATCTGTTTATCACACACATACTTTTAGAAATCAGAAGATACGTCTCTATAATTTAGGTGTTAGATATCTCCAAAATTATGAATATACTAATATATTTCGCAGACTATTCGAATATGCCTAATTTACATACGGATATAATTAAAATATTAAGTTTTACCATCGTCGAGTCAAGTGTCTATCTAGATTCCAGTCTAGACCACAGTGGTCCTAAAACGAATATCGGCAAATCATACAGGGACTAAAAATACGTACCTATCTAAGCACAACAATGCCTATGCCAGCTCGTATGGGAAAATGCGTGACACTGCTTTTTTTGCCCAAAATAACACATTTTACAATTGAAAGTGGACAACACATGACAAAGGCGAGCTTATCTCTATTAAGAGATTTCTTCCAGCAAACCTAGGATGGACAGGAAATAATTTAACAACAGGTAGACCCATGTGCACAACATTACGTTACGTTACGTACATTATTATGTTACTATAAGATGAATAATTATTCGTATATCATTTATTTGATAAGATTTTATGGATATTTATGATTTAATAATTAATACATTTATCATGATGAACCGTAATCCTATTAAATAAATGATCTTTGATCAAACCTACTCAATATATCTACAATGACCTAAGTAATACCTATTGGCCGAATTGTAAAGACTACCCTATTACTCTAGTATATAAGGTTTATAATCCTTTACCTGTCTATAATGTCCTTATGGAAGAAATCTCTTGTTGGAGGAGCTTGCTTATAAACATGGTATTTATATTAAAAGTATGTCAGTATTTTGTGTAGTCAAACCGAGTACAATAAGAAATTATGAAACTACTACCTACTGCTGAAATAAAGTACCGCTTAAATTTAAGTGCCTGTTAGTGACTTTAAGTTTCAGTCAATCTTTGAGTTGTATAGATAAAACAAGCTTTTAAATTTAGCTTCAATAGAAAAGACATCAACGCGGTGTCTATAATAAGCGCGACCTATCTTGCGCTATCAAGTTGGTTTAAAAGCTTTTGGCATTTATCCAATGGATGATCACATAAATGTAGCTTATAAATATTCCACATACAAGAAACAGGCTTTTACTAAAGCTTAAGATAAGATTAAACCATACTCCATAACTCTTACCATCGTAATGACTTGTAAACAGGGGCCCTACCGCGCAGCCGCTGCCGGTATCGGCTTCGTGTTTGACTTGCCGTATTATCATAATGATAAAGTTCATTCTTGCGCGTTTCAACATGATGCCGATGCCGACACCGGTTGCGCGGTAGGGGGGCTGGTTTATTTGATATCCCCCCATGATGTGGAGTAAGTCTATAGCAATATTATATAAATCGTAACGTAACGAGGTAACGACGCACGATCGTGCCCTTTGCTATATAGACCCTAGTAATCGTTTTAGACTTCCTAGCTTGCCCTATGCCACCGGGGTCTAAGGGCTAAAGGTCTATTCTACAAAAGCATAAGGTAGCGCCCAAATTATACATAATGTTTTCTAATATTGATTGTGTATTATAAATATTCCATATTCGAGTATCGCATTAGTACTAATGAAAAATCCGGCCAAGTCAGAGTCGGACTCGCGCAACAAGGTCGCATAATAAAAAAAAACACACTAAATCGGGCCACAAATGTTTCAGAATAGCCCATTAGCCCTCTATGGCCCGAGTTAACCTCTCTCGATTCCTGCTATTTACACATACAGTTTACGTGCACCTCTGTCTGGCGGTTAACCTCACTTAGTGTGGTCTTTGACCGTATTATATGAGGTGCTAAAAACATATTGTAAGAATCTTTGTTGTAATCCTAAAGACGAAAAGGTAAGTAAGACTGGAGTTATAAACCGATATTTGACCGTAACTGTTACCACAGATATTATAATACTATACTAGCTGTTACATATATTATTATTATTATTATTTATTTTTTATGAGCCTGTAATATCCCACTGCTGGGCAAAGGCCTCTCTCCCCCTCTTCCACTCCATTCGATCCTGAGCGGTCTCCTTCCACTCTTTATCCCATAGAGCCAACTCATCACTCCATCTCTTCCTGGGTCGGCCACGCTTTCTCTTTGCATTTATTTTATTTTATTAATAGATATAATTAATTTGATGAATACTTATTTGGAAAAACTTTAGTCTTGAATAACTGGCTAAAAGTGGGCACAGTAGTGCCTCTGCCATCCCATATGGGAAAAAGGCGTGACGCTATGTTAATACATTATTAAACGACATATTTTTATATGTATTGATCGCCTAGGCGTAGCTTATTAGTAGTTCCTTATAAATCTTCAATATAAACAAACACAGAGTTATTAGTAAATAAAAAAATCGGTTAAGTGCGGGTCGGTATCGCACACGAAGGGTACCGTGCCATCGTACAACAAATCAAAAGCACTCAAAACAATAAAAAAATAAACAAAAAGAAAATTTAAAAAGTTTATGCCTTCACGAGATTTGAACCGACGACCTCCGGATTGAGAGTCTACATCATACCGCCTGAGCTACCACAACCATGTGGGTTGACGCGAAATATGCTATCATATTTAAATGTGTAGTATATGTGTCTATGACATGGTTGCTATGACAATAAATGAACAGTTTCAGTCAAGATCTCCATTTTGAAATGCGTAAGTGTATCTAAACACGTCTCTTGTATCGGGGCCCCCTTTAATTTGCAATATCTCGTATTTCAGTATTTGTGGTTGGTTCGGCAACAGATATACACATTCTGTGAAAATTTCAGCTTTCTAGCTATTACGGTTCGTGCAGACGGACCCGGTGACAGACAGGACGGACGGACGGACGGACGGACAGACGGACAGCGAAGTCTCAGTAATAGGGTCCCGTTTGGCACCCTTCGGGTACGGTACCCTAAAAATACCTCTCGCTCCGACGACGTCTATTGTTCTCGATTGTAAGTATGTTCCGCCTATGTCCTTATGAGAGTATAGCAATTATATGGTTTACCTACTTTCTTAGTTTGATTTTTGAAATAACATACTTATTTTAGCACATAGTTTCTACGAAAGTAAAGTTGGGTCCGTACAAGATTGTACTTTCCATAGACGATAATATGACACAACTCAACCGCAATCCTAAATATTTTACGCCACCAAACAATAGGGAAATCGCAAATCTCACTCATGAACACACGCGGTCAAACCTGAGATTTTCAAACTTTCCCCAGAGTTCTCGAGATCTTAGTTAAACTTTGTGATTTACAGGTTTACATATCGGTAGGTGTAACAATACACAACATAGCGGCAGGCTTTCTTCCATACTGGATGGGCAGACGCATACTGGATGGGCAGACGCATACTGGATGGGCAGACGCATACTGGATGGGCAGACGCACACTGGATGGGCAGACGCATACTGGATGGGCAGACGCATACTGGATGGGCAGACGCATACTGGATGGGCAGACGCATACTGGATGGGCAGACGCATACTGGATGGGCAGACGCATACTGGATGGGCAGACGCATACTGGATGGGCAGACGCATACTGGATGGGCAGACGCATACTGGATGGGCAAACGCATACTGGATGGGCAGACGCATATTTCAGCCCTCCTTTAGCCAGTTGTTCAAAACTCCATTTTGCGTGACAATGGGACAGCCTATCGCCGCATCTATGGAGTAATGCACGTTTTCCACGATGCTTTTACATCGTTATAACGTCCGATGGTTAGCGCCGGGATTCGAACCGGGATCTCCTGCATGACGAGCAGGCGAAAATCCACTTAACAACCGCCATAAAGTATTATGGCCATTATGGCAAAGAAATTAATCTTGTTTCGCGATATAGGCACTATAGTTACTGAAAACCCATAATAACCCCCACTCGTTAAACTATGGCATGAGCTAACCCCCAGGAAAAGCTTTGTATTCCTTCAAATTCCGGCTAACCATACAACATACTTCAGTCGTAATAACAGATTCGCATCATTCGCCCCATTAGCACAATAACCTGTATACACGGTGTATACACCGTATTGTGTCTCATTGACAACAAAGAGTCCCACGGCGTTATCATGATAACACACAATTACTTAACATCACTGGGAATCTACCGGCGCCGGCGCAGTTTACGGGGCATTTCCTAAAGTACTGTATTGCACTAGCATCTAGAGTCGGCACTAATGCAGGCATTCTCTTGCATACAGGACTAAACATGTAATTTTCGTAATTTCGTCTTTATTGTGCTACACAAGAATCAACATTATGAATAAATACTGAAATTGAAACTAAACAGAAAGATGCATTATAATAAGGGATTGTTAAGGACTTTATTCTGAACTATTTTTACTAAGAAACTCTTGCAATATTTCTTGGAAATCCTTTATTTTAATATAAACATAAACATTTCTATACAGGCACATACATTGCTTCTGGCCCCAGACCATATGACTACCTCCATCTTACATAGCTAAGGATGTATGCCCAAATAAGGGGTAGTCATAGGAAGAATCACTTTAAAGGTGTGGTCCCACCCCTAGCCATCTTCAGCGAAATTGAAAATTATGCAACATACAAACATACACCTAACGCTCTTTCCTGTAAGTGGTGGCAGGGCTATAGTTATATCCAATGCTTAATTTAGCGTGACATGAGGCTATCTTTGGAGAGAATCATGAATACGATCCAAATATTTGTTTTGGTCACAACGAGATTTCGTGAGAGCTATTATTAGACGGTTACGAATCAAGCAAGTTTGTTTATTTAATTTGTGCAATAAACGTGGATCTTTCATAGTGTTAATTACCAATAAAGCCGGATTTTGTTTGAATAACTCAATTTATAGTGGCTCTATACAATATCATCTACTGATTGGTTGTAGATTTAAAGTTTGTCTAAAATATAAACATTATTGTTTATTAACGTGATTGTCTATAGGTTTAAACTTATTTAAGATTAAATTAATTACATTTAATTTGTGAAATTCAGATAATCATAATAAGTTGTCGTGTAAATACACTAGCACATAACCATTACTTTGTGTTCGTTAACGTTTTATGATTTCATGCAAAATCACGAGGCAAATCTTATAACATTAGGTTAGTGACGTTTGGTCGTGATAGGAACTAATAAATTAATTTGCAGATAAGTATTCTTATTTTATAATAAAGATATTTATAGTTCAAAACTTGTTTTACTCAAGCACGAAAGCCAACCATAACAAATGGCAACATCCTTATACCAGAAACACTGGCATTTGGTATTTATGTGGTTATAATCCACATAAATACCAAAAAACCGACACACCCCACGTTGAATGATAGTTTTCTCGGCCTGTTTTCATACCCAGGACATCTGGCTTAAAATACAGAGCCACTGAGGCCGTCTTAATCTGATCAACTTAATCGCAACCATGTATCAATTCTATAAACGCGTTTTTTAAGAGTCAACAGGAAAAGTCAAAGTTGGCGAGAGACCAATTATTACCTTTTACAGTCAACGTCTCAATTTCTGGAATCGCCCTTTCTTCTTTCTGTTAATGATGCGAATATAACCTTCAATGACTTCCTCGAGGCCTTGACAGAGTAACTGATGTATTTGGTAAATTTTCACGAGGACGTGTGTGAACTCCGAAAGGTAATTAGCACAGTCAATTTAAACTTGAAAACGCTTGCAAAGGGTCGGGTCATTCTGAATTTTTTATGTGTTGTTAGGGCCTAAACCAGTATTAAAATACCAGATTTGCAATTTCCAAAGTGCTGTGTGGGAGGCGGTGTACCCAAAAAACCATGAAATCGGTCATTCTTCAGTTTTTGCTCAATATCCCAGTGAAAGAAGGGTCTGACGACTAAATTGGGTAAAGGGTGCCTTGGTGCAACCCTGTCAATAAGTCTGTTTATTTATCTGCCTTGATTTACGTACCCGTACCTCTTTGCGCTTTTAAGCTCTGTCCCTAACCAGGGGGCACTTATCCAGTGGAGAGCGCATAGATACATAGATTTCCTTTGAAACACAACTCACCAATTTACGGGCGGCGGGGGACGAGGTAAAAGAGCTGTGATTGGTCAGCCGCTGCGAAACTGTCTGGCGGCCCGTCATCGTACATAGGTTGCGTATGCGAACGTTTGTTGAATACAAGAAACGTTTGGCGAGCCGCATTCTCCCGCAGGCGCAGTCAATTGCATATATAGTCTCTATAGGTACCTAACCCTCCCGCGACAAAAACTGCGTTGCGTTTGAAGGATAAATAGAAATAAATAGACTCATCACATCACTCAATGAAGTAAGACCAAACGCAAAATTTCTCAACTCACGTATCCGATTGTGATCAGCTAATCCTCAATCCAAAGAAACACCAGTAAATCCTACACTTGACTTCTTTTAGTCTCTATTCCTACTAGGCTAAGAAAGGTTCAACACAATAGCTTTGATGATAGTAATCGGTATTCCCCATAGCATTATTTCGTACTTATACGTGGAACTCATACCTTGTAACCGATTACCCATGACCCTACACTAGCCCTATTTGGACCAATTTCGTTCTTATTCCTAGAGCGATACAAATCAAGTCTGTGGTCATATCATAGATGATGTGCGATCAGAGAGTGGTTTAGTAACAGCGACCGTCGTTCTTGATCTTGTATGCCAAGCAGTCTTGTCATTTATATGGGGGCAAACCTTTACAAGGTCAATTTGCTTTGTATCCAATAGGATCGATATCACAGGCATAGGTAACTGGAGCCACTGGAGATAGTGTGGGGCCATGCGGTACTTGGTTATCACTGTACACGTGTACATTCAAATTATTTCTTCTTCTGCTGTACAGCTGACTGCTTTATATTATTATTATTATGAGCCTGTAACATCCCACTGCTGGGCAAAGGCCTCTCTCCCCCTCTTCCACTCCACTCGATCCTGAGCGGCCTCCCTCCACTCTTTATCCCATATATATCCCATCCCTGCTTTATATTATTTTTTTAATTTACGCACAGTCTATATATAACGCAGACGTGAGAATTATGTTTCTGTGCGTATATATCAGGGAAAGCGCATAGATACATTTTCCTTTGAAACACAACTCACCAATTTACGGGCGGCGGGGGACGAGGTAAGAGAGCTGTGATTGGTCAGCCGATGCGAAACTGTCTGGCGGCCCGTCATCGTACATAGGTTGCGTACGTTGAATACACAACTAACGTTTGGCGAGCCGCATTCCCCCGCAGGCGCAGTCAATTGTATATATAGGGCACATATAGTAGGGCCGATCAAAGGGCTGCTTGACAAGAGTACACTACTGACCATACATATCTACAGTCTTCCAACAATCTTTTGGCTGATGAGATGAGTGACGTTTACAGGGGGGCGCCAGCCCTACGCACCTTAATGAAACGAACCTGTCATCAATACAGACGTTTCATTCTACATTGTTCATCAAGCGTTAGTTCCACCTGTCACCGCACGCCAAAATATCGTTGGAAAGATGACATAAACAATTTACTTACAAAACCCTTTACTTAGCAACCCTTTCAATAAATAAATGACTCTGGGTACGGCCGTTACACTTCGTCGAAGTCTTATGTGCCCTAACGTGAAATATTATAAAACGATGAAATCTATAGGCAAAAACTGCGGTAGCTTAGGTGAAGACTAGGGGGGCGAGTGCAGCGAAGCCCCCGAATAGTCTTCGTGTTCGTTTGACATGTATAACACAAAAAACATCACGTAGTGCTGAATAAAAATGCTTATAAAAGACATAATTTCGTTGAAACCTGCCATATCATGATATGCACAGTAATGGCTTGGCCATATCATGAAATGGCGAGGTACATCACGATGTATATGGCGGAAGTTCTCATCATCATACATTACAGTTGGACAATTATTTCTAAATGTCGTTAACTGGCATACAAGCTTTTGTTCCCTTCGCATGTTTATCGCCGTCTTGCGAAAGATGAGGATTTTAAAGGGTGATGGGGACACATAAAAATACTTTATCTGTAGACTCTATAGATAAAGTATTTTTATACTTATAGGTTTCCCGATCAACCTTTAAAATCTTCATCTTTCTATAGTATAGAGGATTAGACTTAACTGATAACAATATTTGACTACTGTGCAACTGTATAATAAGTGTGTTTTTTGTTTGTTTTAGATTTAACTAAAGGAAGATGGCGACCAAAATGAAACGACTCATTTTATATCTGCGCACATTCATACTTGTAAGTACATACCTTCCACAATCTCTTAATTGTGCCCTTACAGTAGGTAGTTAGGCTGTACATATACGGAGTTCAAACCGAGTTTTACTTCTCTCGGACTATCGGTATTTTTTACGTCTCCATTTTGTTTCTCATTGTGGGTTTATGGAGTACTCTCTAAATATTACTAAATTGTTTCTCTGCATTAACCCTTGCACTGTTAAAAAAAAAAACGCGTGTAGCACCGTACACGTGTTAGAAGTAAAACTTCTGTAGCTAGATCATTAAGTGGTACCTATACTATACACCTATACCTACCTATACTAAAAGAGATTTAAATTTCCAATTTTCAGATCCAATCTCTGCTTCAAGTTATTATTAAGTTTCAGACGTCCGATTATTTGAAATTATTTTATACTTGTACTTACTTTTAATACGTCATGTCATTTATTTCCCACCATTCCTTATCTACAATTTGTCGCGCTCGTGGTGATATACTTAACTCATTCAATAGTGTCACTACGTCACTACTATTTGCATCTCGCTCAGATTATATACCATCTGACGTCACGTCTTTAAGCCGTCTCGCTCAAATGTATGCATTGCTTTGCTTGTTTTAGAAATCCATATCGACCCGTGTGACATTGATGAAACTCTTTTCTTACAAACTGTATGGATCGCATCGCACAGCTGTCAAACATAAGTTCCGGTTCCAACAAAGAGGTTGAACGAAGTAGTTTGAGTCATGTCAGGCGGCGGCGGCGGCGCCATCTTGGCCATACCGGAAATCAAGAACTCGTGGAAGAATGCTTAAAATAATTTTTATTTGTTAACGTTTCATCAGGTTTTTCTCTCACTAATTAACATTCTTTATTGTACGAATGTATTATTATCTTATCTGATTAGTTAAAAACCGTATTGAAAATAGTTGCGGTTTTAAAAGTCTTCAGCCGACCCTGACGTCACCGATTCCAATTTCCGTTACATTTCTTAGCCACTCGTGATAGCACCCGGCTAGTAGCGATTGAAAAGCAAATATATGAATAACCCACAGTTGAGAGGTTAAATAAATTTTACCCCCGTGCCCCAAGAAGTTTAACTTCAAATAACCGGCCAAGTGCGAGTCGGACTCGCGCACGAAGGGTTCCGTGCCATTATCTATAAAAAACAGCAAAAAAATGTATGGGAGCCCCCCTAAATATTAATTTAATTTTAATTTTATTATTTATTTTTTAAGTAAATAATATACTCAATATATTGTGAACATTTTAAGCGTCTACCTGCTACCATTATCAATATCGAGCAAAAAAATCACGTTTGTTGTATGGGAGCCCCCCTTAATATTAAATTTCTTTTGATTTTTAGTATTTGTTGTTATAGCGGCAACAGAAATACATCATCTGTGAATATTTCAACTGTCTAGCTACCACGGTTCATGAGATACAGCCTGGTGACAGACGGACGGACGGACGGACGGACGGACGGACGGACGGACGGACGGACGGACAGACGGACAACGAAGTCTCAGTAATAGGGTCCCGTTTGGCACCCTTCGGGTACGGAACCCTAAAAACAAAGCAACCGAACGACAAGTCCATCCGTGCCATGAAGGGGTCCAATTCTACTACCAAAATGACTGTTCAGTGACAATAGCGCGAAAAACGCCAAATAATGGACACTTAGAAAGTTCAGCGTCGTTGTCGCGTTGTTGTCACTGACCGGTCATTGTGCTTGCAAAATCCTGCCATGCCAACTACACGTCAATGTTGCGTCACTGTCACAAATCAAACGCGCGCACTTGACATACTGGCTCGCGACACCTGTGGCAGGGATCATAGCACGTTTGCCCAACTCACGACTGTCTTATGCTAATTCTGCGACAATATGAGAACCACCTAACGTGTGGTGTAAGTAGAATAGGAATGGCTTAGGCTAACCTTAACCATAAACTGTGTACAATTTTTTTATTATTATCCCTGTGTTTATTTGTCAAATAAATATATTTCTATTTCTATTTCTATTTCTTAGGCCGCCTTGTTCCATGTTCTCTATTTCTAAGGCTCTGTTATGTGACTCTCTTACTCCCCGAAATACACAGGTAGGTTGAAAATTTTGGCTTTTCGGTACCGAGGTGGTTCAACCCGGGGGAGGACGTGACCTTAATATGGCATGGTCAAAGAGTTCTCTGCGATGGTTCATAATAATAGTTCGAGTACACTTTTGTTGTGGGTGTATTCGGGGACAGACCCAACGGGTGCACCACATTTCATATTTGTTTCTAATAAATTGTCTGAAAGGGGCCTCTACGTGTTGGACCCATGTCCCCACGCAAGCCTACAATAACAACAATAACCGGCCAAGTGCGAGTCGGACTCGCGCACGAAGGGTTCCGTGCCATTATCTATAAAAAACCGCAAAAAAATGTATACAAATACAAAATACAAATACAAAAAGGTTTATTTTGTTCTCTCACATAGTTTTACAGGTGAAACTTAACTTAGGTGCTATGTGTTTTGTCATATCTATGTGAGAGACTGGTATCCGTACTAGGAGGTCCTGTTTGACAGATTACCAGCCTCTCCCGACGCTGAACCGGAGTAATCAAGGTACCCAAGGTAGGTGCAATTTAATTAACAGATAGGTAAGAGAGTGTTATGGTGTGGAGTGTCAGAGATTGCAAGTGTGTGTAAGTGAGGTGTGTGTGGGGTGAGTGTGTGTGAGAGGGTGTGAGTGTGTGTGTGAGGGTGGGTATGGGGGTGTGTGTAGGTGTTGGTGTGTGTGTGGAAGGGTGTGTGGGTGTGTGTGAGGGTGTGTGGGTATGTGTGAGGGTGTGTGTATGTGTGTGTGGAAGGACAGGGGGAGATCATCAGGAGATGATTGACAGAAGACTTTCAGTGTCCTCATAGCTTAACGATTTTAACCACGCTGTTAGTACTTTTTTACATTTGAATTTTGTAAGGGAGTATATTTCAATTTTCTTATTTATCCTATTGTAGAGGTACTCTCCTAAAAAGCCAAAAAATCTGTGAGAGAAGGCGGTGGACCAAGTGGTGAGCGAATTACAGACGTTGTAATTGCGTCGTTTGGAGGCAAAGAGTGCTGGATCGTAGCTTATTAAAGAGTGTTGCTTCAATATGGTGTTCAGAATAAATAGTTGTCTGACGGACAGGACATCAGCCAATGGATAGAGTTGTTGTGTAGGATAAAGGAATGGAAGTGACAGACTTACCTTAAGAACTGAGCGTTGGGCTCTTTCGAGTTTTAGTAGGTTTGTTTTATTTGTCCCCCCCCAAACAGTGATACAATAGGATATAACTGACTGACACAAAGCCAGATATACCATTTTGATGACATTTTTGTCAGCAACATGTCGAAGGTTTTTAAAAATATATATAAGTTTGCGAGTCCTGGAAGATATAAGATCAAGATGAAGATTGAAACGAAGGGTATTATCAATTATTACACCCAGGTATTTGACATTTGATGATAGGTTTAAGTGGCTGCAAGAACAGGGGAAGGTTGAGTAGCAAGAATGAGCTCTAATTGAAAAGTTATCAAGGATTCCAGATGGTATACTTCTAAGTGAGAATGGCATAAAATTCGTTTTGTCCACATTGAGGGTAAGACAGTTGTTTATTAGCCAGGAATACACTTTGTTAAAACCCAATTGAGCAAAACCAAACGCCTCCTCCCAAGAATCCCCATGGAATATCAGCGCTGTGTCGTCTGCAAAGGTAATAAGTTTGCCATTCGCTAGTTGTGTATCACAGAGGTCATTAATAAATATAAGAAATAGAGTGGGACCTAGGACGCTGCCTTGAGGGACTCCGTGTGTTATTGGCATGTCATCGCTAGTGAAGTCACCAACTCTTACCCTTTGCTTCCTATTAGTCAGATAGTCCCTAAACAGATTGAGTTGCGTGTCGCGGATACCAATGCTCTCAAGCTTGTCCAGTAGCAGTGGGACAGAGACAGTATCGAACGCTTTAGCAAGATCGAGGAATATTGCAATAACTTTCTTTTTGCTGTCCAATTTTGACACTATGTGTTCTGTTAACTCGTGGACTGCCTCGTTAGTAGAAACACCGGATCTAAATCCGAATTGAGAGCTAGAGAGAAGCTGTTTAGATTCAGAGAAGCTGTTTAGATTCAATATATATGGGAGCCCCCCCTAAATATTAATTTAATTTTAATTTAATTATTTATTTTTTAAGTAAATAATATACTTACTCAATATATTGTGAACATTTTAAGCGTCTACCTGCTACCATTATCAATATCGAGCAAAAATGAGCAAAAAAAATCACGCTTGTTGTATGGGAGCCCCCCTTAATATTAAATTTCTTTTGATTTTTAGTATTTGTTGTTATAGCGGCAACAGAAATACATCATCTGTGAAAATTTCAACTGTCTAGCTACCACGGTTCATGAGATTCAGCCTGGTGACAGACGGACGGACGGACGGACAGACGGACAGCGAAGTCTCAGTAATAGGGTCCCGTTTGGCACCCTTCGGGTACGGAACCCTAAAAAGGACCGGGACAGCAATGTCCCATGAATTCTTAAATCAGATACAAAATAATAATAATATATTTATTTCAGGTATAAAACCCAATAATATATAACCAAGCTTTATTATAATCTGTCTCTGGTTCAAAAGTTAACTAGTCAATGAAAATATAGAGGAAAACCAGATTGTGACTGCCATCTATTCAACTACTAAGTACCACATTTTTTTAAAACCTCACATTAAAACAATGCAATATTTTATTATACGGTCAGTAACTCATAGTTAACAATATGATTATGATTACAAAACGACCTAATCGGTTCAATTTAAAAGGTCCCTTTCGCCCGTGTCGGCTTAGGTGCGCGTGCGGCGAATAAATCGAATCATTGCGCAAGATACTTACCATTGTATCGAGATTATATTCTTTCACGGAACTATGTAGTGTGACTGGTGATGTGTACTGTGCGGAAGTCGATCGACTGACACTTATTACAATCGATAAGAGACATTATGCGGCTTTACGATTGATGCTTATGACAGAATAGAGGTTTATTTATATGTCGCTCAGTAGTCAATTGGTACATAGTACATACACAATACAAGGTGTATAGGTAAAATGAAGGTAGTCTATCTAGGTAGTCTTGGTTCAAGAAAACGAAACCTATTTACATTTCAGGAACCTATCTTCTGTCTTCTTACTGTATCCTAATTTAAATACCCCGAATTGTGAATTAAGGATAAAACTGCAAGCTGTTATCCGACTCAGCTGGATTTTACCAACGAAAGAGTAACTTTTACTCGAGAGTATCTTCTACTTTTTCATAGACACTAGTGACACTCTGATCACCTCATTTTGAACTGTCATTGTCATACAAGTATCCCCGGGATAGTTATTCTCGTATAACTTTTTGTTTGGTAAAATCGGTAAAATCCAGCCTCATTGGGGTAGTTTTTTTAACTAGCTTTTTAATTAGTTTAGTTATGAGTTTTCGACGCCCTATGCGAACGGTCTGAGTGTCAATCGTTCCCTTACTGCATACTAACCCTTCATTGGTTTTGAACTGTATTACAAAACAATGAGATTGAAAACCGCGATGCATTTCGGGTTAGGCCATGCATTAAGGGGTTAAGAATGCCTTGATGTACCTTAGGTATTTGTCTTTAGCTTAGCAGGCAAAGAAGGACATGATAAAAATGATCCAATGCGAGTCCAATTTCGAAATTTGACCGTTTATAAAACCGATCGTATCAATATTGAATTTGCGTTTGCACATCAATTGCGCTTACAAATCAGGGGTTCGATTCCACTAAACAAATATTCAGTCTCAATAATGTGACAGCCACAGTTGACTGAAGCGTGTAGGCTTAAATTACTTGAATGAATATTGAGCAATTTTTTAGAAAGAATACAAAATAGTACCTAAAGGGAAAGTTGCTATCCTAAATTCCTAATTAAACCCCACTGTTTTTTTATTACAGACACCTAAACCTAAAAACGCTATGTGACAAAACTATCATTGAATCACCATTGTGTTACCGGTATTCAAGACTACCCGTCTTTTATGCAAAGTAACCTTATATTATGTTTTATTGCACAAACGAAGACTTTTTAAACTGTCGTTTGACTCACTATAGGATAGGCCTTGGAGCGACTTATTCTACGAACAAATTGCCAAACTGTACTTAGTATTGCACTTAGTTATAGGTCATAGAGTGGCTTGTGACTAACGCAAGGTGAGTTTTAGTTGAAGTATGTGTAGAAGTAAATTAAATATTGCAGTTTCAAAGCGACAGTTGTGCATACGGAGTGTAAGCAATCTTTTCAAGACAATTTAACTCCTCGGTGCGGTTCTTGGACCTGACAATACCTAATGTTTACGATCTTATGATAATTTTAGAAAAGTAGATTGCTAAGTAAATGTGTTAATCTAATGTACTTAATCAATCAGTAAACATATTTCTAAATAAAAGAAAATCTTACGTATTAATAGAGGGTTGTTTAATACGTTGACCAATCTCCAGTGGGTCCTTTACTATCCAAAAACCGTGTAAATATATAGAGCTCTCATTACTTTACCCTATGCGAGAAAGAGAGGTCACAGCTCGCTCAGAGCCAGAGAATCTTGACGCAGCCTATACGAGTAAAGACAAAGTCAACAAAAAATGAGGAAAGAAAGCTGAGTTCAAGAGTCAAGGTTAAAATGGCGCTAAAAGTACACTCGGACTCAAAAATATCTAATATTTGAGATTTTATACAGAACTTCAGCCATATTCTCGGCCTTTGTCAAGATCCTCAGCATGTCACTCTTGGCCGATAGGTACCAAGACATTAGCGGATACCATTACCTACCAAATAATTTTATTCATCATATTTAATTATTAATAAATTGTCTAATAAATTGTCGATCGAAGGCGATATGGACATGAACGACCTACCTTGGTTACGCGGATATACTCGTGGACTGCAACTAATTCTAGATTCTTAATTGCAATCAAATAAACTGATACTAATTTTATCTAAATTATGCACTATTCTTTTAGCTTTCATTCAAACATTAATGTACTTATTATTTATTGCCAAAAGCGTACAAGTATCTGGATACTTGTTCGGTTTTATTAAAAGCTTTTATTTATCTTGAACTATATGTACATGTATGTATGTTTGGCGTCAAATCTGTCGGCTTGAATTTGATCAACTTTTCGTTATCCGATTGAGCTGAAATTTTGCATACGTGTGTAAGTTGGATGACAATGCAATATTTTACTTCACTTTGACTTGGAGCCGATCTGATGATGGAGACGGAAGACGGCCATGGGAACTCTGTCTTAAAACATAGCCAGCCCGTCAATTTTGGGCTCGTTTCATTCGTCTTGATTAATACTTTGGCCCTAAAATATTTTTTATGACCTGAGGCTGATCTAATGCTGGAGTCGGAAGGTGGTCAGAGGAACTCTGTAATAAAACGACGCAAGCCCATCATGTTCGGGCTCGTTCGATTCGTTTTGCGCGATTTAACTAGGTAGGCAGGTAGATACCTAGGTAGGCACCTATATTACACAAAATAGTCAATCCCGCAACAGGCTTACTTATATGTATATCATAGATAATTGTGTAATGTAATATTTTGACGCATTTGATTCAATTGAAATTTTATTTTCTCCTTTTTAGGGCATTTAAATAAAAGCTTTGTTTAAAAATATATTTTTTCTTTTTGATTTTTTGGCAATTTTAAGCTCTGTCTCTTACACAGAAGTGTTTTGCTGTCATTTACGTTCTGTTTCAAGAACGCAATTTCTGTTGAAAATCAATAATTGTGTCTAATATCTTGGGCCATCTGCTCTTGCTATCTCTCAACTGTTGAGATATAGCTAGAGCAGATGGCTCAAGATCGGAATAAATAGTGTACGTACATAGAGCCCTATATTGCTACTCAGTGACAGGCTAAAATGATGATGATGAGTTGAGTTCTACCACGTATTTACAAAACAATCATAGCGTCACGCCTTTTCCCATACGGGGTGGCAGAGGCACAGTTTTACTAGATAAGTTCTGCTATACTGAATTAATGGGGTCAAAAACTAAATCATTAGTATCAAAAGTTTTAAGATATACCTACAAAATAATGATCTTTATTTGTACAACGCCACCTGCTCTCTGGCTGGCTACTGCGCCGACGCACAATGGAATTCGATCATCGAATCCGGGTCAACGACCTTTTGCGAATTCTGCAACATTCTTAGCCGCTTTATAGTTTTGGCAATCAAATCCTTAATCATGGCTTCATGTCGCTTAATCTGCATCCCGTTAGACAGAACACCCGTAGTTGAAAATTGTAAAAGTTTTATTACAGTCCAGTTTATTATCCACCGAGAGGCAATGGGCTTTATATCGAACGGTTTCCAGGTAAAAGTAAAACACAATTTTCAAACACATTTCCACATTTTCCATTTTGTTGGAAGAAGTAATTTGAACTTGATATTTTTGATTGTTTACTTTATTTATTTATTCTTGTGTGGCTGTGGTTAGGTATGTTCAGATTTTGCGTCATACGTTCATACATAGGTCCATCACACAAGGTTCTATCCTGACATTCCTGAATAACAATATAAACAATACTATCCCTGTATTTTTTGTATCGCTTAGGAATTTATTATTCTCAGTGTGCTATAAAACAATAGAACTGTTAACACACTTGTAAAACACACGCAATGAAATGTGTTGAACGATCAATCTGTCAATCGTGTTACATATTTTTTGTCTCTGATTGTTAGATCATAAAATTGATTGAGCGGAATTGGTTTCGATTTATTTTCATTCTGTTTGTATTTTCATACATTATTCATGAGTTAGGCCAGGATGCATATTGCGGACTCAAGTTTGACGGACACTCAAACAATGACGCAGAAATGACATCAGTCTATGAAGCTGCAGTTTGTACGGCCAACATTGCTAGGTAACTGCGGCGATGAGCTTGCCCCATCCGTTGTAAAAGGCTTAGAAAACCTCATCTATAATTAGATAGCTAATTGTAATGCAATAAAATAAAACTTATTTTCTGCAATCACCGAAGTCTTCTCTAAAGAACTCAAGTTTAACAGTTCAGTTCAGTTCAAAATTTTTATTGACCATAAAATCATACATATTACTTAGTCAACGTCAATATAATATTAATATTTTTGTATACTACCGCCCGTTCGGAAGTTGTGGGCTTAGGGATGGAGCAAAGAAGGGCAAGAAACCTCCCCCGTACCTCTTTTAAAATATCAGAGCCTTAAAAATACAATGTTATGTATTTCTACTTAAGTCTAAGGAAATACACCGAGGAGAGACGTACTGACTCAGTCCATCGCCCCTCTTTGGATTTCTGTGCGCTGAGATGGTAAAGACCATGCAGTTTTGTCATCTAAATATTCTTTTACACTGTAATATGACTTCTTCAATAGGCCGTTTTTGACATAGTTTTTGAACCTCCTTTCTGGTAGGTCCGTTGCTTCATTAGGTATTTTATTATAAAAACTAACACATACTCCCATAAAAGAGTGAGCAACCTTACTGAGTCTGAACGCGGGCATAGCAATCTTATTTCTATTTCTAGTGCTAATACTATGATTATGACCTAAAGTCTTAAATAAACCTATGTTTTTTCTGGTATACATGATATTTTCATAAATGTATTGACAGGTAACAGTAAGTATATTGATATTTTTGAATTTGTCCCTTAGTGATTGCCTAGCATCTAGTTGATAGATAGCCCGAATGGCCCTTTTTTGTAAGACAAATATTGTGTTTATATCTGCCGCTCTCCCCCAAAGCAGTATTCCGTAAGACATAATACTATGGAAATAACTAAAGTAAACCAATCTGGCAGTTCCTACATCTGTGATGTGTCTGATTTGCCTGACCGCATAAGCAGCTGAGCTAAGTCTTCGTGAGAGACTAGTTACATGAGGACCCCATTGAAGTTTCGAGTCTATAGTGATTCCAAGGAAAATTGTTTCTTCAACGAGGTCTAGTCTTTCCGTTCCTATGCTTACACTCGTGTCCACCTGCCGCACATTCGGTAAACAGAATTTGATACATTTTGTCTTCTTCGAGTTTAATAAAAGGTTGTTTACATTAAACCAACTTAACACATGAGAGAGCGTACTATTTGCATCGTCTAGAATTTCTTGTTGTCTTTTCACCTTAAAGATAATGGATGTGTCATCAGCAAATAGTACAATCTGAGTCATTTTCTCCACCATATACTCTAAAAGCACTACTTATAGGTACCTAAGTATGAAGTAAAATACTAAAGTACACTTCACAACTACTCTGGAAGAGGCTGTGTAAACAATTAATATTCCAAAACACCACATTGTTGCCATAATGAGATGCAAGTGGAGCGAGGCCCAGACTGTCGAGCACAAAAGTAATGACGAGAACATGACAAAAAAGTCATGCTTAGGGCATTATTACTTGGTGTGTTGGTGATTAGCAGTGATCGGAATAGGTAGAGTGATTTTTGGTACTTACGTCATGAAAGTCATAAAATGGATATGCCTTTTTCCGGAAGGTTCGGGATAAAACGAATTAGAATTAAAATAGTGTTTAAGTGGCTTTAAAAAAAAAAACATTATTCACATATACAGGTTAACGATGACACATCTTGGAGACTGTAGGTACTCTGATTGGTCGCGAAGTCGCAAACTTTGCATTGTGCCGATGCCGATGTTGTAAATCTTGCTCATATTGATTCGTTTCGATTCGCACTTTATACCTAGTTCCATGTAATCATTATGAAATTCCGAAAAAAAACATAAGCATTTAAAAGCCAAATCGTTGGGCTAAGAGAACCACAGACTGGGTCCCAGTAAATGCAAAGAGAAAGCGTGGCCGACCCAGGAAGAGATGGAGTGATGAGGTGGGTCTATGGGATAAAGAGTGGAAGGAGACCACTCAGGATCGAATGGAGTGGAAGAGGGGGAGAGAGGCCTTTGCCCAGCAGTGGAACATTACAGGCTCGTAAAAAAAAAGCCCGGAATATCTGAGGCATATCCATGTTAATACATACGTTTGAGGTCACCTACTCCGATCACTGGTAATTAGTTGATCAGCACCCTTAGCATGCCGAGTGTGGGGGGGAGGTTATGTTTTCAAGTTACTATGGGAGACCCAAAAAAATTTTTCATTGCACAGCAAATATACTGATTGCACGGCAAATATACCGATAATTATATTAACTCTACATTTCGCCCAGCTGATCCGCATGGTGGAGTGAAAAATAAAGTTGCTCTGATCAAGTCGGTCCCATACCCATAGTGAAAGTTGTTCAGAATGATGGCCCTAACAACCCTCTTTTGGCTTGTACACCCCTTTCTGTTACACCCTGTTTAATCCTTTTGTTTGTATACCTAATACATCAACTCTAAACTACTCGTAATCGTCGAGATACACCTTGAAACTTGACACCTTGCAAATTTATTTATTTACTTGTCAATAAATTTCGATATGATCTAGATCTCATGACTCGATATTTATCGATGATAAATTATATAAAGTACTTCAAATTATACGATGCACGACCTTTCAAGAGCTTATTTATTGTAGTTCAACTAGGCGTGACCTACCTACAGTACTACAGTATTAAATTACTATTTATGTACACAATGGGGGCGATTCGGGAGGTGTCAAAACCATTATATAAGGCACTACAACGTTATATCTGACAGATCTTGCGCAGTGCCCACAGATAAGATTCCATTTACAAACACACAATTTGAATAATTTTGTTTAGTTTAGTTGGTGTCGCCTTCCGAATCGCAT
The DNA here is from genome assembly GCA_963457715.1 of Argyresthia albistria. Lineage (NCBI taxonomy): Eukaryota > Metazoa > Arthropoda > Insecta > Lepidoptera > Argyresthiidae > Argyresthia > Argyresthia albistria. Next base: position 10,269,375 of record OY735256.1, on the reverse strand, counting down.
GCAGTAGTTGTCTTAATTCAAATCGCGCACTACTTTAGTATTCGACAGTTTCTGTTGAAAGCTGACATAATAATTATGCAGTTTTGAAGTTTCAGCTTTTAAAAGAACCAAATAAAAGTCGGCTGTAGACCCAGCATTGTTAGTGACAAATATTGTGATTTGCCACCACAGTCCTTGTTTTGTGTCCTACTTTTAAAACCGCACCTTTAATCTTTAGGTCTGGGGTCTGAAGCATACCGAATTTGTACTTTTAAAAGGTTTACTGAGCCACAATACTAGACTATTTTCTAATTATAAAATAATACCTATGGATATGTATGTATATGCTAAGATGTATGCTACCTGAAATAAATATTTTTTAATTGAATTGAATTGTACTGAATACTCTAGGTAGGTACTGAAAAGATTCTGCGCCTTACGATGATATATGTAGTTAGAGGTTTTTTTTACCGCGTCCTTGATCAGATACTTATCGATGTAGTCGGAAGTCTAATTTAATTGTTTTTGTGACAATCAGAAGACAACAAGAACGATAACAGGATATAAAACAAGTTTATCTAATTAAGTGCCGTTCTCCCATTCCTCAGATAGCGTTTATCTGTCTGTTTATCTGGGGCTTTTGACATTTCTCACGTACAAAAAGTATCAAAAAAGTTATCTGACTGTTCATTTGTCTCTTGAGAGACCCGGGCTAAGTCGTTATCAGGTTGTTAATCAACAAGTGCAAAAAAATCGATCGATTGTGCGGTGACTGTGAACAGTGGCTAGATTAGCGACATGACAACTTAATTTTTATTTTTATTTTATTTTATTCGCGACATTAACATCACAAGATAAACAAATTACAAAGAGCAAAGATATAGAATGAAAGCCATAACCAGATATCCTCAATGATACAAGAAATAAGGTATAATAAGCTCGCCATTGTACACTTTATATCATACCGTGTTTTGTTAAAAAAAAATGTGTGCAATAAAGAAATTATGAAATTATGAAATAAATTTAGATTCAGAAACTTAAACTTAAGTGGATCTTAGAATATCTTCGATATATCAACCCAGACAATATTAATATCAATAGAAAGGACAAACTCGCGCGCCAAACAAAGCACGGCGCCTGCCCCCCGCGTTGCAAATTTTTTCTGGGGCCCGTGCGTATTGAAAGCGTAGACTTAAATCAATAAAAACCGGCCAAGTGCGAGTCGGACTCGCGCACGAAGGGTTCTGTACCATTATCTATAAAAAACCGCAAAAAAAAAAATACATGTTGTATGGGAGCCCCCTCTAAATATTAATTTAACTTTAATTTAATTACTTATTTTTCAAGTAAATAATCAACTCAATATATTGTGAAAATTTTAAGCGTCTACCTGCTATCATTATCAATATCGAGCAAAAATGAGCAAAAAAATCACGTTTGTTGTATGGGAGCCCCCCTTTATATTAAATTTCTTTTGTTTTTTAGTATTTTTTGTTATTGCGGCAACAAAAATACATCATCTGTGAAAATTTCAACTGTCTAGCTGCCACGGTTTATGAGATACAGTGACAGACAGACGGACGGACAGACAGCGAAGTCTCAGTAATAGGATCCCGTTTGGCACCCATCGGGTACGGAACCCTAAAAATAACTCAAACTCATACTCAATTATTTACAGGGTGACATTTAATTAGCGGACCATATTTTGGGGATGATATGAATAACTTTCCCCAAGAAATAATAGTCGCAAATGAAAAAAAAATTTCGTCCCCCAGTACATTGCCCCGATCAGTTGATTTCAAGTTACTGTGGGAGATTCAATTTTTTTTTTTAGTTTGCGACCGTATGTTTCCTGGGCAAAGTTCTTCATAATAATGGGTACTATCATTCCCCAAAATATGGTCTTGACTTCAAAACATAATCAGTACAAGAGATGCGCAATTTTTCTGTGTTATTCATTTTTATGTTACGAATTCTTGCTACTTCAGGTTCGCCGGTCAATCTACTTTAGAACAGCTTCAGTTACAAAATTATTATGCAAAGACAAGATTAAGGGCAAGTATGGCAGGATGCGATAACATTGTACAAGGCAATTTAGCTTTATGGTCTTCATATTACCATCTCTGCTGACCCAAATCAGGTTAAACAACGGACATGTCACACGACCATTATGCAACTTAGAACACAGTGCTTGTCAAATAAGACTGCTTCGAGAATGTCGCAAAAACGCCGGTTTTCTGGAAAATGTCGGTTAGAAAGTTGGCAACACCGTGCAAATCTTGTAGGCACGCTTCCTGTGTCTCTGTTTGTTTTCTATTAATATTACTAACATCGGAATAAACAATAGGCTTGCGTCCAAGGTAATCCAATAAATCTAGGAACAAGTCATAAGTTGAAGCATTATGTACAAAATGGCTTGACATTCTCAGAATTGTATATTTCTAGCAGACATATTTTATAAAGTCAACTTTGTGAAAAAAATATGCTGTCTTATTTGATGGCATGGTAATACTGCCGCTAAGTATATTCTTGTATGCCCCAAGGCAACTCCTTCTCTTCTAACTTCCTAACTAACTTCCTAACTCTTTATTAATCTGTGCCCAAGGGTAAATTGACATTGATTCCAACCTATTATATCTGTAAGACCTTGTAAGTAACATGACATTTATGGCAATAAATCTACTGAAACTGAAACATCATTCTCAGCAACTTTCACTAAGAAACCGATTTGATCAGAGCAACTTTAATTTTCACTTCTCTATCCAAATCAGCTAACCACCCCGGACCAAAACGTATGGAGCAATGAAAAATTAAGTTGCTCTGATCAAATCGGTTTGATAGTAAAATTTGCTCAGAATAGTCTCCCTAACAACCCCCTAATGACTACACCCTTCTGTTATACCCTGTATAGTACAGTTATACCGTATAAAATGTATACAGGGTGTAACAGAAAGGGGTGTACAAGCCGAAAGAAGATTGTTAGGGACATCATTCTGAACTACTTTCACTATGGGACCGACTTGATCAGAGCAACTTTATTTTTCACTCCACCATACAGATCACCTGAGCACTAGGCCCGAAATGTACTGAGTTAATAAAAATAAAGTTGCTCCGATCAAAACGTTCCCATAGTGAAAGTTGCTCAGAATGATGTCCCTAACAACCCTCTTTCAGCTTGTACACCCCTTTCTGTTACACCCTGTATATGTCGGCGGCCGATCGTAGAACTTTTTAAAAGCATTTTTATTCAGCACTACGTGATGTTTTTAGGGTTCCGTACCCGAAGGGTGCCAAACGGGACCCTATTACTGAGACTTCGCTGTCCGTCTGTCCGTCCGTCCGACCGTCCGTCCTGTCTGTCACCAGGCTGTAACTCATGAACCGTGGTAGCTAGACAGGTGAAATTTTCACAGATGATGTATTTCTGTTGCCGCTATAACAACAAATACTAAAAATCAAAAGAAATTGAATATGAAGGGGGGCTCCCATACAACAAACGTGATTTTTTTTGCTCATTTTTGCTCGATATTGATAATGGTAGCAGGTAGACGCTTAAAATGTTCACAATATATTGAGTATATTATTTACTTAAAAAATAAATAATTAAATTAAAATTAAATTAATATTTAGGGGGGCTCGCACACTTTTTTTTTTTTTGCGGTTTTTTATAGATAATGGTACGGAACCCTTCGTGCGCGAGTCCGACACGCACTTGGCCGGTTTTTTGTGTATTCATGTCAAACGACTACGAAGACTATTCGGGTCAAGCATCGCCATCACCACGAAGTTAAGACTTGCAGATGTCAAATGTGACCTGTTACAATGACCCTACCCCTCAGTTAATATAGTTTAGTAAAAGTAAATTGCCCAAGAAATAACTTTCATACAAGCAAGTGCATAACAAGGAACCTTCCGTATCTCGATAATCTACACAAAAACAGAGCGTCATGGAGTTACGTAGACTCAGGAACTTATTGGAAGGAAAAAATCGGAAGAGATGACATGACATTGTTATGTATGGAATAGCTTTCATTATATGTGTGTTTGTGAGTTTTGTTGGGAAATCACTCAATCACAGATGAAATTCTTACTAATCAAAGATTAGACTTTTAGGAAAATACATAAATATTTATGAAACGCAATAATATATGCAGCAGACCAAATACTTACTTGGGATCGTAAAGTAATAATTTACCGGTCTCAGCCCTGAGAGCTATCCCAAGAGCGTCAAAATGACAGATTTAATGACGGAACCATCATTGTGACATAGCTGAGACAACTCTAAAAGCTGAGAGCGATTTGTTTGTACAGGCCTTAGTATGCAAACCACATATCCGTTTTTACGGTACGTTTTTAGATTATAGATTATTTTCAGACAGAGCAGTATGACTATAGTTTTATATATATTTTTTATATACCATAGTTTTATTGTACGCGCAGTTCTTCCCCTTACCTCCTATCATCTCCGTCTCCTACCCAACATGGTTTGCTGGAAGAAATCTCTTATTAGAGAATAGCTCGCCTTTGTACATGATTTTTCTATATTAAGATCTGTTTTTCATGTAAAGAAATTACGAATTACGACTATGGGTGTGCGTCAAACAGAGTGGTCTGTTGTGCATCCCGCCCGGTGCAAGTCATAATTCATAATGTTTTTCATTGCACACAGATAATTCTAAAAACAAAACATAGTATGTAAAAGAGTGTACAAAGGCAAACTTATCTCTAATAATAATAAGAGATCCCTTCCAGCAAACCAAGGACCGATGAGAGAGTTTAGTCTATCGCTACTAACAATGCATTCATGATTCATGCCGTAAGACTTTCAATGACTTTCATGAAACAGAGGCTACACTTTGACATTGACATTGCTATCTTCCGGTGAGTCATTGCGATTGGTAAATATTTTAACTAGAGCATTGTTCATGTCGCTACAATGATGTTTGATTTTCATTATAATTCGTAGAACTAGATGAATTAGTCATCACATGAGAACTATATCAATGCATTACATCAATATCGTTATCGCTCCCAAGGGCTCTAAATGTCGTATTTGGCTTGTCAGTGGTGCCTATTTCGTGTGGACACCTTCGGAGCGATAGATTTGTTATTGCATGTAATCGAATTCGTCCACGACAGAGGTTTTGAATGATGCTGAAGCCTAGTGTGATCGTGTGACTTTACCCGCTTTCGTTTGTGTGATCGGAATATCGGAGCAGTGACGCAAGCGCACGCGTAGTTCACGTTAGATCGTTTGTTGTAATACTAAGTGCGAGCTTTAGGTGATCGTGTTGACTCTCGGAGGAATTAATTGTCTTTTCATCACATCTATTCAAAAAGATCTACTTTAGTAGCGGCAAACAGGGACTAAAGTAGGTCATTTAGTCCCTAGGGACTAAAAGTAACTTTTTAATTTTGTTGCCAGTACAAAGGAAAAAAAATGCTGTCACTAATCAGTTTCACTACCTATCAGGCTGACAGACCCAATTAAAAGAGAGATCGATTCTAAACGCAGCCAATAAAAAAAAATTGTTCTAAAATGCGTACTCGACACAGATTAGATAATCCGATCGACCGAATCGATTGACAATTTGACACCGATTGGTGACAACAGAGAAACAACCTGACAGAATTGATATCGGAACACGGACCAAATAATTAAAAAAGTTGTGGAAAATTTGTAAACAAAGCGCGCCAAATCTGAATGCTGTAATTATTTCAATTTCGTTTGCGGATATGAGTAAAGAATATGAGTGAAAGTGAGTGTCTAACTCCAGATGATAACAACAAACGCGAATGACAAATACAAGATCTGTTACCAATAAAATCACGAGGAATATAGGTATGTAAAAACTAGTGGTTATCTGAAAATGCTTTTTGAACCAATTTTCAAGATTTAGCCAATACTAAACAATCTTTAACTATGTGGAGGACATATTCGTAATTCGTAATTTCTTTATTGTACTAACACAAGAATGACATACAGAAAACTTATAACAGATAACAAGAGATTTTTTCCAACAAACCATTACACACAACATATCACGACAATTGTGTAAATAAATATAGGGTCTAACAGAAAGGGGTGTACAAGCCGAAAGAAGGTTGTTAGGGACATCATTTTGAACAACTTTCACAATTGGACCGACTTGATCAGAGCAACTTTATTTTTCACTCTACCATACAGATCAGCTGAGCGCTAGGCCCGAAATGTACTGAGTTAAAAATAAAGTTGCTCTGTGATCAACTCGATCCCATAGTAAAAGTTGTTCAGAATGATGTCCCTCTTTCCGCTTGTACACCCCTTTCTGTTACACCCTGTATAGGTACATGTATGTTATTTTATTGTTTACTTACTACTTTTCTCATAGAGGGTGATGAAAAGTAGAGTGTGCACCTCAGGAGTAAAAACTATTTTTGGCTCGAGTGATGTACTTTAAATCCCTCGCTCCCTCAGGATTCTACTTTTGAGTCCCTCGTTACACTCGGGACTCAACTCTAGAATCCCTCGGTCGCTCAGGATTCAAAAAACACTCTCGCCCTAAAAATAGTTCTTTACTCCCTTGGTAAACAATCTACTATAAGTGTTGAAAGGCTACAGGAGAAATATACATAACACATGTATTGGTAACGGGCCATCTATTGTAATCCCTAATTGGTGGATTTGAAGGACCATTTGACGGCTGACTGTCAGCCGAGACCGGCCCGAGGAGGCCACCATGTCATAATACGAGGAATATTTGGATATATTAGGTCGGGTAAAAAATTTCATCGTATTTTGTATGAAGACCGTAACGGCTCGAACAAAAAGGTGCATCTTTGACTTAAAAATATCCGGATTGAAAACGCTTAAACCAAATTTACTTTTACTGACACTGTATTAGATTCACTGATTTTGACATAAAGAATAACAACTGAAAAATTGTCGGAAACAACATTTTATTTTCTTTAATCCTTTTTGAAATATAACCTTTTTATTGACATCAAAACCTGCGAAAGATATTTAGTTACAAATATACACCTATTATGTAACGATGTTTTCTGTTCCAGAAAAATGCGCTGTAGTTTTCGAGCACTATAGGGGTTTTTGGGGGTAAAAAATCTATCGAACTAGGTTTCATAACTGAAAAATTAGATAAGATAAGATAAGATTTCACTTTAGTACAATGAAAATAATTCATAAATTCCAATGACAATCAAAAATTTAGTTTCTCATTGCAACTTCATATCACGTGACACTTTTTGGCGGGTGTTTTCGGAGAATTCAGACAAAAAAGTTTCGTTCAAATAAGGTCGAATTTAAGTTCATAATCTGCTACTTATTCATCCTTCGTGTAGGCTGAAAGATTGAATTCTGTGCCTAAATCTCACGAGGGAAACAAAGTGCCTGTTTGCTTTTCCTTTGCAGCTGTTCAAAAACAGAGCAGCATATTGAGTGATTTTAATACAGTCTGATGAATATGAATCATAATATTTTATTGTGTTTGTACCACCAACCGCCGAGCAAAGCTCGGTAACCAGATATTATAACAAACAATATCATCATCTCATACTGGGTGAAAGAAGCACACAACACAAGTCAGTAATTGAATGAAAACATATCTCTCAACTAGGTGGTGTTTGTAGTGGTGGTAGTGATAGACGTACTAAGACTTTTCCTTATAGTTTTCACCTGAGCTACCGCACTGTTTTGTCAAGTTTTCTTCGTTCCAGAAAAGTTATAATTCAACAATGGTTGCCTATTCCATGAAATGATCAATTCTATTCTATGATATGTGCTCGTTAGTTGGTAAATTAAATTACCAGTTATTTCAGTCAAAATAGAGGGGATTTGTCTATCCTCTACACAAGGTCAAAAATCTAGATCGATAGACAACAACCGTAATACAGGTGACAAAGGTGACATTATTAGACTAGATTACACATTACGTTGTGTAAGGTGTACAGATTATTTAGTAATTACAGGACAATAGGAGTTAAGTTGTGTTAATCAAGGATTCTGTGTCAAGAGCATGTCATTAGGTTTAGGTGAAGGTGGACTATACAAGATGTAACAATCGCTGGCCTATTTTGAAATTCGGCGTCCTTGGCCATGAGTGTGTGTGACCGCCCTTCATACAGGGGCGGGTCCAGGATTTCATTCTTTTACAAACCCAAGTTGCCGCGCCTGGTGCAGATTTTGGCAAACCTGTTTATAAATCCATTCACACCAACTTATACTCAAAGGACGGCGTCAGCCACCACGGAAATTTTCTATGGCGAGTAGCGAGAGCTATTTATAAGAACTTATAGGGCGCATTTCTAGTTAGGGTTCCGTACCCGAAGGGTGCCAAACGGGACCCTATTACTGAGATTTTGCTGTCTGTCCGTCCGTCTGTCTGTCACCAGGCTGTATCTCATAAACCGTGGTAGCTAGACAGTTGAAATTTTCACAGATGATGTATTTCTGTTGCCGCTATAACAACAAATACTAAAAAACAAAAGAAATTTAATATTAATGGGGGCTACCATACAACAAACGTGATTTTTATGCTCATTTTTGCTCGCTATTGATAATGGTAGCAGGTAGACGCTTAAAATGTTCACAATATATTGAGTATATTATTTACTTAAAAAATAGATAATTAAATTAAAATTAAATTAATATCTAAGGGGGGCTCCCATACAACATGTTTTTTTTGCGGTTTTTTATAGATAATGGTACGGAACCCTTCGTGCGCGAGTCCGACTCGCACTTGGCCGGTTATTATTTTATGCTATGTAAAGCTGTTGAGATTGTTATTTTTCGTGAACCCTTTTTGTGACTTTGGTGTTTTGAAATAACAATTGGACTAGAATAGTAGGACAGTAATGACTAAAGTACTATCACAATTTGGCAACCATTTTTTCAAAAATATCATTTTTTTTCGGAATCTATGGGGCCAAGTCCAGAAAATTATCGTTACGTGGGTAGCAAATGACCTCCTCTTGCTGCTGATTTCGTTTGGACATTCATCCACCGAACACTTATAATATCCATATGGTTGATTATGAATAGGAATCATATCATTATGAATCATAGTTATAAGGAGAGTTTGGCATTCAATGAGTAAGTAATACAGTCAGCGTCAAACATATCGTAGAATTTCAAAATGGTGCATATTTTTGGCGCTGAGTACATATATTTTAGTATTTACTGTTGTACTTGAAAATCTTGAAATTGAAAGTTTGTCTGTGATGGTCTTGAACAGTTGAGCCACATGGGCCGTGATTCATTGGTTTTACGGCTTTGTTTGCGATGTTGAAGGATTTTTGATGAGAGAAATAGTTTCTGGTTTTTCTTGATGAGTCACATCCATCTTTTGCGAAACTGTATCTACTATTGAATATTGTTGAAAGAGCATGAAGCTGTGAGACACAAAATAACATAAGTCATCAAGTTATAAACTAAAAAAAACCGACTTCAAGACGTATTGCTTCCCCCCACTCGGTGTGCAAATGTCGTCTACAAGGTGTCAATGAATTAACGCAAATTCAGAATTTACTTTGTTAGGGACATCATTCTGAGCAACTTTCATTATGGAAGCGATTTGATCAGAGCAACTTTATTTTTCACTTCTCCATACAAATCAGCTGATCCACTCAGGCCAAAATGTACTGGGAAGTGAAAAATAAAGTTGCTCTGATCAAATCGGTTTTTTAATTAAAGTTGCTCAGAATGATGCCCCCAACAAACTAGTTTCTCATCTTGCGTTAATTCATTTACAACTTGTAGGTATACACGAAAACAAGCCTACGAAATCTGTCTCCTGACAGTGAAGTCCACACGTAAGTCCACACAATTTACACGTATTTAAGCGAATATACGATCCTAACAGCCAGAACTTATCTCGTGACAATGACATAAACACCACAAAGTCATGGAAAGGGAAAAAAATGACATCCAGGAAAAAACAAATAAAGTTTCACAGTTTTTTTATGTAGCAACCTAACTACTAGATCTATTCCTGATTCCCAAAAAAATGCACCAAATTACTGGGTCACCCTTTTAAACAAAGAAAGATTTTTTGAAATCGGTGCATAAATAATATCAGTTTCGAGGTAACAATCATTAAAAAATATATACCAACCGAATTGAGAACCCCCAACTTTTTTAAAGTCGGTTAAAATTGTAGTTCACGTGTAGCCATGATACAGTATTGAGCGGGTACCCGCTACTGTGCTGGGTGGAGAGCGGATACCCGGTTCTTGCAGGTGGTGTGAAACTGAAACCCCTACCTCAGCAACCTCTATTGTACTACGCATAGCTTTGCAAGCAAGCAAGCACTATCCGTTGAGTTACTAAATGATTTCTCAAACGAGGGGGCAAAGACACAGTTTAGCCAATACATATTACAGTTATGCAGATGTTATATTATGCAGTTGATAAACCTAGTTATTTATTTCCTTTCCCCAGCTGGTATGGACACCCACGGCTGGCGGGGCTGGGTACAACTGTCCCTACGGAGGAGACTGCGCTTTCGAGCCCGCGCCGCCGGGTCGGGCGCCACCCTGTGCATTACCCGGGCTGACTTACTGCGTGCATCCGGACCCTTATCCTGAGTGAGGAATCTCTTTATCATATAACTTGGAATATTTGTGTTAACTCATCGTCTTTTTCAGCCAATAATCTCATTGATCCGGTATTGAACCGAAACCTAATCAGCCATTTACTTACTCAAATCGATCGAAAATTGTGGAAAAGTTGCAGTTATTCATCGATTCATCAGCTCTTCATCGATTTCAAATGAAAGCTGGATAGTGGGAGTTTCTGAATAAGGCGCAGTGTGAATATGCGGCAAAATATTGAGTAGGTAACTTGTACCTTGCTCAATCCCGAAAATCCGAGTACCCGCTAAATCAGCGTTCCCCTTTTTCTCGCAAAATCTCTTCGCTTATAAACAGTGGCCGCTGAGAGAATGCGATCCTGACACATGTATATATGTCCGTCTGTCCCGCGCTACTTTTTACTCGATCTCACTCCCAAAAGTGTGAGTGAGTGTATAGTTAGAGAGTCTTTATCTTAACTTGCAGGTCAGTAATCCGGCAGCTAGTCCAGGCTGGTCAGTACGACATCCGGACCCTCCTGTCGGACGAGAGCCGGGACGACTTCAATACCCGCCGGGACCCGTACGGGTACGGACCGAACTCGCTGCCGAACGTCGACCAAATCTCGCTGGTCAATGATGTGTTCCCAAAGAATTATAACAAGTTTCATAACAATTTTAATCATGGTGAGTTGTTTGCGTGTATTTTGTTATTAAAGCTTAAGTGTGGGCGCAACTTGTGGGGTATGCGGGATGTGTAGGATGACCCTTAAGGGAAATCGCGTAACGCTTTTTATGAAGCTAACGTATTGCGCTTTTGCGCTATTACAGAAGTAGAGCTCGTCTAAGCTGAAATGACGCGCCCCACTCCTTGGTTTTGTATGACAAGTAAATACGAAACCAAGGAGTGGGGCGCATCATTTCAGCTTAGACGATCTCTATGCTGAATAGAAATCGAAGTGAAATATGTGATGAAATATTGAAAAAAAATGTGAGATTCTGTCTATACGGTTGCTAAGTAGTGATATTACCTTATTACCTGACCCACACAGAAAATTCTAGCATTTAAAACTGGCATAGCAACACTTTATTAAAAGTAACAACTTTAGCCAGCGCGTGGTGGAATATAGCTCAATCTTACTCGTTTCCGGGTAAAAAGGACTATGCTGGCGAGGAAATTTTAATTTTAACAATTTACAGGAAATAAATACTAAGAAAACATTCGACTTGCCCAACTTGAGCTGAGCACACTCACCTTTTTTCAGACATCTTCGGGCAAAAGACGCCATTACAACCGCCATCCGCCGCCGACCCCACCCCATACAACGTCAACGCCTACCAGGCCTCCAACTACTCCAAATACAACGGCTTCCAAGGCTACCAGCACACAGCACCAGCCAACTTCTGGAATCCCCAACCAACTAATTACATCCCCCAACCGGATAACTATAATGCTTACCAAAAGAAGTTGTTGAGAGAAACGGGTAACCCGAACTTGGGGTATAGCCAGAATGTACGAGTATACCCGTCGGTGTATGACCCGAATACAGACTCGACGGATTGGTTTAGAGCCGGGAGTGGGACGACGCAGTACAACACTAATGAATGGTGGAGGTGAGATCTTCTGCTCTACATAACATAACAAGCATCACGCATTTCCCATGTGGGACGGCAGAGGCACAATTGTGCCCACGTCTAGGCTGCCCGCCCACGTCCGATAATCGGTGACCTACTTTTTGTAGGAGGTTAGAACGTACTGATTGCAATAGTATAACGCACACGTCCTACAAAAAGTCGGTCTGAAATAGAACCGAAAAAAAATCTGCCCGATTAATCGGTCCTACAAAAAGTATGCCGTGGGCGGGCAGCCTTAGCCAGTTTTTCATTTCTCCATTTTGCGCCCACTGCAATTCTGCTCTTACTCAACTTCTTCCATATAGTCAACTGCAATTCTCATCTCTTACATCTGTTATCTCATTCATTTTACAACAGGCTTTTTAGCCGAATGATGCAGTTATTTCTGAGAGACACAATTGAAGACATGACTTGAGTTTGAGTCACCGTTAAATATGCATTGTTGAGTCGCGAATTTGCCAGAGAAGATTTAGATTATAGCTACAGTTACACATGCTCAATTCAAGAATGAAAACATGCCTCTATTGAGTTGAGCAACCCCTACTAAGTAGCATTGTCAAAACATTGCTCATACTGAGCATGCTCATTTCGAGCATACTCAAAAATCGACAGTCGTTCAATTTTTGGCAATGCTACCTGTTGCGCGGATGGAAGGGGGCGTGCTTACAGCACGTATCGAGCATGCTTTATTCAGTCGTTCACAGTTTTTCACGGTTCACCGTTCAAAGTTTTTGGACACATTGTATTGCAATCAGATGGATTATTTAATTTAATTCGAGGGCCACTTGGTTATCCATATTTACTGGTAGGTAGGAAGAGCTTGCTAGAATGTCGGTCGCATACCGGCTCAGTCCTTGATAAAAAGCATGTGTGTCCGATTTTTGCTCTGAGCGTGCTTATTTAGGGTACTGATTAAAGAAAGCATGCTCAACAAAAGCATGTGTGTCCAATTGAAGAGCATGCATGTTTTAAGCTTGCTTATAAGCATGCCGTTTTATGAGCATGTACCTTTAGTGCCTGAAGATTTTAAGGTTCACACTTGTACGGGCAGCCCGCCCCAAGAATTGGCGTTTACAGCGCATTCTGTCGCGCCTGAATGTAAAAATTCGTGACTCACAACGCGCGAAAAACACAAGCCATTCTGGTGGCACCAATTGTATAATCTGGCAATCAGCTCCTCATTATTGTCATCTCCCTCTTACCCACAGATACATATCGCCATCCCGCTCCGACGTCACAGTCCAGCGGTCCATCACATACCCAACCAGGTCTTACACCAACCGACGCAACTCCACGCTGCTCGCTCGAGGCCGGAAGAAGAGGAATGCGGAGCTGGTCAGGGCTTCTAGACAGAGGAAGCTTAGTGGGGCGGAGGCGTTGAAGATCGCCCTTGGACTGGCCAGGTGAGGCTTGTACCTTGTGGCGGCAGGAGGCAGGCTTTCAGGAGGAAGAGAAGCAATGAGGGCTTCTAGACAAGGGAAGCTTAGTGGGGCGGAGGCGTTGAAGATCGCATTTGGACTGGCCAGTTAAGACATCTGGAAGCTCAGGATAGACCCTGATACATATTGAAATCCACTTAGGTTTTTAGATGGCTTTTAGGGTTAAGCAAAAGATTATGCTCAACTTTATTGCACAAAACATTACAAAGGCAAGCTTATTTCTGTCAAGATAAATCTATCTTGGCAGATTTTTTATTTTTTTAGCTCTCCCCTTTCTGGGGCGCGGGGGGAAAAGTAGAAACGTCGCCGTCGTACCCTTCTGAAGTGACATACACAAACGGTGTGGGTTTGGCGCCGGTGCTAATGCCAGTTATTTCAGCCAAACTCCCACAATCGCTAGACAGCTAAGAATAATTCACCAAGTTAAAATCATAAAAAACCGACTTCATGACCTATCACTATCACTCAGTCCTCCCCGCTCGGTACACAAATGTCGTCGACCCGAAAACGAGCCTACGAAATCTGACTCCTGACAGTGAAGTCCATATGTATGTGTTACACAATATAAACGATCATAACAGCCAGAATTTATCTCGCGACAATGACTATAAACGCCAAAAAGACTGGCTGTATAATGTCATCCAGGTAAAAACAAATTAAACTTCACAGATTTTTCATGTAGAATTCTAACTACTGGACCGATTCCTGATTTTCAAAATATGGGACCAAACTATTGGGCTTCCCTTTCGAGCAAAGAAAAAAAAATTGTAATCGGTTCAATTCGGTTCATAAATAGTAACAGTTTTACAGTTACGATGTAACAAACATTAAAAATAATAATGATGAAAAAAAAACATACAACCGAATTGATAACCCCCTCTTTTATTGAAGTCGGTTAAAAAGAGCTACAAGTCTGTTCGTGATAAGAATGCAGTAAAGTCATCACTGTCTGTCCGGCGGCCTAGCCACGCCCGGGAACCAATCCAATCGTTTCCAATTATCAAGCCAAGTTCACAGTGACCAGTTGAAGGCAAACTTTCGAATGCGAAGGTTGTGTCCTGTACTGTGAGTGTGTCTTAACAGATTTAAATTTAAATTTCACTGCATTCCGGTCATCCGTCCCCCAGCTCAGAGACGTCAGCGGAGCGCCCGCGCCGCCAAGCCCCCGGCACGGAGGAGCTGTGCCAAGTGCGCACGTCCTACATCACACCACGCGCCGCCCTCAACAACCGAGGCAGCTGGAAGTACGTCGTCAACATGCCGGATAACATGACGCAGCTGGTGAAGGCGGAGATTTGCACGTGAGTTTAGATAGGTACACCTAGCTAGATAGTAATCAACATCATCATCATACTCAACCTACATCAACCCATTGCCCAACAGGGCAAGGGCATTGAGATCCTGTCGACTGGATGACATTGTCTGACCATTTAGGTGGTCTGGTTATTACCACAGGAAATCTCAATCTCACCGGCCACCCTCGTCGCATGAAAAAACAACCACTCGCCACCTCTGCCACTGTCTTGGATTGGCGACATCTAGTGTGAGATATTTGAATTGTTTTAGCACAGCGCCATCTAGCGTCGAGTAGAAAGACAGTTTTAGTTAATTTTATGGTTAAAGATGGTAATGTATTCGTCATATTATTATGTTTTGAAGGCATGTTGACAAGGAATTATTGGCGTTCAGCCTAAGTGAATAATTTCTCCATCATTGCAGATCAACGGTATGCAACGGTCTGTGCTCCGTTCCTCTCGGCTACACTACGCGTTGCGAGCAAAAATACATCCAGAAAAGGCTGGTAGCTTTGGAGGGAAACGGCCAGAATCTTTACACGGACGTGTTTTGGATACCCAGCTGCTGCCAGTGCACTATTGTCTCTACAAATTAGGGAAATGGAGAATAATGTATCAAAATATCTTCTAATTATGAATTCCTATAGGAATTGGTTCGTTCGTACGATGGTTTTTTTTCCATTCTTGTGTTTAGTTTCGTGCTACTCAACAACAGATGGCGTTACCTTACTTTTGTTCCATATGACGTGAGTGGAAGTGGGTAGTTGTGTGAAACTTTTGTGAGATGTGATCATAGTTTACGAATAAAAATAATTTAAGTGGTAAGTGTTTAACGCAAGGTAAGTGAGTGTTCTCAGTTATAAGCACTACCGATAGAAATACTAAGTAGGTATTAATATTAAAGTCATGACACAATTATCAGTTAGATAAGTTTGATCCAATACCAAGGATCTATTGTCCTTTAGGCGTAATTTAATTAAAACTACGGAATCCAACGTGTTTTTTTTATTATTATCGATGTCTGTCATAATTAGATTTTTTTACTCATAAACTCCACACTCCACTCCACACTAGTTATAGCTAGAACCATCTACTTAGCTATAACTAGTTTATTTAAATTTTATTTTTCTTGACGCCTAAAGAATTGGTAATACCCATCCCATTTAAGTATCTTAAATTGATATTTAAATTAAAAGGTATGAAAACGAATGTTCATTGTATTGAGTTAAGTGATGTGAGCAGAGATGTTTTTTCATAAAAATGGGGAGGCTTATATTTTTTTAAACATAAGGTTAGGACCAGTATACGTAGTACGCATCGTCCTAGTGGCAAAGTATTATAATTATAGGTAAGTCGTAATTACTTAACGAAGTATTAATAGTTGGATATTAATAGTTAATTCAATTGTGTAAATATAGAACATGTCTGTAAATAAACAACACTGCCTTACAGTATAAGTATATAAGTAACACGTTGATGACGAAAATAAGTTACTTACTGTACCATATGAATGAAATCCTGGCATTTTGTACAATGCCTGGGAAATGTATACTTTGCCAATAACATATACATAAATATAAAGATCATACAGTCCCATTGTGGACTAAAACATGCTGAAGAAATTCATAATTATAAATCAAAATTAATTCAAATTTAATTTCTCAATGTAATTAGTAAAATGGTACCAAATGGTACCACCCTTCTAAATTGTGTTTCTTAAATACTTTTGATAAAATATAATCTGTAATTTTTAATTATTTGATCTCTATATCGAGATATTTTTGGCAATACTATTTACATTTTAATTTTAAGTAAAACCAAAACAGTAAGTTTTAAGTCTTGTTTAGTAAAGGATTTTGTATGAAATAGTATAAATTATCGATTTGTAAATTTTGGTTTTTATGTCTAATAAAATGTACAAAATCATCCACACTTGTGTTTATAAACAGTGACCAATCAATGGCTTTTTAACATACCAATAATATTTGTAACATAAGAACTTTCTACACTTATCTATCAGACGATATATGACTAATGTACAACGGCCAGGTAAGCATAACATAACGAAGCGTCCCGCCTTTTCCCATACAAAAAAAAAATAAAAAATATACAAAAAGCTTTATTTACGTAACAAACTTAAAATTAGATTACAAGTTCCTTTTAAGTAACGGGGTGGCAGAGGCACAACTTAGCCCACTTAAAAAATAAAAATAACCGGCCAAGTGCGAGTAGGACTCGCGCATCAAGGGTTCCGATCACACTTGGAGAGCGTAACACGTGTAATTAGGTTTCCACATAAAAAACTAAAGTGTGATGTCATCCATGTAAACGAAATTGAATATTTTTTAGAAAGACAGAAATTTGCAGTTTTCAGATTTTTCGCTTTATTTGTGCTATAAGACCTTGCTTCGTGCCAAATTTCATGATTCTAGGTCAACGTAAAGTACCCTCTAGGTTTTGATTCCCTTGCGAATATCAAGCAATTTCAGCAAAATTGAGACATATGCGGTATCTTTTGATTGCGTTGACCTTTAAGTTTCATTTTTTCACAACTTTAAGAGTTCACAGACTTAAGTAATCGATATTAATTTCAACTTAATACCTCCATGCGTTTCTGAGAAAAAGTCTTAACAGACGGTGAGACAGACAGACAGACAGACAGAAATTTACAGTTTTCGGATTTTTCCCTTTACTTGTGCTATAAGACCTTCCTTCATTCCAAATTTCATGACCCTAGGCAAAACGGAAGTACCCTATAGGTTTTGATTCCCTTGCGAGTTCCACGCGACTTCACGCGAATTCATACAAATTCAGCAAAAGCATGACATAATATCGCGGTATCTTTTTATTGCGTAGACCTAGAAGTTTAATTTTTTCACAGCTCTAAGGGACCATAGACCTGAGTAATCGATATTAATTTCAACATGATACCTCCACGTGTTCCTGAGAATAGGGCTCGTGACAGACGGACAGACAGACAGACAGACAGACAGACAGACAGACAGACAGACAGACAGTCAGACAGACGGACAACAAAGTGATCCTATAAGGGTTCCTTTTTTCCTTTTAAGGATCGGAACCCAAAAAACATTACTAAAAAGAGATTCCTTCCAGCTAGCCATTGTTGGCTATACGAATTGCATTGTATTTAAGATCTTACTTATAAATTGAGTTTTAAAGATGCAATATTCAGAATACCCCTAGCGGGGTAGCCGCGGGGGCGAGGGGAGGAGGGTACCCGCATCTGTCACTCAGGAGTACTCAGGATGTATCCCGGACCCCCAGGCTGTGCCTACCTCAACACGCTTTCCATTACGTTTTAAGTTACATCCGGTTTTGGTTAGAGAAGAAAATCGGCGGAAATCAAAGAATAGCTTGCTTAAGTTTAAGAAAAATATTAGTTCTCACTTCTCATTCTCGTAAAGTTCGTCTTTATGTTGAGTATAATGCTGCATATAAAATAGTTTTTTATGCACCTTACAACACCGCTAAAATCAAGTCATCGGTCAAGTGACTTATGCGGTGTTGTTAGATAAGGGACGCTAAAGTGCCACTGCCACGTATAAAAAAAAGAAAAAAAAAGTATATTAGCGGGAAGTCCTTATTTTGTTTTTGTGTTGCAATTTGCAATTGCTTTTTTTTTCAATATTGCTGTTTAATTCCCTCACAAACGCAGTGAAAAGCAAAGTGTATAACTCGTAATAAACGCTTGTGTACTATCTACATAGATCTCAATCTTCATTGTGTAACAAAAGGTTGGTGGACTCATCAGAGATTTCGAATATTTATTTACTCAAACTAACTGAAACTGAAATATAATCAAAAAGTTAGATTCCTAAATTTTTAGAAAGTGAAATAAGATACTGGGTTTATAGGTATAGCGGTACTTGATTGTCCTAAACCATTATTGTATGCAAAATCATTTGAATTTCGACCACAAACCAAACATTACAAAAACACAAAACAACTAGAAGCACATTTCATCTAAGCGTGAAACCTAAAATTCGAACGTACTGTACGCGTATAAAGTAAAAGGAAGCAAGAAAAAATCAATGCTTGCATTTAATGTGCTGTGCGTGTGACAGATCCGTTACCATGGCAACGCCGACGGGGAAAAACGCCGCGTCAAAAAAGGGCCTAAGTCCAAAACCGCTGCGTCCAAACAGCGGGTTTGGCCCACCACGTAAAGTTTCCGCGAGCTTTTAGGCCCTTTGCGCCCGGAGCGTTTTGGTTTGCGTCGTGCGAGTGAGATAGAATGCAATTGGAAGGGAGCGGGAAATCGATAATACGCACTTTTGAAGCTACGAAATTGGCGCGTGTAGCTGCTGCAAGACATTGCATGCGGTGCAATGGTACTTCGGTATATTTATAACAGTATTATTTGATTTTTGCTTTTGTAGTATCATGTATTAGGTACGTCATAGTTGAGCGTGCTATATCTACTTATACACAGTTTCTGTGTTGATTTTGGGATGTTTTTGTTGTAAAAATAATTGGAGCATATAAGGTATGATTTACAAAAACAAATTAATCAATTAAACTGAATAACACCAGATGTTCGATTATAGTCCGAATATGAAAATAAAAACTAAATTAATGATATTCCTGTGAAGCTGACTAATGCTGGGAGCGTGGGCGGTGGTTTACTTGATGAGTCATCGCATGGGGTGTAAGGAACCAGCGGTGGGGGGGGGGTCCTAATACTATCGCAAATTTTACTTTACTTTTGGTCGGTGGAAGATAAGTTGTAGTAAAACTACGCATATGGTTCTTTCTTTTTAATATTTCTGTCCGTCAGTCTGTCTGTCAGACTCAGCTGGCTGATATACCTATATCATTTTTGTCGCCGCTACAGAAACAAAAATAATCCACACAAAATTAATAAGGAAGTCTCCAGGAGTTTTATGCTTTGTTTTGTACGATGGTACTTAACTCTTCGTCTGCGAGTCCGATTCGCACTTGACGTAACTATTATTTAACTGGTTTGAACAAACAGAAAATAAAGGTTGCTATAGTTTGGTAAATACTAGATATTCAATACGGTAATGCGTATGTAAGAGAGCCCATAGCTGTGCATTAAAAAGTTACTTTGTTTGATCGATAGCATCTGCACTTACCACGGAGTCGATGCCGTTTGTAAATATAAACAGTTTGATTCGTTCGTTTTTTTAACGATGAAAGGGATCCCGTAAATGGACACTTACTCTTTAACGATATCATCATAAATCTCAAGACTTGTTCCATTTCCGACATAAAGGGTAAAGTTGTCTCTACTCCGAGAGATAAGAAGCCAATTAGTGATTCTCATCGACAAGTGCCCAGCATCAGAAGGGAGAGTCCACAGTCGAGGGGCTCTCGTACAACATGGAGCGAAGCCCCCCCCCCCCCGTACGCAACCGGCTGGGGTGCAAACCCTCTTTGCACCTTACATCCTGAACACACGCAAAACAATCGGAAACATCAACCTGTCGCGAAATGGGGACGAATGTCGCACCCTCCTGCAAAAATTGTAAAATAATTTCATTACTATCACCCTTCTAACGATCACTACGCATAGTTAATCAAATCGCAATCAAGGCCCGAACAAACTTACGATCCGTTTGGTTTCGGAAGGCATCGCGTTACGTAACGATCGATAATACGCGAATGAAAAGCAAGTAAACAGATCGAAGCGGCAGCCAAGCGACATGCTCGAAGTTGTAACTTCCAACCGAACCCCGCCAAATGCAAGCGACAGCTGTCCGTAGCGCGTAGCGGCTACGCGGCGTAGCGGTTGTACCGCGGCGCCCGCCGCTCGCATTATTATTATTATTTGTAAACAAGCCCGCTCGCTTGTGTGCGGGCGCGGGGCTGCGCGTCACGTGACCGCCCCGCCGCCGCCGGCAGCTGCGCGCCGCTCGCGCCTCAGTCCTGCACCGACCGAAGGCGAGCGAGTACCGCACGCACCGCGCAACAAACAAACACCGACGCGATCGCGACGCGAACTCCTTTTGTTTATTTCCCGCGTCCTTCGGGCCGCTCCGTGCCGAGGCAGCGACGCGGCGGAGGAGGCGCGGATGGACCGAGCGACGAGGGAAGGTACGTCGGAGTTTGCGAGTCCAAAAGTTTGTGCGACGCACTTCCGCTGCCAAGTTTCAAAGTGGCTTCGTCGGGGGAAGCCTCGTAGTTTTAGTTTTCGTGAGTACGAGTCGGCTCGATCGGAGGTATAATGCGTTTGTGAGGCGCACTGGAGCGCGAAGTGAGGACCGGTGCGCGTTCGCGTGCCGCTTCCGCCGGAGCTTTCGTCGGGGCTCTCGCGAATCGATCGCGTCAGCGGAACGACGACCGAGGAAGTCGCATCGGACTCGGTAACGGCAGCACGCGGTCTCAGCGAGGGCTGTCAATTACGTGATGTCATGTACGAAGCTTGTGAAGCTCAGTCAAGTTTAATGAAGAAGAATGCCGAATTTCATTAACTGTAGTGACTCATCATTCTTATTCAAGTGTACTCCAATATTTGATAGCTGATGTTTGCACCGATTCATCGCAAGATTCACGTTTTATTATACACAATCTATTTATACATTATTTCAAACAATTTGCTTGCAAACTCATTACACCGAGTAATGTTTTATAATTACACCATGTACTGAGCTGGCATTTACTGGAATTAAAATTATGCATTTAGCGTTATAAATAAACTGAAAATGCATAAAAGCTCCTGCAGACATGTCATTTATAATGACCATATTACTTCACATAAAGTTAAATGTCATGCTTAACACGATGAGGACATTCTGCAAGACTTACTGCAGATGTAACTGGTTGTCAAAGCTTGTGATGTCTATCGAATTGGAAAAGACAGGCTGCCTAGAGCTATTTGTTTGATATTTAGATGTCACCTGTACAAGACATTTGTGTATAGGAAGGAATAGCAGGCCTTAATGAAATCGTGCATTGCTTCACAGTAAAATTAACCATCTCTAAAGATTGTAATGCATCCTAAGTAAAAGATCCTAATACAGTCAAATTCACATAGATCTTGGAACTAATTAAGTGCCAGTCTTATCATATACCTAATTGAACATTGTTACATTAAGATGTATCTGACATTCCTTGTAAATTGCAAATATATAAATAAATGTTTCTTTAAACATTTTCAAATTAGAGAAGGGTCTTTTGCCAGAAGAACAGAAGCTGTAACGAAGTATTCTCTTAACCAGCTATCCAAAACTGTACCAGCAGAAGGATCCCACGGAATAATCGAATAAATAATACGCCTTCCTCCCGCGAATGCGATAATGGCAGTCAAGTTCAGAACGACCAATGAAAACAAATAAACAAATTGGCCAATTTTGCCCCGAGTTAACAACCAGCGTCGAATGCGAGACCAGGGATTGTGCAACGCTTCCAACATGCTTCCTTTTTAGTTAGAGCTAGTACGAGTTATGTTTCCTCTGCTGTCCACTTTTGGGACAGTTTAATATGGTTGCCGAGCTTCATCTTTGCCAAACACCTTGATCTCTAATCACTTATTTGATTGAGAACGAATGTTTGAATTTTACAGCTCAATCGAGCTATGTTTCTTCGGATTCAGTTACATACTTTTAGCTGTGACTTCAAAATTTACAATAAGATTCAAATAGTACTTTCTCCAGTTGGATCCAGTATCGGGGTCTTGGAATACTGTAAAGCATGACGCATTTTCTAATTGAGCAAACTTGTACGAAGTTTAATTAAAACAGTGTAGTAAAATGAATTCACCGAAAAACGTCTCTTACAAGCTACATTTTTCAATATCGCGATTATTGCCTAAAAGTTATTCGTCGCTTCAATACCTTTACGTAATTCATATTTTTCTTCAAAGGGATAATCCGTTTCTTATTGCTCTGTATGTAGCGTCGACTCAACGCAATTCCGAGGACGCTCTGCTCCGTAGTTTCACTTTCAGCGAGGTAAAGTTTGGACGTCAATGAACGGTTTCAGGGAGAAAAGTTTCGAGTGAATTGGATACCTAGATGTAATCGGGAGGGCTTAGTCGCGCCGGGTGAATGCTCCTGGGTTGTTTCTTTCTTTCCTACGAGTATCTATCGATATTGACAAATA
Organism: Argyresthia albistria; assembly: GCA_963457715.1. Taxonomy (NCBI): domain Eukaryota; kingdom Metazoa; phylum Arthropoda; class Insecta; order Lepidoptera; family Argyresthiidae; genus Argyresthia; species Argyresthia albistria. The sequence goes on along the minus strand of OY735256.1, from coordinate 10,246,377 downwards.
TGTAGTAGATTCTCCTAAAGGTCTTTTTACAACACGAAAACGGCAATTTCTAGTTTATTTTTCGAGCATTTGCTTCCAATAAAATCCAGCATCAGAACTTATTCGTTAGTATGTTATACTACTACGAGTAATAATAACCTATCTTAATTGAATTTTGGAGTTGGTATGAAAGACGTAATGTCTTCCATCGGCTCGATTGGGATCAGCGTGTGAAAGGATGATGCGCATTGTCGTCAGTGGCAGCGGCCTCTGCCGTTTGATTGACATCATTTATCTCACAATTACCTGTATAGCATGACGTTACTGGAACAACGATCACATAACTGTCGGAGCACCTCTTACATGAGGATGCTGGCTGTTATTCATAGCATCAACAATATCATCAAGGCTTACCAGTAGTAGGAAATCATTACAACATTGTTCCCATCAGATGCAGAACAATATTTGTCCTCCCAACCTACATCCCCTGAAATTGAGATAAAAATATGACAATAACTCATACATTTAAATACAAAAAAAACACTCAATTTCCGATGTCGCATCCGATAGTACGTTTGAACTCGACAAAAAACCTCCACAAAAGTATTAAGGCATCAGAAAAAGTGGAAGTGTGGGAAAGGAGAGGCGGTAAAAAACGCTTCACATCTGCGGTGCTATTCAACCAAATGAATGGGATGGGCCGTCGTAACTCTATATGCGGAGGTACCTCGTATGAAGTACGCTTATGATGATCATGTTAAAAGACGTTGTATCTCTGGTTGATAAACTTCTTTCATTTAATATTTTGTCTTCGTTGTCGTCGTCACACAGTAGCTGAGTGTATCTCGGATCTTGCTTCTCGCATTCGTTTTGTTTTTCAATTTAGTGATGTGAGTAAATTGCCCTATCCAGTGAATTGTAGTGATTGAGATGTTGTCACTGTAGTACGGCCGAGTTTAGATATTGAGACTGAAGGCCGCTGAGTTAGTGCTCTTGTCGAGGAAAATCCTGTGGTAGACCTTTATTTATGCGCTGAAGTGGCTAAATCCTCTGCTCATAGAAATTACAAAGATTGTCTGATCGCCCTGAGCATCTGCTCCGTCCTTTGCACGCCGATCTTCCGTCGGCGTAAGCGGCGACGTCGCATTCCAGGTATTTGTATGGCCAGCGCTACACTTGACGGAAATTCCATCGCGGATCTTCCGCGTCGGAATACATGTTATGTTATGTTATGTTATTCCATATATAATGAGCGTTGGCAGTCGACCGATAATCCGCCAAGGAATATGCAATGTGGCTGCAATGTTTATTAACGGATTTACCGCAACGGAAGATCCGCGGCGGAATTTCCGTCAAGTGTAGCGATGGCCTTGAGCGGGCTACATACGATATAATATCGGTGGTGATCTGGGGTGTAAAAAGATAATAAACTGGAGCCGCCTGCTGTGTGCGCTTGGAGTACTACTCAGTAGTGTACTTCCACACAGCAGGTGGCTCCAGTTTAACACCTTTTTACACCCTAGATCGCCACCGATATCATGTCGTGTGGTAGGTAGCCCGCTTTAGAGTACTATTGACGGATAAAGGCTTCGGCACGCGACGGCGGGTCGAGAGCGGGGCGGTGGCGGTGGTCAATATTGCTAAATAAATAGTCAAATCTCAGGGTCAAAATGTGCAGCGCGGGCCACTTTTCAACCGTCGCGCCGCGCCGCTTGCCTTTTTAACCGACTTCAAAAAAGGAGGGGGTTATCGATCCGGTTGTGTGTGTTATATTTTTTATATGTACCAACCTAAAAGTCTATTCTTTCATATAAATTGGTTTTTTTTTAACCGACTTCCCAAAGGAGGAGGTTTACAATTCGTCCGTATGTTTGTTTTTTTTTTATGTCCACACCCCGATAGCGCCTAAACGGATGGACCGATTTGGAAAATGATTTTTTTTGTTTAAAAGGGTTTACCTTCCCATTGGTCCCATTGAAACCAGGTCAGGATCTGATGATGGGATCCTGGAGAAATCGAGGGAACTCTTCAAATATTATAGGCAGACCTATAGTGATTTTTGTGTTTTTCATAATAACTCGTGCAAATGCACATGGTAAGCATAATATTGTGATGCGGAACTGCTGATGAAGACCACATATGGCCACCAGATCTGTTCAATACTAGGTACAAATACAATGCGTGGCTGACGGGCAGGCAACGCATAGCCTAAACCGGTGGACCTAGAGCCATGAAACTTTGTACAGGGGGTTCCTTAGTAGCGTGGGGTAGCACTGATATGGGATTTGACAAAATTAATTTCCCATGGGGGGGGGGGATAAGGGGTTACAGTTTGTATTAAACTCAATCTAATCAAATAGGGTTTGTGGAAGTCGGTTTTTTCTAAAGTTTACTTTTTGTTTCAATTATAATATAAAAGAATGGACTTTAAAGTTGGTCCCATTTTTTAAAAATCAGGAATCGGTCTACTTAGGTTTTTATATAGAATATCACTGTCATCCAGGTATCCAAAATTACATATGTGAATGTGGTGTAGATGAATTCTGGCTCTAAAGACCGATATTCGTTTATTTTGTGTAATATTGAGAGTTCTTAGACGTCATTCGCATTCCACGCGGACAGGATCACAGGACAAGTAAAAGACAGACATAGACATCATTTATTGATAATATTCATTACACGTCATGGATCATATGTTATGCATAGCATATTGGTACCTACATGGAGAGAAAAGATCATGAAGTCGTTTGTTTTTTAGTTTTTAACTTGGTGAACTATTTCGTTTTTAACTTGGTGAATTATCTTGTATTTGGTACCCGCTCTGCTATTATAATTGCCCTGCCACCGCCATGGCATGACATGTTGCATATGCCCTATCATTTCACAGACAACACCTGCACTTACTCCGCAAATGAGCTCTTTTGATTTTATAGTCGCATTCGTTTTAAATACACATGTCTCTCGTCTCTCCATGAATTGTTTTGTGTCGGAAGCTCCTTTAGTGTATAAGTCGAACACCTGTAGTGCCAGTTTAATGATATCGTCTGCCGGATACGTACATCAGTAGAATTGTCGGCGAGCTAGTAGTGCGTAGACTCAATTCCCGACTGTTACTTTAATGTGGCAGAATTGTCTGGATGGCTGTCGTTGTCTGTTTTGATGATAATATCATAACTCACGTCTTTGACGGGGTGGCAGAGGCACAAATGTGTCCACGTTTAGCAAGTTATTCTACACTCATTTGCGTGACAGGCGGCTAGCCTGTTGCAGCAGCTATGGAGAAGGGTTCCTCACGATTCTTTCCATCACCTGTTAGAGGGTCGTATAAGGTCAGCACCAGATTGAACCCGGTTTTGATGATAATATTAATAAATATGAATCTTTCATGGAAGAGGAGAGCAGCCACATCGGTCTTCTTTATAATGATGACATAACTCTGAGTTTGCACGAAACTATTCTGAAATTTAGGATTGTAGTTGTCACCTTACTGATTTAACCCCTTCGTCGTCACCTCTTATCTATCTATTGTTCTCCATTGTTCGGTTGGTCGGCCGGTGTGCTTCTGAGAGTGAACCCGTTACGGGCAAGAATCTCATATGATGGTCATCATTTGTTCGAATATTAACTTTAGCTGAATACGAATTATGACCTTCAATCGAAAACGTCTTTCTCACTCGACTGGATGAAGAACTCAGACCATCTGGCATGAAAAGCAACAGCAAAGAACATATACGTTTTTATCGGAAACTATACAGGACTGAGAGTTGAAAATAGTAGGGTTAAAATTTGTCATTTAATAAGCAACCTACCTAAAAATGGTCAGATGAAAATGAATCTGTGGCTGGTTTTATCGGCTTAAGTTAGTTGACCCACTTCATACGAACAGCTATTTTGGATACCGAACCAACGCTTCAGTCGAACGAAACGCGTTCAAGATCAAGAATCGTCGTGAAGCGATCGTTATACCTAGTTATCAGCTGCAATCTCCGAATGATCACTGCGATAGAGATATCAGTATCCGGCGCAGGTATTGTGTGTACACGCCGGAAGTTATACTTGTGACTACAGCTGGTCGGATAAAAACTTACTTGATCAAATATTAAAAGTATTAGATGGAAGATGGAAGTCACCTAGCGGCCCTTTCTTTTTGTTATTCAATTGGTTGGTTGAAAAACTGGGAAAAGGAATGGTGAAATTTGTAACGTTTGAGGGCGGGTTTACGCTCCGTCTCGCAAAAATACTGGCAGATACCAACAACCTCGAGTCCTCGAGCTATCAACAAATCACGCTTTATAAGGAAGAAAATCTTCGAGCGGCGAATTGAGTTGAGACCCAAACCGAGGCAGTCAACGCCGTCACATCGTCGGCTGCGCTCAGGCAGCGTCGCACAAAAAAGCGACAACATCCGATTCTAAAAATACGAACCATATAATTACAGCGCAAAGCTGAAAGCGCGACGCTTTCGCTGCAAGCGCTTGTACCGTTGCCCTTGACAACCAAAACCCAGATACTATCGCGCACGCACACAGCCGCGCGCTCACACACACGCGGCCGCCACAGACATGTCCTGCCACGCTCAAATGTACAAAAGCACGTGAAGTCGTGAACTCGCGCTGAGAAGTGCTTTAATCTTCTTTTTTCGCGGCGCGCTCTTTGTGCGACGTACAAAGAGAGTTGTGCCTGGATTCTTATTTACAGCGTAATAGCCATCATGACTTTTTTAATCCCATTTTGTAGCTATGGGTATGATTGCAAGACTATGACAAGAATTTAATCTCGGCGATAACCGGAAAGTTACAAAAGATGGAGGATTGAGTCGGTGGAAATGGTGAAATACAGAGGCTTTTCACTTTTGCTCGTCCCGCACTCACTAAGTGAGGGGAGGGAGGTGAAAAAGCCGAAACAAGCGTGTTGCAATTTACCACCTCTTTGGAAAACCAAACAAAAGACAACTCCTTTTATGCGATGCTTTTAGAGGAGACTGAAAGTGATAGCTTTGTTTTAAAAAGATTGAAATGACGCTTTCGGAAATGGAAGCAAAGGAACACCTAAATTATAAGTACAATGGAATGGCATCCAAAGTTATGTTGAACTTTGAACTGTCTGAGGCTAGACAATACTCTTGTCCGGGTATTCACGATTCAGCTTTAAATTCGAACAGAGACAAGAGAGATTTTGCTAACGCTCTTATGATAGAAAAAAAAAAGTTTATTGATAGTCTGAAATGTATAAAAAACTAACCTATTTCCTTCTATATTTGTTTTTCATAATAAAGTCCGCAGACAAAGACCAGTCGAGAAAATATATTGGAAACAAAAATACATTTTGTCATCACGTGAACGAACGAGCCAATACGACTGTAGTCAAAACGTGATAATTCCGCTAATATTACAGTTAGATACAGCTTTAAATCCTCATATAATAGTATAGGTGTCAGGTACCCTACTTATGTCGCGAGAAACAAATTATTATTATCAGGCTTGGACGAATAATAAATACAACGAGATAGATTTTAATAGCACCCTTTTGCCAGTGCCTTCACCAAAACCACAACACAGAAAATGTTGAATGAAATTAATACCTATATTACCTAAATATCTAGAATAATGTTTGTGAGTCTAACTAATTGCGATAGAAAGTCAAAAATAAAAATTCCTACACTACTCCCACTACTCCTAATTACTAGACCCCACGATACAGGAAATCCTAGTGTGGGATCTAGGGCTTAACCAAAATGTGAATCTTTTATTGGAAATAAAGAAATTCATTCATTCATTCATTCAAATTAGTATCGATTAGTAGTATAGTAGAGCTCGTCTAAGCTGAAATGACGCGCCCCACTCCTTGGTTTTGTATTACAATTAAATACAAAACCAAGGAGTGGGGCGCGTCATTTCAGCTTAGACGAGCTTTAGTCCTGTAATATTTCTGGGAGATTTTTCGACACATTCTTAAGTGTCCCCAAAATACGATCGTCAAGTCAAATTGCGAGTTGATAAAAGTTGACATTTAAAAATCGGAACTAAGCGTCTCATTCCGAAATAGTCAGCCTAAAATAGTCACACGGAATTGGAGCGAGCTTTTACCATGAACTTCAAATAGTTTGACAATTCTTAGACTATTTGTTTATGAGGCCGTATGGAGGACATGAGGACATGAATAGGTCCTGTTAACTTGGTATGCTTTGTGAACGTCACTTTATTGAATTCGAATTGTGTGTCCAATGTTATTCAAAGCATCAACCGGCTGTAAAGGACAAAACTTTTGGGTTCTTTAAGTCGTAGCAGTCGACATAGAGTTCTCTACGTTATTATAGTGATGTCGTCTTAAGATTTCGTCGAAATCCATAAACGGTTAGTAACCTCTATTACCAATACGTAAGTACCTCTCAGGCAACCCTAGAGATGGACGGTGTGCTAAAAAGGGTGGCAGGCAATGACGTCAAATGCCGTTGAAATGTTACTGGCACGTGACAATGTGTATTGTAATCGATACTACGATACACTTCGGTGATGTTTTGCTTTACGATTCCAGTATACTTTGGCACCTTAATGAAGAAATAAATGGTCAAGTGCGAGTAGGACTCGCGCACCAATGGTTCCTATCACACTTGGAGAGCTTAACACGTGTAATTAGGTTTCCACATAAAAATATAGTAATGATGTCATCCATGTAAACCAAATTGAATATTTTTGTAGAAAGACAGTGCAGTTTTCAGATTTTTCCCTTTACTTGTGCTATAAGAACTTGCTATGTGCCAAATTTAGTCCTATGGGAAGTACCTTATAGGTTTTGGGTCCATTAAGATTACTATGAAAATCCAACATTTTTACAGACCTTAACCATTGATATTTTCAGCTTGATACGTCCACGCGTTCTTGATATTTGTCTTGACACTCGGACGGACGGACAGACGGACAACAAAGTGATCCTATAAATAAGGGTTCCTTTTTTCTCCTTTTAAGGATTGGAACCCTAAAAATGGCAACTTATAATTTAATACCGGACGTCAGCGTGATTATTAGACAAACCAAATATTTCATGATTTCAAAAACGCGCAGTAATACGAAAATGTTGCCATCATTTATTTTCTTCATTAAATTGCAAAGATATGTCACGATTAATGAAAGGAGAGCCTGGTGGACTGTTTTCATTCATGAATCTGGATCTGAGGACTTCAATCAAAATTCTGGAGAAAAAAAACACTGTCATGATTTCAGTGCGAGGTGGCCTTTGTATTATAAATTGGCTTCGTGTAGTGAACTGTCGAAACAGTAAGAAAATTGGCTGACAATTGTCTAGTTTGGAACATAAGTGCTCATATCTTAGCTCTACTAAGTCTGAAGCGGGCAAAGTTTTGCCCACCTTTTACATAAGTTTCTCCAACGAGTACACCAGCCAGAGAAATCCCGAAAAGCACTTAGTCCAAGTGTACCGTCTGTCCCCAACTTTGCGACTCAAGAAAATACAGGAAACAGTCGAGCTACGAGAATCCCAATTCGATTCGTGGGCTTTCCCCGTTCGCGCCATTCGCACATCGATTCGGGTCATTCTGGCAAACAGTTCGCGACGCATGCGCGCTGGTGGAGTCCCGACTTGACTCGTAAACATGTCCAAACGTACTCGTAACTTTCGAATTTACATAGTTACGGAATTCCTCTACCACCTTATTATTTTGAATTTATCCCGGGCGGCGTGCGGCGGAGGCGTAAAGTAGCGCAAATGATAGCCTGTTCGCTATTTTCTTGGTAGTGTCGTTTGCACTTTGAATGGGAGATTTTGAGATGTTATTTATGGGGTTAGAGTTTAGAGGGTGTTGTTTTAGCGACTTGTTCAGGGAAAGGCACTGAGAGTTGCTATAAAATTATGCTTTGGTCGAAATTGGAGCCTAAGTTGACGTTGATTGCTGCCTATAGCTATGTCAGACTTTGCCATAAGAAATCTGTATTTTTCTCGTGTTTGACATTAGATACTATTCTTTGATTCTTGTACAGAAGGTGTCATTCATCGTGATTGAGAAGTTGTTATGATATCTCCAAAGCTGAAGTTATTTATGGAAGTGGTATACCTACAATGTGTAAATGAATTAACACATTAATGAGAAACTACTTTGCTATGGATGGACATCATTCTGAGCAACTTTCATTATGAAACCGATTTGATCAGAGCAACTTTATTTTTCGCTTCCCAGTACATTAAATTTTGGCCTGAGTGGGTCACAGCACAGCTGATTTGTATGGACAAGTGAAAAATTAAGTTGCTCTGATCAAATTGATTTCATAATGAAAGTTGCTCAGAATGATGTCCCTAACATAGCCGTTTCTCATTTTGCGGTAATTCATTTACACCTTGTATAGTATCCAGTACACATCCTTAGCAACCTTAGACGTATGGGCTAAAATGATGACCATGATAAGATATTAATATGATTTGTTTGTTGTTCGCAGACTGGTGCAACCCGCCTGGATAGCACCCTCACACGCTCGGCGCTGAGACAACAACAACCAAAACAACTCGAAACAACTCCTCAAACCAAAGCCTCCAGTCAAATCTTTCGTTTCAACTAAACATAAGCACTATTTTTTAAACCTTTTAACGATAAACAGTAATAAAACTAGTATACGCTAACTCCCAAACAGTACAAATTAATTTAAGTCTGAAGTGATCGGTATTTACAATAAGAAGCCTTTGTAAAACGAGCGAAAGATTAAATTAACAAGCTATCAACGACCAGTATTTAAACGTTCCAAAATAATTAAAATCGTTAAACGAGTGCACAAATATTTATGATCGTTAGCAGTTTATAAAAAACGCACGAAAATTCGAAAAGCATTTCAACAAGTCAGCCAAAGATTTTATAAAAACCGTAATCTGTTAAGACGTTGCCTCTATTCGTTAAGGATTTTTTACATAATTTATTCCTTTAGTCGTAAAAATCGAAGATATTGTGATTAGTGTAGTGTAAACCAGTGTGCCGTATAATCGTAATTTAAGTGCTATAAGTAAACAGCCTGTCGCTAAACATTGACGAGTGCAACGGAGTACAAATAACATAAAGTTCCAGTGTGACTGCAGTTCCAAATACGATAGACTTTAGAGCATATTTTTCTACGTAGTGCAAAACTTTGTTGAATTGAGAGCGAGGCTCGTGAACAGTGCGACGAGGACAGTCGCGATGCGGTCGCGGCGCGGCTCCGCGCGATGAGCGAGGGAGTCGGCAGCGGCACAGAGGGAGGCAGCCACCTCCCGCCCTTCTCCACCTTCGGAGAGATGGCCGACGACCCGCGGCTGCTGGCGGACACCAGGCTGCTCGACCCCGCGGCCTGGGAGTACTACGAGCGCACCGCCGACGGCCTCTCCATCATCACCAGCCAGCCGCAGTACCGGCCCTGGGAGTCCATGCCGATCACTGCAAAAGATGCAATATTACGGGCCGGCTTCTCAGCCCCGCTGGAGTCGTATCAGTCGGTCACGCTGCAGCCGATCAGCAATAAGCTGCCGTCGTTTCAGAGCCAGTTCCAGGCGTTTCCTGAGTCGTCGGTGATCCCGGAGACGGGGCTTCCGAGCGTGACGCCGGTGCCGGTGACGGCCAGCAGCACGCCCAGCGCCAGCCCGAGCCAGCTACCGCAGCTGACTCAACTCACCACCCCCGCCTCGCCAGCACACCTCACTACGCTGGCGCAGGTGGCGCCGCTCTCCACCACCCTGACCACTCTATCGCCAGTCAACGCAACATTCCACACCCTCACCGCGGTCAACGCCCGCTCCTACCCCATAGTACCCGCCCCGCTGCAAGCGAGGGAACTACCCGCCGGCCAGGCGTACATCGACGACCGGCACATACAGTTGTACCAACCCAACATCGCCACAATCAATGCGTTCCCGGCCCAAAACGGCATCCTCCACCAGAACGGAACCATCCTCCATCAAAACGGAAGTTTGATTCAGAACATCCAGAGTCCGACTGTCGTCCACGTGCTCAAGAATGAGCCGTTTGACGTGAAGGCCCTGCAAGACAAGTACACTCCGAACGGGTTGCACCACAGCAACTTCCAGAGTCCGATGCTGCTTGACAACGGCTATGAAAAGAAAAGCAACGGTTACGCCAGCGGGTCCCCGACGCGGTCCGACTTCCGGAAGAAGGAGAGACGGAAAATGCGCGCGAACAGCTCCGAGTCGGATTGTTCCAACATGGAGATGGGTTCGGAGAGCAGCGGGCAGGTGGCGGCGGTGTCGTCCACTGCTGGCTTCAAGTCTCCGATGCACGGGACAATGCCCATGAACCAGGGGCCCATGGAGCTTGACGACATATCCAGTGAGAAACAGGTGAGTTGCATTAAAATATCTCTTGTTTGATGCTCCGTCTGGATTTTGTCTGTTAGGATTTCGTATGCTAAACCCGTCTTTTCAACTAGGTTTTTTAAAAATAGATTTAAATATTTTAATTTATTCCCAAAGAAGAATCAAAACTCCACGAAAGATTAAGCAATAGTAATTTAACAACGCTACATTATAAAATGAAACAGAAACTAAGCGATGGTTCGTCGAACTCCGTAATTGCGTAAACAAGTCCTTGGGGAATCGCGAAATGCCGAGCGTTCGCTGAAAGATATTAGAATTCTCTGAATTTCAGACTACACGCGGCGAAAGTGGATGTAGAATGAAGATCGCGAAAAAGAGAAAGTTTCGCCGTAATTCCACCTTTTATTATTCCGGCAGCAGTTTTTATTCCCGGCCCAAGTTGCGGAATGGCCTAACTCGCTGTCTTCGTGGCTATAAATTTAATAGTTAGCCGATTCGCTTGCTCCTCCAATAAATTAACTTTCTCTCTCTTCTCACGTTTAAAACACAAATTAAAGCGGGAGGCCCATTTACGCGTGTCCAGGGTACGAAAATTTTTAGAGATTTATTGAATTTTTCTTTATTGGTTTCGCTGCAAGACCTGCCTCGGTAGTCAGAAAGAAGAAAAATAACATCAAAGGAATTCCTTATTTTTTTTCTGTCAGTATTCTTAATACAACGGCGTATAAACATTACAACAGTTTCACCAGAAAAAATCCACGGTCTAACTGGCAGAAAGATCCAGACGACATTCCTACCAGCAAATGTCAGTGTGTTTCCTCGTCTAATAGCGAACACCTTTGCGCTTGCGCAGCTGCCTATTGCTCTACCACAGAGCCGCTCTATGCTGACTAATTATACTGGCACGTGGTTTTTTGCTTCCGTCATTCCTGTTTTTAGACATAATTGATAACTCGATGTGTCTGATAAGTTTAATGCTCTTCTTTAATTAAGACTTTAATTTTAGAGGCGTGCTTTGAGATATAATTACAATATTAAAGCTGCTGATATGTTGCATGTAAGCTACTGTCAGTTTCAAAAATTAAATGACAAGCATTTATTTCATTTTATGTCTTTTATATTCTGCTTAAGACTTTATGTTACAACCCTTGAGTAAGCTAAAACAAATTAAAGCACGCGTGTATTTTAAATCCACGGAAATTGTAACAAATTGTAAGACTTGCCGTTGTATCCGTCGTGCGATCAGTCGGGCAACTGAACCTGGCCTATTAAGTAATCCGAGAACTGATCCGCCAACCAGCTGCCCCTGGATGACTTAATTCCGCTGATTGTAATCACCTGATTGATCATTTTCAATTACAGCAGAAATACTTATAAAGCAACATTCCCTCAAGAGATTGGACTGATATATATTTATTTGCATTTATTGTGATTGTGATACCATGAATTCTACCGTAAAGAATAAGAATTCCAGTTGTATCATGACAGAATTATATTGATGAGCACAGATATTTTTGCTATACGGTTGTGAAGTGCTGACGTTTAAAAATAATAATTGGTCATTAAATATGGCCGTCCGGCAGCTGTTTTCTCGCATTGTTTTGAATAGCCAAATACACTAGTAGCATAGTATAAATAAAAAACTAGTAGCGTTGGTGAAGTGTAGTACCATATACATTTCAAATGCTCTTAAATTATAATAAAATATTTAATAACACTACTTCCAGCACGCCATAAAATAAGTAAATAATGAGCAAATAAAGTGACTGAGTTTTTGTTATATACTTTCCCGGTGCTAATTAAGAATCAAAATACTGGCAAATATAAGCCATAATCGTAAATATCTAGTCTTTTATTTTGACATATCTAACCGAGGAGCTGTAAACGCAGTTTTCCTCATAAACTGGGAAGCTGGAAATAGGTATAAATGAGCTTTCAATGCCGACTAAACGAGCTTACGCACTAGTTTAAGAATTAGTCAGCCAGCACCAGTCATCTACCTTCTCTTATGTAGGTAAATAACCAGAGATCGGAATGGGTGTGTGAAAATACCTAAAGTTTGCAGCGGGACACAACTACTTACGTTGAACCGGTTTTGAATTTTACCGGTACAGTTTCAGTTTTTTTGTTTTACATGTTCCTTAACTTTAAAACACCGAACTATAAACATTTGCAAGCTGCTAATACAGTTTTAAAAAAAATGGTTTTGAACTTTTCCGGTTCAAATTCGGTTTTTTAGTTCTACTTGTTCTTTGTATAGTTTAGTTTATAGTTCGGTGTTTCAAAGGTAAGGAACATGTAAAACAAAAAAAAACTCAACCGGTAAAATTCAAAACCGGTTCAACTTAAGTGGTTGTAACAGCTCCATTTTAGGTCCCGCCGCTGCAAACTTTAGATATTTTCACACACCAATTCCGATCTCTGTTAATTACAGTGATTAAGCAAACTAGTGAAATTCTATACTTTTTATTTACAATATCCATAAAACGATTCAACTTTTCTTATTGACTAACCAGGAAAACATCAAGTTTAACTAATAATAATAAGAAATAAAATCAAAGCAATGAAAGCGATTCATTCTGAAATATTTTGTAACCAAAAAAAGGTAAGAAAAGCAGTAGTTTGTAGTCTCAAAGAGATAAACTGACATCGTAACGCAAACAGACTTTGGAGTGGGTGTCGGCGCCCTTTTTGTTTGAGTCAGCCAATCAGAGGCCGCCGTACCTACTCGCAACTCGCAACAGTGTCGAACTTTTCCTGAAAGGATATTTACTCAAGAGACAATATCTATGAAGTAAAACGAGAAACGTTCCCCAACAAAGTACTCGCGATCAAACAGTCGACAGCAGAAAAAGGCTATATTATTTTCTCTTGATGACTACACTTTGTTAGTTTACCGGACCCAGTGGTCGAGCTATATTCATAAATGTTTATCACCTAATTAGCTACCTGGCAGAAAATAGAGTATTTTTCCAAGACAACAAAATGGACGGACATTTGCCAAGTTGTTTCGTAATTCCATTCACAAAGTAAAGGAATGTCGAGTTGTTCATTTTGTAAATAATTCCCGGGTCGGATGAAGAGCTTTTAAGGTTTATCGACATTTGGATTCAGCGCCGCCGAGTCAAGGCTGAGCATTTACTTCCACTGGATTGTTTGTAAGCACCTTGAATGTTAGCAGCTGTTTTAGCAATCTGATTCATTGCGTTGAAGCGACCGGATGAGTGAGTGACGAAATACAGAATCATTCCCCGATAGTTAATAAAGATAGCAATAACTGTTATTCCGGAGCGGCGAATTCCTTCACTTCTCACGTCAAATGCCAAACAAACCATTGAACTTTGTTTCAAAGTGCACACAAGAACATCTGCCAACCGGGCCATATACTCGCTTAGGTATGTGATCACCATTAGAACAGCATTTTAATTAGCCGTGTACACAGCATAATAGTAAAAACAAATGAACGATCGCAAATACAAACAAAAAGTGTTCTAAATTCGAAAATTCCTTTCCGACGTCAGCTGGCTGGTTCTTGTTCCACAATCGGTTCATTTCGATGGGACGAAAGAGATAAGGGAACCCGTTGCATGATCAAAATTGCACGTGAACAACGCTCCCCCTCCCAAGCCCATTAGAGCACGCAACTGCGTACATTCGTTTTTTTACTGCAATTTTAATATGGGTCAACACATATGAGTCACAAGCGGAACGGGTTTAAAAGCACTAATTTAAAAGTTATCACGTAAAAAGTTAGTTTGTTTTATCGATTATAAAAATAATTAAGACAATTTCGCGAGGAAACATTAATAATTTATGTTCTGCAGGAATTTAAACACCGTTTGTCTGTTAAATTAGTAAACGTTTAAATATGGTGCATTAACTAGCTATTACTGCAAGTTATTAATGTTAAATATCAAAATCCAGACGATCAATCACGGTTTTGTTTATTTACATATTCGATATAAGATTGTTGATATTGTCTTTCAACACGACTTCGTGACGTCACGCAGTCGATGCTGTGCTTCCTAAGCAAGTGCTCCCAGGTTCGAATCCCGGCTGGGGAGAGTGAAAAAAAAACAGGTCTTGGATGTTACATGTTCTTGATCTTGAGTTCTCTATTTCTGATTCCAACGACACAGGGTATCCTAAAGTGGGGCCTGAAGCAAGTATCGCCATTGTGAGCTCATCAGGGTGGCAGTTCTGGCGAGGCGAGATCATATTCATGGTCGAAATATCGATTTTGAGATATCAAAATCCCTATCAAAAACAAGAAAAAGCTATTCTTACGATTAGCCTTTCGACCAACCGAGATTTCTTGACCCGTTTTCGATCGAAATAAATATAAATCGAGATCGTTTTCGACGGATTTTGGCGGTATCAAAACCGATATCTCGACTGGAGATGATCTCGATAGCGCGAGAATCGGGAGCCTGATTGGGAGGGGCCAGGTGGCCCAAGATCGGAAAAAATGGAAATCTGTACAGAGAGCCCTATACCCCAGCTGCGGATTGACAGGATGAGATGATGATTAAATAAATGTTATGTGTTCTGAAAACTCCACTTCTTCAACTCGCAGACGAAGAAGAAGCGCAAGCGCTGCGGCGAGTGCATCGGCTGCCAGCGCAAAGACAACTGCGGCGACTGCGCACCGTGTCGCAACGACAAGTCGCATCAGATCTGCAAGCAGAGACGCTGCGAGAAACTCACCGAGAAGAAGGTACGATTATTGAGCGAATCGGTTGGCTGAAGAGCCCTCGCCCATGGCGACTTTTAGCAGCGATGCAGTCGCGATGCTGTCGCGCGTTCACATCGATACAGTCGCGATGCGGTCGCTAGCTGTGTACCCTCGCCCACGTAACCACAATTCAGTCGCGATGCAAACGCGATACCATCCCGCTTCTGTCGCGATGCAAACGTGATTCTCCACCCCCCTCCATTCTTTCTTTCCCCGATATCGTCCGACACGGTCGCGCGTTTGCATCGATTCAGTCGCGATGCGGTAGCGCGTTAGTAGCGCGTTGACATCACTTCTGAAGCGCGTTGCAAATGCGACTAACGCGCGTTAGTAAGTATCGATGCTGTTCCCGCGTCGGCTGCATCGCTGCAAAAAGTCGCCGTGGGCGAGGGCCCTTAGACCGACCGCTTTTGTAATGCAATCGTAGCGAAATCTACCGCCATGATAGCGCCAAGCTATCGTAAATTGGACGAGTGTTTTTTTTATAGCGGTCACACACACACGCTCACGTACATAGCGTCACGCCTTTTCCCATACGGGGTGGCAGAGGCACCACTGTGCCCACTTCCAGCCAGTGATTCAATTCCATTTTGCGTGACAGGGGGCTATCCCAGCGGCCACACTGCTGACAGACGGACAAAAAAGTGATCCTATAAAGGTTCCTTTTTTCCTTTTAAGAATCGGAACCCTAAAAGAGAGTTTGTACTGGTACACTTATATAACAATGACCAATGAGCAATAAATAGTTATAATTCGTTAATAACCGTTTGCATCTTCCGCTCTCGGCCAGACCTTCAAGTGATTCAAATTCACTAGGATTAACTAGAGCTTAAGTTTTATTTACCATAACTTTCAGTAAACTGAATGAAAATCCTTTCATTCACAAATAAGATTGAGGTCAACATCAAAATGCGACGGCCTTAAAACTTAGTTCATGTTTTACACATTTCTTAGAGGTATTTACGTATTTGCAGTTGAATTTATACGAAAAAAATAACATTACTTGTCGACTGACGCAAATGCTAGATGATTTATTTTATGCAATGTGATGCAGACTTGTTATTTGCATATTGCATATATTTCCGCTTATTTCGAGAGACTTGCGGAAGCAATATGTTTGCAATCTGTTCTTTAACAAAAATTTAAGGTAATATTTATGTTAGATGGATAAAATTAATGTAATATTGTAACACAATTTTATCAATATACAATTCAATTAAAATAATAATGATTTAATGAAAAAGTTAATTTAAATAGAAAATTTGAGCCAGATCACTGCCGCCGTCGCTGGGCAAGGTGCCCAGAAGACTGGCGGCGTTGCCTCGCTGTATGGCCAGACTCAGCCGTTGCCCAAGGTAGGCTCCAGCCTTCCGGTCATTTGAGGCATCGACCAGGCGCGATGAGAGTTCTTTGTACTCGCGCCTCTGGGCCCCATGGACCGAGAGTTTCGACTCCAAAAGGCACAAATATGTAGCCCTGGCCAAGGGTGGCATATTTGCGCCTTTTATTGCCTTCTGCGGTGGCCGCTGCCGCACCAGCCTTGCGAGCGGTCGCTTGTATGTGAGACTGTGCCAGCGTATCGACACAAGTCGCGACCCACACAAGCGATCGCCCGTTTTTCCACGGAATGAGTGTCATCCCGTCCGGCCTCTTGCCATCGTCCCACGATATTCCTGATGGTTCTAGAATCGCGGGACGCCTGCACTAGCAAGAGCCCGGCGGATGACATCATTTAGTGCTGCATGGCGCGACAGGCGGCCCGCGCTGCGGCGACATGCCATTCCATGGTGGCCCAGTTGGTCAACGCCTCCCCCACAGCAGCAGCTATGTGGCTCGTTTGTCTTGGCCCCCAGCCTAAGACTTACTGCCAAACTAAAAGTCGTCCTCTCCAGCAGAGTCCCTAAGCTCGCCGACGGGAGTGCATTCAGCCAGTAACCCGCCTCCGGCTCACAGGTGGCCAAGAGACGAGCCCGCTCTGTATGGATTAGGCTTGATTCCACAAGGTTCTTTTGAACCTTAATACAAAGCGGCTCATCCCATAGCCTCTGTGAATATTTTGACTTCGATATTTATTGCGGTAAGTATGTATTTAAAAAAAATGGTAGAATGCTCACAAAGACGGATTATGATCTCTCATAGGTGTGGTTTCAAGGTGAGATGAAATAGGTTATGATTTACCACCACAATTCACTTATCAATTATCATATCATACTTCATAACATTGATTTCAAAACAACACAAAAATATTCCTTAAGGATGACAAGGCATATTACCATAAGAAGGCAATAAAAAATATACAGCTAAAGTTAATGGTCCGGAAACAAATCATCAGCTCTCTTCCAAAGGCTCTTATATATAGCTATCTCCTTCTTTATTAAGACGCTGGCGATAGATACAGGGTATATCGGTTGAGAAACTGGAAGGCGAAAATTAGGAGCAAAGCAAAATGTAGGGTAATGGCTTTTTAAAAGCTGCGCGAAGCTTTCGCACCGGTTTATATCGTGGACTGCGATAAAAAGCCTTGTCTGGTCTTTTAACACTTTGTGTGCCCATGACGCGAATGTGCGTTTGTTAAACTTTCATTGACTGTCCGAGGGCACATAAGCTTTTCATAAAACTGAACTGTCGTGTGAAGCCATTTTAGAGACACAAGGCAAGTTACTACTGTGTTCTAGCACAGATAGGTACTAATATTATACTAATACAGAAAGACCACCTAGAACAAAATATGACACCGGCGTAAACTGAGATGCTACGGAAGCTTTAGTTCGAGGCCATTATCGCTTGGTGCAGCACCATCGAAAAATTGCAAATACCACGAGATGGCGCTAAGATATAGTATAAGATTAATTCTAACATTAGCGTCACCTAGAAGTATGTTAACTGAAACCATGGCGTTTAAAGTACAAATGTTACTCCTCACGCTATCTCTTTTTTTACGAAGGGTTACTAATTCTAATTTGTTGTTGGATGAGCACCCTGTGGTTCTAGTGAAAAGTCTAGCATCCATGTGTGCAAAATTCATAGCGCTACCTATAGATATTTTGCTTGTATTAAAACTGATTAAATCATATTTCATAAAATTAAAATGATAGTTCTACTTTATTAGCTAGCAAAGTTTTCACAATAATTTATGTTACAATTCTATAAGTTTAAAATAAACATAACACTTTCACTATTGCAAAGTTAAAACAGCGCATGGAGAGCCAACCCAGTACTCTGCAAACGTTCCGTCCGATCATGCTCCGATGTTCTCCTCGACTGTTCAACTTAACATCTTGGTCATTTTAAACGATTACGGTTTGGCCGTAGGTAGGTTGCTTACTTTCGTACCTAAAGAAAAGTTTAGTATTGCATATTATAGTATCTGTGGTATTGCTAAATAACCTTTCTATTACTTTAAACGGCTAGAAATTCGAAACCTAATTCCGAATCTACGCAACTACTGCGAACTGCGAATTTATTTTGCTCTACAATTAAGTGAGTTAAAACCTCAGCAAAGTTCGAGTGGAGAATAAGTAAAAGACGTAGATCGTCTAATTTACGATTATAAGTGAATGGGCGGCGCGGTAACTCGGGCGAAGAATGGGCGGCGGCCTAACTTGGCCAAATTAGTTTTAAAACAAGTGCCGTAAAGTGCCTTAGCGCCCTACGGGGTAATCGGTAGTGAAGTGGACTCACCTCTGGGCACTGAGGGGTTACCACAACCTATTTAGGGTTCCGTGCCCGAAGGGTGCCAAACGGGACCCTATTAATAAACCTCCGCTGTCCTTCTGTCTGTCTGTCCATCAGCGGGCTCTAACTCAGAACCGTAATAGCTGGAAAATTGAAATTTTCACAGAATAATCTGTTGCCGCTACAGCAACAAATACTGAACTTCACGAAATATTGAAAAAATAAAGGTCTCCCCATACAAGAAACATGATTTTTTGTACTTTTTTGGTACGATGTTGCGGAACCCTCCGTGTGAGAGTCCGACACGCGCTTGGCCAATTATTAGCGATTCAGATTTGATACTTACGTAATATGATCCGAAAATTACCAAGACTGTCATAAAAGGAGTCTAAAGTATAGGTGAAATAAAGCTAATTTTGGAGTATTGGAATGAAATTGGTACCATGGTGATGTTGATATTTTTATAGATTAGAAATCTAAACTGTATCATCATAAGTCGTTGTGGCTAACCCCTTGTCATTTAGAGATGACCATTTTTGTTCGACATAAGTATTGTCTATGTGATCATACCAATACCAAATGTTTTAATAGAGTTGGTTTATTTTTAACCGACTTCCCAAAGGAGGAGTTACAATTCGTCCGGATGTTTTTCTTTTTTTTATGTCTAGTGCCCGATAGCGCCTAAACGGATGGACCGATTTGGAAAATTATTTTTTTGTTTGAAAGGGTTTACCTTCCCATTGGTCCCATTGACACCAGGTCAGGATCTGATGATGGGATCCTGGAGAAATCGAGGGAACTCTTCAAATATTATAGGCAGACCTATAGTGATTTTTGTGTTTTTCATAATAACTCGTGCAAATGCACATGGTAAGCATAATATTGTGATGCGGAACTGCTGATGAAGACCACATAATCAAATAGGGTTTGTGGAAGTCGGTTTTTTCTAAAGTTTACTTTTTGTTTCAATAATCTGACAAAGCGGTCCAGCCGTTTTCGAGTAAAACGCGATAAGATTTCGAAAAATGTTTCATATCTGTAAAAAAATGTACTTGCACGACTCAATTCATTCAGTTCATTATAATTTCATTCGGTCAGTTTATGCTGGTGTGCTGCAAACCTTTTCAGTTCGAAGGCAACTGTAAATTTATGAGAGGATTTACAACGAAATCCTTTCTTTAATGAGGACATAACTCTTTTAGTACAAAGGGAAACTTCTACTGAACTTGTTTTGGTTTTTTTAATTTACGGAACACTTCTTTGTTTGCAGCCACTGAAGATTATTGTTGGATTGTTGGGACTAATTTCATATTTAAAAAAAACTAATAAATCTACAAACTTACTTTTCGAATACTTTAGTAGATCTATCGCGTACTTATTTAGAAACATACTTTCATTCATTAAAAGCTCGTTCCGATTGCAGAATCTAATTTATAATAATTATTGCCTTAAAGTGTCAACAATCCCATTCAAAACTGTCTACTACAGAAAAAAGTGTTACTTTTGTGTTTACTTTTTCTAAAAGCCGTTATCATACATATACTCATTATTGGTCATAAGTAATTAGTGTTGTCGGTGGTGTGTGGTGCCGCGTGTAAATTGACACCTGGCGCCGTATCTCGACATATCTCTTTGTAGACTATCACGCTATCTCTAGGCTCGGGAGCGACGAATTCTGAACTCCTACTGAAAGTGCGGGATCTACGGGGTATAAAATAGATAGATAGATTGAAAGATTAAAAAAACACACAGACACACAATAAAAAAGAGAGAGATAAGCTCGCCTTTGTACATTGTCTCCATCTATTATAAGTTTTCTGTGTCATTCTTGTGTTAGTACAATAAAGAAATTACGAAATTACGAAAAAAAAAAAAAAAAATCTGAAATTACATGAAAAAAAACCGGCCAAGTGCGAGTAGGACTCGCGCACCAAGGGTTCCGATCACACTTGGAGAGCGTAACACGTGTAATTAGGTTTCCACATAAAAAAAACTAAAGTGTGATGTCATCCATGGAAACCAAATTGAAAGACAGATATTTGCAGTTTTCAGATTTTTCCCTTTACTTGTGCTATAAGACCTTGCTTCGTGCAAAAAATCATGATTCTAGGATATCATCATTTATTTAAATATGAATAAATATGAGCTTAAGCTTCTTCAGCCATAATATTTCCAAAATATCAACTGTCGTCGCTATGATTTTTTTACTTCCTTTTCATAAGCACCTTTTCAATATGGTACCTGCATGCATTGTGTACAGTTCGAAACTTATTTTGCTTTATATGTTCTTGTTATTTGTATTGTACTGGTTCATAAGTCGCCCACATCACTTACTTTGGCTTGTGGAGGTATAGTCAAGTAACTCCTTTCGATTCGATATGACACGCTCTATCGTACAACAAAAATACGTATTTAATTGTTGTACGATGTATTTTTATCATAACCATAATTTCTTTATTGCACACAATTAATTGCAATGACAAAAAGTAAATAAAAACAGTGTATAAAGGCGAGCTTATCTCTAAAAAGAGATCTCTTCCAGCAAACCAAGTTCCGATGAGAGAGTTTGATATATCAGCAAGGGTAGACCTTTGTGTACAACAATATACCTACGAGTACAAAGCTAGAATATACTTACATCCAAATACATCCTAAAATTAACTACTAAAATATTAAAGATATAATACTAATATAATATATAAAGAAATTTTTAATTTTATCTTCTTTTTGTCTTTATTTATTATTTATTATAATTTTGCACCGAGCTGCATGCAGGTCCTGATGGTTGTACTTCTTGTTCTGTGCATTAGATGCTACCCACCATTTATAACTTATAGATATGTTTTCAATAAGACTATCTAGGCAGTCTTTTTTACCCATAGATATGTCAATTCCTTAGTTTATCCGGCTAATGTAAGGAGACTATTTACGTTTCATTTGTTCTTTCATGCTGTCAACCTACACCTACCCTGACCAGACCAACCCACTGCGCCCATGTGACAATAGAATAATAATCGGTTAAGTGCGGGTCGGTATCGCACACGAAGGGTACCGTACCATCGTACAACAAATCAAAAGCACTCAAAACAATAAAAAAATAAACAAAAAGAAAATTTAAAAAGTTTATGCCTTCACGAGATTTGAACCGACGACCTCCGGATTGAGAGTCTACATCATACCGCACCGGCTAACCACAACCATGTGGGTTGACGCGAAATATGCTATCATATTTAAATGTGTAGTATATGTGTCTATGACATGGTTGCTATGACAATAAATAAACAGTTTCAGTCAAGATCTCCATTTTGAAACGCGTAAGTGTATCTAAACACGTCTCTTGTATCGGGGCCCCCTTTAATTTGCAATATCTCTCGTATTTCAGTATTTGTGGTTGGTGCGGCAACAGATATACACATTCTGTGAAATTTTCAGCTTTCTAGCTATTACGGTTCGTGCAGATGGACCCGATGACAGACAGGACGGACGGACGGACGGACAGACGGACAGCGAAGTCTCAGTAATAGGGTCCCGTTTGGCACCCTTCGGGTACGGTACCCTAAAAACTAATAATATTTCTAACATTAGCCGCTCTCCTAACATTAGCCGTAACATCTACACTTTACACAACACAGTAAATTATACAACTACCTACCTAGTTCACCTAACCACTTACTACTGTTTATTCTTGAACTTACCGTCTTATTTATACAAAGCAGTTATAAATTTGGAATATTCTCCAGCATATGGTAGAGTGACTAGACCTTCCATATTTGCCCATGCTCAAGCGCAATGTGCGCGACAGCTGCGCGCCGCAATCATGGCCACGTTTGAACTTCGAACACGACACTAGCGCCGCCAACCAACCGATTGATATCGCACACTTCATTGTCCTTAGTCCCACCACCGCCGTTTTAAAAATAAATAGTACGTTTTATTTACTTACCAACGATTAGTTGTAACGTGTTTTGGACACCTTTTGAAACGGTTATGTTATGTCAGCTTTCAAATCAAAGTTATCATCATAAAGAATCTAGTTGAGTTAAATATAATTTTATAAAAGGGAGTAATCGATCGTAGAGGACTATAATTTTGTTACGGAAACGTTACATTATACGTAAAGTAACTAATAATAACAGAAGGTTGCCAGACGTTTATTTACCAGACATTGCGAAATGTTGTCATAAATCCACGTTAATTGAGGAGGTACGAATGTAAGTAAGTACGTACGTTTTATACGGGTACTTTTCTAGATAATACAAAAAATACTTAGATGGTAGTTTTAGTTACTAAGCAGCATTTATTTTACATCATGTTCCGAAAGCCCCCAATAAATTATGGAAATAAATCGCAATTACATTTTCACGAGAAAAGCTCTCACCAAAACATTTTCAAGGTAGTTTTTCCATAACCCAGTATTCCAAATGGGAAAACCGTTGCCAAAAATCGTCGCTTACTACCGAATAAAGTGTTTTTCTCGCAGATCCCCGCAAACAATAGCAATAAACATTATAAGAAAGCTGTAAATCAACTTTGTGTTTTTATCCAGCATTTTAATTGTCTTTTTGTTGTGCCGAAAAATGTATCTGTTTTCTTAATCGGCGATATTTTCTTCGAGCCGGATTAATGGGGCAGATAAGCTAAGTTATTCGGTACTGAATAAAACAATGTATATTTCAAGCGATTCAAAATGTAGCTTGGGTACTAATCGGTGCGAAAATGTATACCTAAGTCCTGAGGATGTGCCCAGAGGGGTAAATCCTCGGTCGCGTCGGCGGCGCGGTCATAACGGTCGTCGGTCGGTCCATGCGAGTCAACACAACACTTTTGATTTTTGTTTTTAATTTATTTTTTTCGAGTGGCACGCGCCATTGGCCGCTGATTCACGGCCTCGGCAGATGTTACCATTCAGGTTTTTGTGCTATCAGCTGATGTAACGGGCAGGACGAATCGCCTTATTACAGATGCATCTTGCGTGCGCGTGCCCCACGCATGACTCTGTAGTGTGACGTAACTAACTGGAATCGAAAAGCCGCAATTGTTTTTTTATCCGGATTTTTAATGAACGGACATTTGCGCCGGAAAAATTGCTAAACATTGGACTGGTTTAAGCCGCGTCGGTTACCCGCGTAATTGTCAACAGGAGCAAATGTGTGGCCAACAAAAAACAGGCAGGATGTGGTGCGGCTTGTTTACGTCGACAAACTCTAAACACGGGCCCGTACTGGCCGCGTGTGAAAATTGTGAAAAAAACCATTAGGCAGCGTTTTGTTCGTCACAAAGCAAAAACATAACTCAAATGATAGCTAAGCTTTTTAGAAAATGAAGCCAGTTTAGGTTTTTTTTATTTCATTGTGTTCTTTTATGTAGCCGGTGTCCACCGTATGGCCGCTTGCCGTTAAAGTTTGAATGCACTCATAAATTGCGGAAAACGTTCGTTAGCATTCGCATTAAAGCCAACGCACATATGGGTATCGTGCAATCCACAGTGCAATCTTTGAGTGTGAGTTTTTAATCTGCTCTCTAAATAGAGGTCTTAACTTTTTCAACTGGGATTAAGTAACAGCTGGGTAACGGTTCTTTTTTACAGCGAATTTTTACCTTCCGACGATGGATTGATAAAACCTACTTAGGTAAGGTCACAAGTAGAAAAGGTAATAGAATTTTTAATATGCTTTTAACATTCAAGATGGCCGGCCGCCGTAACGAAATTGTATGAAACACAAAACTGGTACCATGGTGTGTTACTTGATAAATAAAATTTAAATAAAGAATTTTTATTAAAGCTCTGTTCTGTCCATTGAAGTACAAAAAACGGTTACGCTTGCCCGAGTCCAACCGGTTCCTGAGCCATTTCATTACTCATTTCTGAGATCGTATTCCAGAAAAAAAATATTCACAAAGGCGGTCTAAAATAAAACGTAAAACTCCAGAACTTTATCAACGCATCACTCGGTGCAAAACTGACTCCACAAACTGCGCTGCCGTCTAACAAATCAATACTTTTTCCAAGCAAAGACTACCCCAACGCACGCACCTAATTCATATACAGCCTAGAACAGAGCCATAAATAACTCTAGCTATACCACCTCTTTTCTCCGACCAAGCAGGTACGCACACAGGCGCAGAGATCGCCGACCAATGGCAGCCTAGCTGTCAGTCGTACGCACAAGGTTTGTGTGTTTGTGTGCGTGTTAGCGCGAGGGGTGCGTGATGCACCCTTGCGATGCATTCGACGAAGTTGGAACTATATCACATACAGTCTACTTTATTATTAAAACTACAATTGTTAAATATTCATTTTGATTGTGGCTTCTTACGAAATTTGGACTGTATAACTACGGTCACTTTACAAAATTAATTTAATTTTTCGTTCCATATTTAATTCAATTTAAAAATTGTATTGTAATTGTATCCATATTTTTTGGATTATACGCGTTCAGATTCCTCTTAAGTTGATCCTTATATGTGAGAATTGTAAAGTAGTAGCAAAATCGTGCTTGTTTACACATCCACGCACACACTCCCTCAATCTGGGGTAAACGCTTCAACGCACCTAGAATTACTGCAACCTAGAATGCAGAATGTGAAAATTATGCGCGATTTCTTGTAAGTTTTATTTTCAAACAGTGTTATTTGGTGGTTTCATTATCATAGTTAACAGCGTTTTGTTTTAATTTGATGGCAGTGCAACAATTGGGTCTGGCACCACCGATTAAAATTACTATCGTAAAAACAACCGAATAGATCGAAAACTAAAGTTATGAAGTTAAAAAAAACCTTATTTTATTACCTACCAGGCAGGGCAATGAATCATTTCTAAGGCTGTGCTTCTTTGTCGTAAAAAATATATTACACATGTAAACCGTAGTTCGGGGAAGCAATCGATCGTACATAAAAGTTTTACGCAGCAGCATAGTATTATGCAAATTACTATGTTAACGATAACTCTTATTACGTTTTGTACTTGTTGTTGCTGCGGAAGGTGATGAAGTAGGTTGTAACATCATTTCGACGCATACTCCCAGAAACGCAACTTACCAGCACGCCCGCACGCACCCACTTATCAGGCACTGACTCTACTCAATGCCTGTGTTGCTCAGCAGCCAGATTTAGATGTTTTTAGTATGCCGCTCTATATGTTTTTTAAAATTGTGTACTTGTTTTTAAATAATCTGTGAGTTGTAAATTTATATAATAAGATATTGTGTTTGTCGGTATTTCAATTTTTTTTGTTTATTTTTTAAGTTTTAACCAATTTATAATATATATATATATATATATATATATATATATATATATATATATATGTGTGTATGTCATTGTTACTGTACTGTTAACGCTCACATGATTTGGTCTCAAGGCTGTAAATGTGACCTGTAATTACCAATAAATCTTTTAAATCTTTTTAAACCTGATACGCAAATGACCATGCCTTCATTCGTGAAGTACCTGATACCCAACGCAATAGACCCGATACGCAAATGACCTGTAAAATGCCAGAAACATATTTTTAAATAACTAGAATATTTTGAAATTCTCGATTACTTACACCTACACACACCTACTTACATTTTGTCGAGAAGTCGATGTAAAAATGTACCAAGGGGGAGATAACTACACTAAAAATATATCTAGACAGGTTGTTAGGTAACCTACAGTTCATTAGAAGCTACCCCACTGATACTCGGTGGCACAGGTTCCCCGACTCTCCCCTACCCTATTTCCCGTAGTTCCGAGGTACCTGCGTCTCCCCTTTTTAAAAGAATCTCTCCTTGGCAAGGGCTGTTTTGTTTTGTTTTTTTCTAACTTAAACTTTTCCCATGTCGTTATCTATCTTCCCTTTGCGAGAGTTTTCGCGAATGCTTTGCAAGTGTTCCTTTACTTTATTAGACCATTTTTTTTTAATACAATATATGTGGTAAATAATTTGCGTGTCCGCTGGATGGAACCAAATGTGCACCAAGTTTTTTAAAGTGCTAAAATTAATTCATTGGTAAGATAGAAGGTAGCTAGTTAGAAGTGTGCTAGCTGTATGTGCACTTGGGGCGATTTCAGGTCACATTTCAGGTCTTATTCGTGTGACATAAAAATTCGTGAAATCGTCCCTCGTAGAAGGTTCGTAACGCTTGCAACGCAATTTGCAACGTGTCGTAACAACGTTCGTAGCAGATTCGAAACTATTGCAACGCTATTTGCAGCGTGCGTTTCTTGCCCTTCTTTGCTCCATCCCTAAGCCCACAACTTCCGAACGGGCGGTAGTATACAAAAATATTAATATTATATTGACTAATCAATCTGTATGATTTTATGGTCAATAAAAAAAATGACTTTGACTTGACACCGTATTTCACGTCACACGAATGACGCGTCATTCGTGTGACACAAATATAGTCAAATCGACCCACTTATACAAAACTTCACGTTAATTAAGGTTCTTTCTTTATTTAGAACAAGAGGGCTTTTCAGTTATTGTTCTGTCATGTCTATTGTATTGTCATGATGTTTTATTTTGGTCACCTTATTTCAGACTACCTTGTCTTAATATCTCACGTATATGTATACAAAATCACTGTAATACATACTCGAATGATTGAACACAAACAGCACAAAGTTTCTCCTGAAACGTAACCCACTAAGAACCAAGTAGTACCTATAACTACCAGGAGCGCATACATTGCGAATATCTTTCACGTACATGCAAGCTGAAACCTAGCACGAGTGAGTGAACAGAACGCAATACATACCCTATATGGAGTGGTGCTTCCCACCCCAGGCTGACTAGGGCAGCGCCCCTGCACGCGTAACCTACAAATGATGTACTCTGACCTGGCTCTACGTAACACTGGATACGGTGGCAGGTTAAAGTAAAGCAGGTTGATTGATCAAGACAGTGGTAAAGGCAATTTTACCTTTGGAAGAAATGTTTTTGTATTTTCCATCGTGTGTTTCTTGCTTTCTGCAGAAGAGAGGCGATATTCACTCAGTTCTTGACTGCATTGCAATGATAAACTAAATAAATACTACTAGTTTTCCACTACATTTTGCTTTTTGTAGCCTAAAGAGGTTCAGTAAAAGGTGTATATTTAAAAAAAGAATGTCAGAACGAAGATATCTTCATCCAATGAAGCACCACCGTATTTGTAAAAATAAAACGCAATCAGCCTTATCCACTCCCAATCCCATAGCCTGAGGACATGAGATATCCACCTGCATATCTTAAAAGTATAGGATCGCATAAACACGTAAGGGGCAAGGGTCGCACGCATTGTATGCCTCGTTAGCGCTGCAACTGGGGCGGTGCGGGGTAGGGCACGCGTGCAGATTTACCAGGAACGCATGCTTGCATGGATACACACCATTATGAAGGTTCAGCACTGAGGTTTAGCAGAACTCAACCTCCTTCAATGTCTACTGGCAAAAGAGTTAGTCTGAAAAGGTTTTATGCATAACCAGTATGATTACTAGCAGCAGAGACACACGTGACGAGAAAGAAAACATTATGGAATTTCATTTTATATAAAACGTCTCTTTCTTTCTTGCCAGTGCTTGAGTAAAAGAAAACATAGATGCTTTACATAAAATTATTTAATTAAATTCAAGGCAGAAATATTACGTATTTCAGTCTAGCTTTCAACTGATTGTAAATTAAACTAAACGCGTCATTTTGCGGCGTTCCCTTCCAAGTTGCGGTAATCTGCGTTATCTTACCTCCTTTGCATGCCATTGAATCTTGTTACTCAGTATCGTTTACCGCCCTCCAAGTGTGATTATCAACTTCATGTTCCGCCATCAAAGCCTTATTTAGCTCGATTGCGTCTATTTTCCACCCTCAATCGCGATGCCGTATAAAAAAGTGCAATTTACCTATCAGTGGCTCGGTCACACAATACCCCGGTTTTACCCTTTTTATCATAAACCGCCAGTTACCTTAGACCCATGACTAGGAGATCAGAGGTTGTAGATGGGTTGATGAGAGAGGTCTTGGTAGGTTTGACAAGGTATCCAGAAGACAAGGTCATTAACCTGGCGCTGTTTGACGAAGATGAGTGATTATTTTTTGAAATCTTATGAAGTTATGGTTGTTCACGCCTAATCATTTTTTGGGCAGCACTAGTGACGTGCGTGTCCCACCACTATTGTTTATACTTTTTAATTTTGATTGACTTTCTCAACATGGCGTAACAAGCGCACAACGTAAAGTATTATTTATAGTTTTTACACTGTTTTCATTAATAATTACCCAAAGTCTCACCCAATAACAGAGATCATCAACAATGGTACGCAGGAAAAACGGGGCTTAGATCCGTTAGAGGGAAAGCTACACTAGTAATTTAGGTATACAGTTTACTTAAATAAAACAAAAATTAATTACTTACTAGAAAAGGAATAAAAATAGAGTCCTGGGTCCTTATTCACTTAAGCAAATGGAGACCAAATCAAAGCGCAATTTACCCATTTTCATGTCAATCTTACAGCTAATTATACAGGGCAATGTGTACTTGTTCACCTATGTTATGTTGATGAACTCATAACTGCTCTTTCATTACATCATTTGAGATACCGAATAGTAGATAATCGCAATTATATGTGACAACTGTCAACTGTGTAACAGGATCCTGGCGGGACCGGTAACGTATAATTTATGATTTAGTTCAAATTTCGAACAGACGCAACTATATCAGTTGGTTCAGCTCAAACATTGAAACGCAATACTGAGACAGCACCTTTATTTGATTTATGCTACACTTTTTACTTTTTATTTCGTTTCCTCGTGAAAGTCCTGGGAAAAACATTTGTGGGATTTTGTAGGAGCTCGTTTTATTGTTTGAGTTTCTTGAATTTTTATCGACTTCATATAAACTTCATTTTACCTTCAATATCATCAAAGAAGTCATAAAAGTAAGTATTTACTTTAATATCTTATATTTTACAGCATTTTGCCTTCCACCAACATAAAAGATTCACACACACTACTAAAATATTTCATACTTGCTCGTGTTTTCCTATAACACAAAAAAGTTGCAATTTTAATATATAATTAAACGACTCAATTATTCTGTGTAATAAATAATTGCATATTACTCACTCAATTTTCATGTCATGTCGCTCCTAATTTAGCATACTTTTACGAATGTGTGCCTACTGCCTAATAATAGTGAATTAAATTGATAGTCTATGGACGCTTTTCACATGTGAACTTTCGACGGTTAATAATAGTAGGTAGCTATAGTTGAGGATTCGACACGCATCTGTCGTCTTTTGTCTATGGCAGCGTCATCTGCTTGCGCGCATGCGTTCAATACTTTGTAGCCATTGAGTGTTTGTGAGTAATAAATTGACATATGCTCATTATTAGTAAAAAAAAACAATTTGTGTGACATTTTCGTTTCCTATGTATTTTAGTGGGTATATTTTTATCAAAAAGAATAATTTGTTTTGCCTTTAAAAGTCAATAGGTATGAATTTAGTCAAGAAAAGTTGATCATTTTTTTATTAGATAGGTATATATTTTAAGACATCATTGCTTAGAAAATAAATTGAATGAATACAGACCGTTACCAATCCATCATTAATCGCTTGCTTAAATTAATTTTTGACAGAACACACGTCCGCCATTTTGAATTAGAGCAGCTGGTCGCATTGAGGTCGGTGACCTCTTTTTTATGGTCGACCCAGGTAGCGAACTTTGTTCTATGCATCGATCGATGGGACTGGGGGTTGATTTTTTTTTTAAGGCTCTGGGGGTTGCCAGATTTTTTCATGGTTTGGGCGTGGCCTAGCTTTTCCCGCCGCGCAGCCATGCCTCACTCCGCATCACGAGATCGCGACGCCGGAAACCAAAGTTTCAGAACAACGGTAGGTATGCTAGTGCGTGTCAATGATAATTATAAGATTATGATCTAGATACATGTACGTACCTACCCCACCTACACATCAGATTTTATTGTTTATGTATGTACCTGACTACCTGTCTCTTGAAATGTAAACCACACTTGTTCATAATTGACTTTTTACATAGTGAAATCTTCAATTGACTTAATTATTAAATCAAAATTTTTGTTTAATTTTATGTATAGCTGTGGATTTTTGTTCAATAAATAAATAAAACATGTATGGACGTACCTATTGTTCAAATTAAAATATATCAAAGCATTACGCCCCGTTTCCATTTAGGAAGACAGTCTGAATTATATATAACCTATTTGATCTACTAACTGCTATGCGTATTACCGAGTGATGTTTTATTGTAATATGACGCTTTTTTAGGAAAACATCTTGGATATAAGTATACTTTGCGTCACATAAAATAACCGGCCAAGTGCGAGTCGGACTCGCGCATGAAGGGTTCCGTACTATCATCTATAAAAAACCCCAAAAAAAACACGTTAGTTGTATGGGAGCCCCCCTTAATATTAAATTTCTTTTGTTTTTTAGTATTTGTTGTTATAGCGGCAACAGAAATACATCATCTGTGAAAATTTCAACTGTCTAGCTACCACGGTTTATGAGATACAGCCTGGTGACAGACGGACAGCGAAGTCTTAGTAATAGGGCCCCGTTTTGCACCCTTCGGGTACGGAACCCTAAAAACGCTGGAGGCGATGGAGCGGTGCATGGCAATAGCTTCCTTATATGTATGGGTACACTGGTGTAATTTGCGGAAAAGAATGTGGTAATATGCATGGCAATAGCGTCCTTACCTGCATGGACAAATTGGCGTAAATCGCCTACCACTGCAGCGTTCTTTTTAGATGATTATATCTATATTCATAAGGATGAGCAACTTATGATATGTGCTAAGAGAGTTCATGACTGGTTACCTAGAACTAACATGTGACAATGTTTCCGTTTGGTAGGTAGTTGTTTCCGTTAGGTAGTATTCATGAATTTCGATGGTTTTCTGATAGAATTTTCCACACAAAATCAGATACTTTTTCTCAGAGCATAGAGTTTACTTTTACATGAGCATAAAACTATCGAATATCAAAACGAATGAAACCACTCACGCAGCTCACGCTTCACGACTACCTCGATTATCGATTGTTTTAGGATTATTCGAATACTTTGAATGATTTCTACAATCGAGTGGCTTAGCGATTGTTATTCACAATCGTGCAACAGAGTGGCAAGTATAAGTTGGCGTTCCTGTGGCGGCGCCTCCTACACACTTTTATCGCCGCCGACAAAAAGTCGCCGCCATCTTGAACATTTTCGTCTGGTCTGATTTGCTTCAAAATCGATACCTGAAGATCTGGTTGGAGTCCAATTATGATTCTAAAGTCAGACTTTGAAAAAAGTCGCCGCCATATTGATATTTTTTGTAATGTAGGTACTAGGCCGATTTGCTTCAAGATCGATTCTAAGAATGCGGTTGGAGTCCAATCATGATTCTGTAGTCAGATTTAGAAAAAAGTTGCCGCCATCTTGAACTTTTTGTAACTATAGTCTATTCGTGATAAGAATGAAGTGGAGTCATCACTGTCCGGCGGCTTAGCCACGCCACAGATTAATAATGGCCACGCCCCGTAACCAATCAAATCGTTTCCTCTTATCAAGCCAAGTTCACAGTGACCGGTTGAAGGCAAACTTTCAAACGCGACGGTTGTGTCCTGTCCATTTTAATTTTAATTTCACAACATTCTTATCACGAATGGACTGTAGACGGATTTGTTTCAAAATCGATATCTAGGAATGCGGTTAGAGTCGAATCATAATTCTGAAGTCAGATTTTGAAAAAAGTCACCGCCATCTTGAACTTTTTAGTTATTGGTCTGATTTGCTTCAAAATCGATATCTAAGGATGCGGTTGGAGTATATTCATGATTCTGAAGTCAGATTTTGAAGTTTTGTGCCGCACCGGCTTCAAACTGGTATTTTAAGCCCCGCTATAGCTATTGCTATGTGATATCAAATTTAAATTTTGCAATATGGGTATGGTTTTCGAGGTATTTTGGGGTTCTAGTGACGAATTAGGGGTCCATTTTGCATTTCAAGATGGCTGCCGCGCCAAATTTCTGTTTTGCAATATGGGTATGGTTTTCGAGGTATTTTGTGGTTCTATTTTATTTTTATTTTTTGACGAATATAGAGTCCATTTTGCATTTCAAGATGGCCACCGCGCCTAATTTAAATTTTGTAATGTGGGTATGGTTTTCGAGGTATTTTGGGGTTCTAGTGACGAATTAGGGGTCCATTTTGCATTTCAAGATGGCTGCCGCGCCAAATTTCTGTTTTGCAATATGGGTATGGTTTTCGAGGTATTTTGGGGTTCTAGTGACGAATTAGGGGTCCATTTTGCATTTCAAGATGGCTGCCGCGCCAAATTTCTGTTTTGCAATATGGGTATGGTTTTCGAGGTATTTTAGGGTTCTAGTGACGAATTAGGGGTCCATTTGGCATTTCAAGATGGCCACCGCGCCAAATTTCTAATTTGCAATATGGGTATGGTTTTCGAGGTATTTTGGGGTTCTAGTGACGAATATAGAGTCCATTTTGCATTTCAAGATGGCCACCGCGCCTAATTTAAATTTTGCAATATGGGTATGGTTTTCGAGGTATTTTAGGGTTCTCGTGACGAATATACAGTCCATTTTGCATTTCAAGAAGGCCGCTGCGCCAAATTTCTATTTTGCAATGTGGGTATGGTTTTCGAAATATTTTAGGGTTCTAGTGACGAATTAGGGGTCCATTTTGCATTTCAAGATGGCTGCCACGCCAAATTTCTGTTTTGCTATATGGGTATGTTTTTCGAGGTTTTTTGGGGTTCTAGTGACGAATATACAGTCCATTTTGCATTTCAAGATGGCCGCTGCGCCAAATTTCTATTTTGCAATATGGGTATGGTTTTCGAGGTATTTTAGGGTTCTAGTGACGAATTAGGGGTCCATTTTGCATTTCAAGATGGCTGCCGCGCCAAATTTCTGTTTTGCAATATGGGTATGGTTTTCGAGGTATTTTAGGGTTATAGTGACGAATTAGGGGTCCATTTTGCATTTCAAGATGGCCACCGCGCCAAATTTCAATTTTGCAATATGGGTATGGTTTTCGAGGTATTTTGGGGTTCTAGTGACGAATATAAAGTCCATTTTGCATTTCAAGATGGCCGCTGCGCCAAATTTTAATTTTGCAATATTGGTATAGATTTCGAGGTATTTTAGGGTTCTTGTGGCGAATTAGGGGTCCATTTTGCATTTCAAGATGGTCACCGCGCCAAATTTCTATTTTGCAATATGGGTATTGTTTTCGAGGTATTTTAGGGTTCTAGTGACGAACGAAATCGCGTTTATTCCCAGTAGTACACACCCCGCCGTCCACACTGTTACGGTATGGAAAAAAAACCCATACGGTAACAGTGTTGACGTAGGTATGGGACTTTTTATTCCCCAGTAGTTCCGTTGGTTGCAGTTCATTGCGTGTTGAAAAATTGTGTCGATTTTGAAGCAAATCGGTTCAGTAACAAAAAAGTTCAAGATGGCGGCGACTTTTTTGATATTTGACTTCAGAATCATGATTGGACTCCAACCGGATCCGCAGATATCGATTTTGAAGCAAATTGGTTCAGTAACAAAAAAGTTCAAGATGGCGGCGACTTTTTTAATATTTGACTTCAGAATCATGATTGGACTCCAACCGCATCCTCAGATATCGATTTTGAAGCAAATCGGTTCAGTAACAAAAAAGTTCAAGATGGCGGCGACTTTTTTAATATTTGACTTCAGAATCATGATTGGACTCCAACCGGATCCTCAGATATCGATTTTGAAGCAAATCGGTTCAGTAACAAAAAAGTTCAAGATGGCGGCGACTTTTTTGATATTTGACTTCAGAATCATGATTGGACTCCAACCGGATCCTCAGATATCGATTTTGAAGCAAATCGGTTCGGTAACAAAATATTTCAAGATGGCGGCGACTTTTTTAATATTTGACTTCAGAATCATGATTGGACTCTAACCGGATCCTCAGATATCGATTTTGAAGCAAATTGGTTCAGTAACAAAAAAGTTCAAGATGGCGGCGACTTTTTTAATATTTGACTTCAGAATCATGATTGGATTCCAACCGCATCCTCAGATATCGATTTTGAAGCAAATCGGTTGAGTGACAAAAAAGTTCAAGATGGCGGCGACT
Source organism: Argyresthia albistria (assembly GCA_963457715.1). Taxonomy (NCBI): domain Eukaryota; kingdom Metazoa; phylum Arthropoda; class Insecta; order Lepidoptera; family Argyresthiidae; genus Argyresthia; species Argyresthia albistria. The sequence goes on along the minus strand of OY735256.1, from coordinate 10,211,555 downwards.
TTTTTAATATTTGACTTCAGAATCATGATTGGATTCCAACCGCATCCTCAGATATCGATTTTGAAGCAAATCGGTTCAGTAACAAAAAAGTTCAAGATGGCGGCGACTTTTTTTTATCAACTTTTATCTCAGCTTGGCAGGCATAGCACATGCACGGATTTATATACTTAGCACATGTTGTTCATTGTGTAAAGTTGCTTAGGAAGACCGCTAGGGGCGCCACTGTCAACCTTATAAAGTTTCTTCTGATCTCCGCTGATATAGAGACGGCAGCACTCAGACAACGATGAGCAAATAATGAAAAAGTGATAAATTGTGGTCGATTCTCTAGGTTACACTGACTAAAATTACATGACAATATTAAGTTTGACAGCTCTTATACTGACGCCATAGATTCCATTTTCGAACTGACTTTTGAATTATTTTAATGTACTGATGAACTAATTCAAAAGTGAGTTCGAAAATGGAATCTATGGCAACCGCGTAAGAGCGTCGGAGCTAATATTGTCAAGTAATTTTAGTGCGTGTGTCCTAGAGAATTGTAGGATTCCAGTCCGTGAGGATCGAACTTGGATCACTTGTGTTACTCAGTGCTGGCCCAAAACGATAACAAACCGAGCCATTGCTGATACTAAGAACTGATTCGAATATTGGCATATGATCGTGCGGGCATTTACGTTGTATTGATTGTGCAGGTAATTTGGAATAATAATTGAAACAAAAAGTAAACTTTAGAAAAAACCGACTTCCACAAACACTATTTGATTAGATTGAGTTTAATACAAACTGTAACTCCTAATCCCCAATTGGGGAATTATTTTGTCAAATCCCATCTCAGTGCTACCCCACGCTACTAAGGAACCTCTGTACAAAGTTTCATTGCTCTAGGTCCACCGGTTTAGGCTATGCGTTGCCTGCTTGTCAGCCACGCATTGTATTTGTACCTAGTATTGAGCAGGTCTGGTGGCCATATGTGGTCTTCATTATCAGTTCCGCATCACAATATCATTATGCTTATCATGAGTAAATACACGAGTTATTATGAATAATTGAAATAACCGGCCAAGTGCGAGTCGGACTCGCGCACGAAGGGTTCCGTGCCATTATCTATAAAAAACCGCAAAAAAAATATGTATGGGAGCCCCCCTAAATATTAATTTAATTTTAATTTAATTATTTATTTTTTAAGTAAATAATATACTCAATATATTGTGAACATTTTAAGCGTCTACCTGCTACCATTATCAATATCGAGCAAAAATTAGCAAAAAAATCACGTTTGTTGTATGGGAGCCCCCTTAATATTAAATTTCTTTTGATTTTTAGTATTTGTTGTTATAGCGGCAACAGAAATACATCATCTGTGAAAATTTCAACTGTCTAGCTACCACGGTTCATGAGATACAGCCTGGTGACAGACGGACGGACGGACGGACGGACGGACGGACGGACAGACGGACAGCGAAGTTTCAGTAATAGGGTCCCGTTTGGCACCCTTCGTGTACGGAACCCTAACAAAAAGTAAGCTTATACCCGATACTACGCCATACCCATATTGCAAATAGAAATTTGGCTCGGCAGCCATCTGGAAATGCAAAATGGACCCCTAATTCGTCACTAGAACCCTAAAATACCTCGAAAACCATACCCATATTACAAAATGAACTCCAAATTCAGATTAGCTCGATGGCACCATATTCCTAAAGGACTTGTCACAACGAACCTAATGAGATGAGTATGAGAGTAGATAAATAGTGTATGAACTAAACATGGTGTGAAACTACACATAACTAGGTTTAAAACTCTCGTGGGATACCATCAAAAACACCCACTCGTGTTTTAATACCCCTCATTATGGAACAGTTTCATAAACTACTATTTCAATCCTACTGACTACCAGTAAGACACCGTACTACCAATTTTCAGGAGTATCAAGACGAATCCCATAAATTTTTTAGGCCTTGGCTACTTTTGAGGAGGAAAAACCGTATTTTATTATGCCATGACGATGCCGCGTAGCAATTATTTTATGACTGACTTTTATTGAGACGAGCGACACAACCTCTCCCTTCGAGAGCCTAAGCGGTAATGCCTCCCGTCGCCTTCGCGCATACCCGCATGCAATTTATTTCAGCGCAAGTGATAAAATGAAGATTGATTCGAAATCGCCGATTAATTCTTAAATGTTAAACACTAAACTTTAAGATATTTCGATTACCTATTTTTAGACACAAGAATCAAACCAATATTCCTCGTAGAACTGCTGGAATAACTCGATTTAGGTAAAAAAGGACTATTCGTTTATATTTTTTTTCATATACTTTATGATGACATTATGATCTTTTCAAACACTAAATTTTTAGGTAAGGGACTATTTTATAACATATATTTTTTCTGGATTCAGAAAGTGTCTCAATCTGCTGGAATAACTCAATCTGTTGGGCATTTTAGCTGGACGGGCGCCTTAATATTAATCATCTACTAAAACGAAATACCGCATTCACATTATTATTATTATTGGTGAAATATTAAGGTTATTTTGGTTTAAAGGTTAAATGTCAAAAAATATTATGGGTATTTCTACCTTTATCCATTAATAGTGACCTAAATTACACCGTGTAAGTTCCTAAAACATTCGCAGCAAAAAAACTTGGAACGTGTTTTGTATTTTGTATGAAGAGCGTAACAGGGCGAATAATCAGGCATCATTGACATAAAAATGAGTCTACTGTAGATGATATTGATGATATCCATAAACATCACATTTTTTTCGCGGCTTGCATTTCATTTCTTCTTGCTTTATAATAAAACTTTACAATGTATCGAATTTCTTCATTGGATACCACTCGTTTTGACAGAAAGAAAAACAAATGAAAAATAGTCGCAAACTGATTCTGCATTAGGTCCCTAAACATCACAATTTTTTTAGCGGCTTGCATCGCATTTCTTCCTACTTTATGATAAAACTTTAATATGTGTCGAATTTATTCATTGGTGGATTCACTTGTTTACACGGAAAGAAAAACAAATGAAAAATAGCCCGAAATAACATTTTACTAAGGTACTTATTTATTTATTCGTTTTTTGAAATACATATAACCTTTTTAATGACAATAAAACCAGCCAGATACAAATAATCAAGATATTAAGTACAAGTTTATACTACGAAATACGAAAATACTTTTTCCCCGACCTTTTACGTTTAGATAGTTAAATGTATTTTTTTATTTGTAAACACCTCAGATATAGAGCTTGTCCTTAATTTATGAATAATGCTGGTATTTTTTTTCCGGTTTCAAAACGTCGCCAACCGAACATAGATACCACCCCTGATAACCTTATCACCACCATATAAGTCTCTCACACAAAGATATCAAAACTACTCACATACACTTTACATACGGCTCGTGCCCAACACACGTTTAGCAGCTGCGCTCACGCAGGTATACCAACATTACCAACCTATCAGGAAGTACCATATGTCCGCCTACCTACACTATCCAACATATTCACCCGTGATTAAGTAAACTCTAATACTACGTTGTAAGGTACAGTTTGGTGCGACTATAGGTAAAGTTGTGGGACACTAGGTTTTTTCTCACGACAGCTGCCTACAAGCAGACGATAGATTTATCGTATTGTTCCATTAAACGCGTTCTGATGATGAAGAATGAGTGAGTGAGCGATTTTGGTTTCGGGTAAAGTGACACTGTTGAAATGTGTTTTTCGCGTTGACATAAGGTCCTGAAATTGACTTTTAAAAACGGTCTATGCAAAAGAAATAACGTTTTACCATCGTTTTACACGAAAATTTGCCTCCAAAACGAGCGTTTAATATGATAGTTGAGGTTAAAAACACTTAGTTATAGTGAGATTTTTTTAACATGGCAATAGCGGACATTGACCCGCTTAGAAAATATATGCGAATTGACGTTTGCCGCCACCAACGCCGCTACTAATCTACCAGATGACAAGGCAAGAGTGGCCTAGTCGCACCTGGATTAGCTCGTATCTATAGTCCTAAGTAGCAAATTAAGTTGGTTTTCAACGCCCTGAACGGGTATGGCCCAAAACCTTTTGGACCTGGAAGATGTTCTGGAACATGCAGTAGGGAAGGATGTAGGTAGTATACCGTGGAAAAGTTTATATGCGGATGTGGCCTGGTAAATACAAGAAATGAAACACATACTGATTCTATTGATTGATTGATTTGGGAGTATTTTGTACCCGAATAAAAGTCCAACTACGGGACCAATTTTAGTATTTTTCCTTGTTATCGACGCGAAATTTTGTCATCTTTGAGTTGCTCCTTCATTTTTCTTACAATTATTGACTGTTTTCGAATTAAACGTGAAAAACTGGAAAACAATTACATATAATTTCATAATTTCTTTATTGCACACAATCAGTTACATAGGACAGTAAAAAACATAGAAAACGAGTACAAAGGCGAGCTTATCTCTAATAAGAGATCTCTTCCAGCAAACCAAATAGGGATGAGACAGGTGGATTGCTGAGCAGGAGTAGACCCATGTGTACAATACATATAATGATAAAACATTGCGATAGATAGATAAATTCATTTATTCATTGTTAGTACACCAGACACATAATGAAAAATTACCTGCCAAGTGCGAGTCGGACTCGCGCACGAAGGCTTCCGTATCTATAAAAAACGCAAAAAAAACACGTTAGTTGTATGGGAGCCCCCCTTAATATTAAATTTCTTTTGTTCTTTAGTATTTTTTGTTATAGCGGCAACAGAAATACATCAAAATTTCAACTGTCTAGCTACCACGGTTCATGCGATACAGCCTGGTGACAGACAGACGGACGGACGGACAGCGTAGTCTCAGTAATAGAGTCCCGTTTGGCACCCTTCGGGTACGGAACCCTAATAATACGTGAATTAAATGTAAGCATACTTTGACAAGGTTTTCTAGTTTTAAATTCTTAATTAAGTAAGAATATATTTTTTGTTCCAGGTAAGTCAACATAATGCTGTTTTAAAGATTACAGAGTGAATCCCCCAATCAACACGATGCGATGGCGACCAAGATGGAGGTATTTATTTATCATATGTGTATTTGTGAGTAGTAAATGTTCAACTAGATAATACGTACGTAAAACATATTTAAATCCAGCGAATAGGTAGATAAAATACTTTCATCCAATATCCAAGTAAATTGAGTTGTCCAGAATACTAAATAAATATACTTACCTATCCTTCGGTAGGTAAGAAATAAAAACTAATATTCGTATTCGGTAGCGATCTTATCGAAAACAAAGGAAGAGCCAATTTAATACAAATTACCTGGAATCGTTGAGCTCTTTTCTATGAAAATCTATAAAACGCCGACGAAACTACCTAAATTATTTTTTATTAGAATCAGTGATAGGGCAGCGGTAGGTAGTTACAGCGAAAAGGTTGAATGACTCATCGAGGGGTAAGAGAGGGGCGCGGGGCGGGTGTGGGGGAATCGCGACGTTGCATTTTCTCACTTCGCGGAAAAGCGATGTTGCCATTTTCTCTCATTACGATTCCAGCGGCATATTTCTTTTTTTTTTCGTAATAGTGCCTCTTGTGCTGCGAGTTGAACAGCTTATCTGAATGACAGCGATTAGGAGTATTTTCCTTGCCAGTTTATCAGCAGCGTCCAGGTGCAATCTTGGCAAAAGTAAATTAGCGAATAATTTATCGGGCTTTGTGCAACGGGCACATCAAAATCGTACCTTTTGTTGCGCAAGCGACGAACGCTCTTCGCACAAAGGAGACCTCTACCTGGGCTGGGCATTGAAAGGAGTTTTTGCGAGAGAATAAACTTTAGGACAATGCGACTTTATTCCGCGGAGACAGTTACCTGAGCTGTCAAATAGCGTGATATTGGAGAATAAATTGTCTAGAAATGTGAATGGTTTATTTCATCTTTTATCGTCTTCAGGCAAATCATTAAAATATTTAAAATTCCGTAGAATTAATAAACACTTAACATTACACCTTTACCAAGGATAGCCTATTTGTTACATAACTCAGTATCTAGTCAGTATCTAGTATTACTGTCTACCGTCTATCTAGATGTTAGTCTAGTCAATCGATTTATTTAATACAGATAAAGCTCATCTAGATCGTGAAAACCGGACGGACGTACAAACTCCCCATGCGTAAAAGCAGAAAAAACACGCGTGAACAAAAGTAGCTCGTGCTAAAAAACAAAAGACCCGCGTCCGCGCATCGAAAGGTAGCCGAGAGCAAAAAGCAAGATGGCGCGCGTCCGGCGATCGCGCCACTTCCGGCGGCGGCGTCCGGCCGAAACCTGACGCGCGCGCAGCCTGCGCACAGGCCTGCCCAATCGATTCCGATCCTGCGTGAAAATATAAAACGACGACGTGTCTATTAGATACTCCATTCCATATAACATTGGAAAAAAATTGAACTTTTCTTCTTCATATTTCCAATCCTGTGGAATTTAGTTATAGAAGTGCGGGAGGTAAGGCTTATTTACACATACAACGCAATGCAATGATATACCATACCTAATTCCATATCGGATTAGAAATACGATGAAGAAAAGTTCAAAAAAAATCAAATGTTATGGAATGGAGTTTAGCTGGCGTAGAGCTTGTCCAAACTGACATGACGAGCCTGTGATTCAAAACGACTGAAAATTTAAATGTTAAAAATGCTAGTGATATGTATTGTGATCGGTTGGTTAATACAATTTGATGATTTGGAGTTACTTGAAACAGTTGCATTGGTTTCGTATCCTAAAACTGTAGTGCCAAAACTAAAACAGTGAAAATATTACGACGTATCGACGTATTGTAAATTTTGTCTTACTTTTTGAAATACACATCACGTGTCGACGGAATGCGGAAGACATAAAAAAACTGAATCCAAAACATGTTTTCGCACTAAATCCAGAATTAAGTTAGTACCGCATACGGCCTTGGCTCTACGAGTATCTTAATAGAATTCAGTATGACAAAGACTGTCGCCCTGCTTACTCAGCTGTAAATAATTTATTCTAAACCGCAGTGTTTCTGGGAAACTTACGTGGACAGTGGCACATAGTAAAATAATAACTGTTTATCTAAGATTGTCAAAGTACATAAGAAGGAACTCTATTTATTTCATATTATTTCCATTGCTGCGACGATGGGCTAGACTCCTATCATGGAAATTAAGTATTAATTTAGCCTCTGCCACACATTATGGGAAAAAGACGCTATGTCTATTTTTGTATCAGTTAAGGCGTATAAAATATAATAACAGTAATAAAGCAATACCTACACAATATACACACTGAATTGCATGAAAAAAAAAATTTAAGCAAATGCAAAGCATTAGAAACAAGACAAGACAATCCTATGAAACTATCGCCAATGAATTACTTAAGTGACAGTTTAAAAATAGTTTCGTGCACCTCAAGGACAAAGAATTATTATTCACTAAACCGGCTCCTAAAGCTTCCATTTCATTCGACCAAAACAAGAAAGAGATAACACTACCCCTCTATCTCTCTCGCAAACCCGAATCGATGACACTTCGTAGAATCGTTGGTGCTTTGAAGTATTCAAATGCCCCACACACTATACCGTTACTTTACTACCACTCATTTTGTTTTTTTTACGCAGCCAACCCCTCGCGTATTTCATGCGAATATTTTGGAAAAAAAACGCCAAACATAAGTTTTTGTTGCGTTTGCTTCACTGATTTTAAATAGCGTGAAGAGAAATGCAGAAAGAAAACAATTTAAGTATTATGTTTTAATTTAGTAGACGTCTACTATTACTACTAATACTAACTGTACTATTATGTGGGTATTTGCATTTCGGTACCATACTTTTACAATTTACGGAACATTTGTCATGATTCTTAAACTAAAACTCGCATGGCAACGACATCACTGATGTATATGATTTGATACTTTGGCGGGTTTCATTGAAATTTCCGTGAATTTTCCCTAGTTTGTATGAATGAAAACGGTACGAGGATAAGACCTATTATGTGCTATATAGGCTAAATAATCTTTCAGTAATTTTTACCTATCATGAAGAAGGCATCTTTTACAACCCGTTACAAGGAAATAGAGATTTCATCCTACCACCAACTACATAATATTACAGTTCCCAACTTGCCACCCCATTCCGAAATGTCGATGGCCAGGGATGCGACGTTGCCAAAATGAAAGTGAAATTTCACATTTCACTCACACTTTCCCTCTCGTTTACTCCCACGCACACTGACACACCCTCACACAGGCTGAATAGTTCATTCCGAGTTTCGGTATCCCTCTGTAGGAGAGTGGGTGTGTGTGCGTCAATTTTGGCAGACATTTGAGGGTGTGTGGGTTTGTTTTGATGGAATTCGTAAAGCGGGGTTTGAGTGTGTGTGGGGTCTACGTTCGTTGCAGTATAGATCTGCTAGTATAGTGTACGTTTCCGTGTTCGATCGTTTCGCTTTCTTTACAAGGGAGCGTCGGCTTCGCGGCGTGATTCTTGGACAATTAAAGTTATTTAGAATGAAATGGATGGGAACAATGGACAGCCTTAAATTAAATTCTGTCTGGGCGACAGTTCATTTTTCGTTTTGTCGTGTGTTGTGTACTTCCTTAGCTTCGACTGTATAATGTAAAAGGAAAATCTAGGGATAATACCATTTTAGCTTTTTTTTATTTATTGTTTGTATCTTAAATATACATATATCTTAAATATATATGATTTCATAAAAAGTACTCCTAAACCACTGAGGTTTGTCTGAGCACAGAACATTCGTAGTTGTCAGTGCGCACTTTACATAGACAGCTTTAGCTACTGACTTAAAATATTACCGAAACACTCCCTATAGAACTGAGGTATCTTTAGGCCGATGGCATGGTTGGTAGTCTTGGTAGAATCATTGAGATTTCCCCAGATCATTGGTAAGAAGTGGCTAGGTAGGAATAGTAGAGTTCTGAGAAACTATGTTTTTGCTTCTCTCAATACTATTTTCATTACCGCTTGCCTAGTGTTGACTTCTCAAAGTTGCCAACACTTATCCACACTACGAGATCTTGCCCGAAGGCGGGAAAATCCGATAACAAGTCACCCCCCTCCCCTTCCCTCCCCTCATCCCCTCCACCGCCTTTAATGGCATAAAAAAATCAATTTCCCGCCTAAATTACAGCGACTCGCCAAATTGCGAACGCGTCTTGTCTATAATCGAATGTTCAGTAAAAGTTGAAGATGTGAGTGAGACATGTCAAGAGATAGATAGTTAGGGTGTAGGTAAATGTTGAGCTTCGATACTGAATAGGCTATAGTTAACGAGCTCTGCTAGATGCTATAATAATTATGTTCTTCTGATCCAAATGATAAAGGGTTGTTCTGGAGTTCACCCTTCCCTTGATCTACATACATAGATATGCATTTACTCCTCCTAAGTTTAGACCTAACAATGTGCCGCTTTACATCCTAATAATAACCGACCAAGTGCGAGTCGGACTCGCGCATGAAGGGTTCCGTTACCATTATCTATAAAAAACCGCATAAAAAAAGTATGGGAGCCCCTCTAAATATTAATTTAATTATTTATTTTTTAAGTAAATAATATACTCAATATATTGTGAACATTTTAAGCGTCTACCTGCTACCATTATCAATATCGAGCAAAAATGAGCAAAAAAATCACGTTTTTTGTATGGGAGCCCCCCTTAATATTAAATTTCTTTTGATTTTTAGTATTTGTTGTTATAGCGGCAACAGAAATACATCATCTGTGAAAATTTCAACTGTCTAGCTACCACGGTTCATGAGATACAGCCTGGTGACAGACAGACGGACGGACGGACGGACGGACAGCGAAGTCTCAGTAATAGGGTCCCGTTTGGCACCCTTCGGGTACGGAACCCTAAAAAAACGAGCATCTCTATCATGATAACAATTAACAGTATAAAGTAAACAGTATTCATGACGGGTTTAAAATAAAGTTTAGTAATTTATAATTTAATTTTTTTTTGGGGACAATGTTGTTTGCGTCCGTGGGGACAATGTTGTTTGCGTCCGTTGGGGACAATGTTGTTTGCGTCCGTGGAAGTCCTGAATCCACACGTGTCCCCTGGGTGGTGCTAAATAAACAACAACCTGGTCGCCGAACGCTCCTTAAAAATCCTGAGCCTCTCGGCACCGTCAACGTCACCAAGATGAACAGAACCGGTTCTTCTAAGAACCCACACTCTGACAGCTCCTCTAAGGGCTTTATTAACGACCAACGTAAGGTTGGGAAATGCCTAAAGATACTTCAAATCAATGTCGAAGGCCTGACTAAAGCCAAAATCGAAGTCCTCCAAGAACTATCCTCGCAACACGGGGTGGACATTTTGCTGCTTCAGGAGACCCACATAAGCGATTGCACCACAGATAAACTAGACATTCCCGGCTTCGAGTTAATCTCAATAAAACTGCACAATAAGCACGGACTGGCCTCATACGCAAAGTCAAGTATTGCACACACAGCCAGCGACCTCCCCAACACAGGAGACCACAGTGTAGCGATGACAGTAGGAAACCTGACCATCTACAATATCTACAAGCCTCCGAAAGCAGACTGGCCAGCGACCGTACTTCCCCAACCAAGTGGTCCTACTGCATACATCGGCGATTTTAACTCCAGCCACAGCAATTGGGGTTACTCCACGAACTGCTCAGCGGGAGTGCTTCTCGCGGACTGGGCTAACACAAACAATCTCCACCTTCTATATGACAGCAAACAGAAGCCCTCCTTCCGCTCGGCCCGCTGGAAAACTGGAACCAACCCGGATCTATGTTTCGTCTCTCCAACCGAAGAAAACACGCCAATTGCGTCCAACAGACGGGTACTAACAACTTTTCCCAGAAGTCAACACAGACCTTCACTGATAACCATGGGGATAACAATACCTATAATACACAGTTACCCAGCACCACGATGGAATCTTCGCAAAGCCGAATGGGAGCAGTTTGCTATATACATAGACTCAGTCATTGGTAGAATACAGCCGACAGTAAACAATTACGACCGTTTCACAAAACTGCTACTAACCGCTGCCAAGAAGACAATACCAAGAGGATGTAGAAAAGAATACATACCGGGCTGGGACAAGGAATGCGACACACTAATGAAGGTTCTGGAAGAGACAGAAGACCCCGAGATTGCGAATCAGCTCATCGATCACCTCAACCAAGCCAGGCTGGAGCGCTGGAAAGAAACGACTGACACCACAGACTTTAAAAGGTCCAGCCGTCAAGCGTGGTCAACAATACGCAAACTTGGCGCAGCTGAGCAACCCGCTAAGACCAGATCGGCCGTATCCCCTAACAGCGTAGCCAACATCCTAAAAGGCAACAGCCGCCCATTTATACACCCCAAAATGAAAACGGCCACTAAAACGGAACTTAAAGAGCTGAAAGCACGATGCCAAACAAGATCCTCCCACACGAGAGCTGTAAGCATCGGAGAAGTAATTGTGGCGCTCAGGGACACAAAGAAAAGCAAATCCCCGGGAGTAGACGGAATACTTCCTGAGTTCTTACAACACCTTGGCCCCCGGGCGATATCATGGCTTTGCTGCTTCTTTACACACGTAATTGATCACTGCAAATTACCCGCTACGTGGAAAAAAGCAAACGTGATAGCCCTACCCAAACCTGGGAAACCAACAGATGACCCTAAGAATTACCGACCAATCTCCCTGCTTTGCACTTCATACAAACTCTTCGAGAGGGTCCTACTGGTGCGTATCACCCCAGACATTGAGGAGGCTCTCCCAATTGAACAGGCGGGATTCCGGCCGAACCGTAGTTGTTGCGACCAAGTCCTTTCTCTCACAACACACATAGAGAAAGGTTTTCAAAAGCAAGACAAAACTGCAGCCGTCTTTGTCGATTTGAGCTCCGCTTTCGATACCGTCTGGAAACAGGGCCTACTCCTCAAACTCACCAAAATACTCCGCTGCCAGCATCTCTACCATCTCTTTGACGCCCTCCTTTCAAACCGGGTATTCCAGGTGAGCCTAAACGGGGTCAAGAGCAAGTCAAAGACTCTCACCAACGGAGTCCCACAGGGCTCAGTACTTGCCCCGACCCTCTTTAATGTTTACCTGAGCGATATACCCAAAACAAGCGGCCGGTCCTTTATGTATGCTGATGACATCGCCATAACAGCCCAGGCGAGAACTCTTAGCCAGACTGAAGAAAAACTCCAGGGAGACGTAGCCGTACTCGAGGACTACTTCAAGTATTGGGGACTGAAGCCAAATCCTAATAAGACGGTCTCCAGCACATTTCACCTCAACAACAAGCAGGCTAACGACACCATCTCCATACGTTTCTGCAACGAGATCGCCAGACACGATCCCTTCCCGGTCTACCTCGGCATCACTCTAGACCGCACCCTCACGTACAAAAATCACCTGTATAAATTAAAGAAGAAGCTCTCGAGCAGAAACAACCTACTTCACAAGCTCGCTTCAACGACGTGGGGGTGCCGCGCGCCTACCCTGCGAACATCTGCACTGGCGCTGGTGTACAGCACAGCTGAATACTGCTCCCCGGTCTGGGCTGGCAGCCACCATACGAACACAGTAGACGTCGAACTGAACTCCACCATGCGGCTCATCTCAGGAACGGTAATGCCCACCCACTCAGCCTGGTTGCCCGTGCTCAGCAACACCATACCTCCTGATCTACGCAGAGAGACAGCCGTCAAGTATCAGTTCGACAAAATAACAGTGCGGCCTCGCCTCCCCATCAACGAGGACCTCCAAGCAACAAGCTCTAACCTCCGCCTCAAATCTCGGAGACCCTTCGGATTGATCGCGTCCCAAATCTCCGAGGGAACCATGTCAGCAGCCGAGAAATGGGCGGAGAGATGGATATCCACCCCCGCTCCAAACGCGCACCTGGTCAAAAACCCAAACGATCGGCCACACGGCTTCAACCTTCCACGCAACTGCTGGACCAAGCTGAACCGACTCCGGACTGGCCAGGGCCGCTGTGCCGAACTAATGTTTAATTGGGGGTACAGAGACAACCCTTTCTGCTCTTGCGGAGCCATTCAGAGCATGGCCCACCTGACGGACGATTGTCCTCTATGGTCGATCGAGGGAGGACTGCAAAAAGTCCACTCCGCTGACGAAGAGGCTATCAAATGGCTGCTCAAACTGCCACCTTTATGAGTTGTGACGTTGACGACAGCGACCAAACGCTAAATAAATAGTAATTTATACTCGTATACCTAGGAAATAAACGGTCAAGTGCGAGTAGTACTCACGGACCAAGGGTTCCGATCACACTTGGAGAGCGTAACTGGTGTAATTAGGTTTCCACATTTATAAGAAGCTGTAAAACCAAATTGCATATTTTTGCAGAAACACAGAAATTTTTAATTTTCAGATTTTCCCTTTTACATGTGCTATAAGACCTTGCTTTGTGCCAAATTTCATGATTGTAGGACAACAGGAAGTACTCTATAGGTTTTGGGTCCATTGCTGATGAAAATCCAACAATTTTACAGCATCGGTCGTAGCGTTTGTTTGCGTTAACCTAGAAGGTTGATTTTTTCACAGCTATATGCGATCATAGACTTGAGCAATTGATATAAATTTTAGTTTGATACGTCCACGCGTTATCAAAATAAAGGTCTTGACACACAGACAGACAGACGGACAGACGGACGGACGGACGGACGGACGGACAGACGGACAACAAAGTGATCCTATAAGGGTTCCTTTTTTCCTTTTAAGGATCGGAACCCTAAAAAATAAAAACAAACACGAAAATTGATGGCCAGCTACAAATTATGGCAATGGCTGCGACGCGTGCGTTCGAAATTTAAACGTAGTCCCGTGTCGGTGGTACGTTGCAGTGTCCGCGTGACCTTGACGCCAGAGGGTGAAAGTGAAGCCCCTCCCCCCTCCTCGCCTCTTCCCTCCCCCCCTCACTCACCCGCTCTTGCAGTGAGGGGTTCCGGGATTCGTGCGTTGACGAAATGAATCGAATCTTGTTGGAATTGCCGAGTTGTGCGTACTCGACCGTGGATCGATATTCTCGAAACTGATGGTGCGATTACTGCGGGATTTTGGGCGAGTTAATATGATTTGGTTCTAATCTAAAAAGTGAGTGGTTTTCAAAACTCTGAATTACACGCAATAGAAATAAATTCATTAGCTGATTTCGTAGCATAGAGTATTAAGTAGTGCTACGCCGTAGCAGCGCTACGTCTATGAAGTTCTACACGTAAACCATAGCCGTAAAATAAATGTTAAGTTTCTATTGTCACCATTTTTAGGGTTCCGTTAGAGAAACAAGGAACCCTTATAGTTTCGTCAAGTCATGCCACAGCAGGTTAATTCCAAAACTATTAAGACTACACATAGTTGAAATTTGATGTAGATGTATATTGTGAACCAATTTACGATTTTCATACAAAAATTGAAAAAATAAAATATTTACGGGGGGCTCCCCATACATGGAACTGACACCAAAAATTTTTTTTTTCTTTAACCTATCCAGGTTGTAAATGAATTAACGCAAAATGAGTAACTACTTTGTTAGGGACATCGTTTTGAGCAACTTCATTATGGAACGTATTTGATCAGAGCAACTTTATTGTTCACTTCCCAGTACATTTTGGCTTGAGGGGATCAGATGATTTGATATCTCAATACAAACTTTCAACGAAAATTGGTTTGAACAAAATAATATAATAATCAGTTTTTAAGATATAAAACATTTATTAAAAACCGCAAAGATAGCTTTGTCATTCATACAAACACTATGAAAAACAAAGTTACAAGACAAACATTCAGTCATATAATTACTTGCTACTACGGAACCCTTCATGGGCGAGTCCGACTCGCACTTGGCTACTTTTTGTAACGATTATACTGGGGTGAGAGTGAAAGGATGGTGTTATGTTATTGTCTCTACATTCCAAATAAAACACGTGGTGAAGTAGGTAGGAATTGAGAACATCGTCCTTTGTTGAAAAAGGATGATAAGCATATTTAAAAAAAAAATGATGTTTTTTCATTCATCAAATCGTCAAGCCTGCCGAAAGTGGCCTTGAATAACGTTTTCATACTTTCGGGGGTGGATCCGCATTAATCTCTATAAACCCTACCCTTCCGACCCTAAGGGCTAGACGAACGCCAGACGAAGGGACCTCCCGGAGGGTCCCAAATCGCGATATAGGGACCTCCATATCTACAAAGTGTCACACCCGTTTGCACTTAAAATAAGAATTGCCTAAGTTCTTTCCTAACTTGTTTAAGCTGCTCCTAGCAAAAAAAAATTGCACTAACCTTAAGCCATCCCTAAGCCATACATTTTAGTCTATGGTTAGGCTGTTCTTAGCCTTAGGCGTATCTTAACTAGGACAAGCCTAACTTACGTCACAGATTAATAAAGAGTTAGCTTACGTTAAGTGCAATACCTTAGTGTACTGTCACACCTCGGTCACTCCATGGAACGCTCGTAAAATAATCACCTATTACTACTACATAACCAGATGATGTTTGTATACATGCAAATGTGTGCGTAAACTTTGCTAGGGCTGGTGGCGCGGAAAATGCAGCAATATTTAGTATTCGCGTCGTCTCACTCGTCAGGCGTTCAGCCCTGTCTATTGATCTTTTAACCAATCCTTTGACGCCCGGGGTGGGGTGCGTTATTTGAATTAGCGCGGGGAAGAGAGTGGCCGTTCTGTACGGAGTACTATTATCTCTTCTGTGGTACTGTATGAGAAAACGATTCACAATTTGCCTCTGACAAATATGTTATAGGTAACCGTCCTCTTACTTTTTAAGACCGAGACAAGCAAGGTTGAAAGTATAGAAAAGCAAAAGAGAACAACAAACAACAACGACAACAACATAGCGGCACAACTTTTCCCATAGGGGGTGGCAACTGTGACCATTTTTAGCCAAGATTCAAAACTCCATTTTGCGTGACAGGAGGGCTAGCCCATCGCCGCAGCTATGGAATAACGAAGGATTCCTCGCAATGTTTCCCATCACCATTATATCCGTATAACGTATTTAAGATAAATGATTTATCTCATTGGTACATGGTGAGCAGGAGTCGAACCTGCATCTCATGCGTGAGAGGCAACCCTGAAACTAGACCACGCCCACGGAGCAAAACCGAAGTCTTCCATAATTTGTGTGCTCTGTAATTCGTATCTTGTTGCCTGCTTTCTTGTCAAAACCCACAGTGGCACGCTTCTGGCGCCTTCTTTATACAGATATCAAGACCTATATTGACAGATTCCCATACAAAATCACCCGAAATAGGTGTAGATATCGTATATCGAATGCGCGAGACTCATATCGGGACTCAATTCAATTATAGACTCATATCATATCACAATTTCATAGGTTACAGACGAGTAGAATCAGATTGAGGTTACACGCGCCTATCAGCTTATTCGCTCAACTTGCTTACTCAATGGGCTGTACTACTCTGTCACATAATAAATAGCACTGCTTTCCTCACATGCAATGTAGCACGAGATTTTATGACATAAGATCGACTCTTCGTGACCGGAGGCTGGTACTTTGTATAGTTATTATCTGAACAAAATTGATCTATTCTGTTCTGGCCCTGTTCCCCATCGCGCGGACTCCCAGAGGCGGCAGGGGGGGAGGGGAAAGTGCGGTACTTCCGCGCCTCAAACTAAAAATTCTAGCTGGCCTAGTTCTAATACTAGGTCGTGTTTGGTATCGTTTTCGGATAAATGAAGAACGTGAAATTCATTTTGTATAAAAAAATACCACCCTGCCAACCAAGAATTTGGTGAAAATCTGCAAAGAGTGAAAAAAAGTGTTGATTTTTACTTCTCTGTAAGTTTAAAGGAACAAACATTTAGTGTACCTAATATAAGTATCCTGTCTATCGACTCGTATCGTTACAATAGCCTTTGGTCGTATTTTAGAGAAAAGCTAGGTTTTGTATAGTAGAGGTATACAGTACAAGATGCTTGAAAATGTTTCTACTTGAGAGAAGCTAAGACAGATTATTGGCTCTATTATTGTGTATAGTTGGAAAACAGCGGTTGTTATCGTGTATTTATCCAAAGCAGCCTATAATAACGTATAAACACCGGCTGACAACCGGCTGCTTATCCGACTCAATTCCAAAAGGTCTTAAAATTGTCACAGTTCCTGAGTCAAAATTTATATAATATACGAGCCGCTATGTGCAAATAGGTATTTTTACTATATTGATTACCTGTAATGGTGTAAAATATAAATTGCAATGCAATGTCCTTTATATCGCCGCTGCCAGGGCGGCGTCGATTCTAGGTATTTGAGCGTACCCAACCCACACAACCACACCGGCACGGTCTAGTGAAATCAGTTAGGGACTAATAATAAACTAACGTACCTACTTACCTACTAATTTATACCATAATAGACAGGATAGGTTAGGTATACCGAAATAAACAGTTAGTATGTAGATAAACAAAAATAATCACTCAGGCAGGACATAAAACGGATTCAATAAATCTTGACATATTTTCAACCGTAGACAGAGCCGCTGTTCATGAGTGATCGATCACCGTAGTCAGCGAAAAAAGCGGCTGGTTACCGGCTGGCTGACTATGATAACAACCGCCTTCACATCTATAATATTTGCCACAATCACAACTTCGTACATTTCGTATATATTTATTGCACACAAAAGACAAAACACAGAAAATACAGAGAAGTAATTTACAAAGGAAAGCTTATCTCTAAAAAGAAATATCTTCCAGCAAACCCAGGATGGACAGAAAAATAAAATACAGAACCGGTAGGCACGTAAAAACGGTGTAATTACCTACCGTCAAATCAATAAAATTCATAAGTTATGTTAGTTATTATTTTAATATTTATCGTTGTGCACTTATGTAGGTCTACCTATTATTAAATTATCCTCTCCATTCTAGGTTTGCTGGAAGACATCTCTTATTAGAGATAAGCTCGCCGTTGTACATGTTTTTCCAATATTAAGTGTCTGTTTTATGTTTTCTGTGCAATAAAGTATAAAGTAAGTAAGTTTTGAGGTTCATTGATTTGAGTTACCTAATCACAACAGGGGTGTTATTTTTTGGTATCAAAATAGTAAGAAGATTAGATCGGGGAGGCGATTCCGTGCATTTATATCGATGGCAGCACGATGGCAGGAAAGCACGTTGCTTCTAACCCCATACTACCCTGTGATTATATCTGAAAGCTCCGGTGATTTCTTTGCTGCCTCCCCAGGTATCCGGAACCGCTTTTGAAGCAAACTAGAATCACTACGCCACAGAGGTCATCAATACGAGTAAATATCTATTACTCTCCTAAACTTTTTTCTCCATTGTAATCTGAACGCTTCATTCTTCTGTTTTATAGCGAGGCCTTGTTGCTCTTGTATTATTGTAATCTATGGAATACCTACCTTATCCTGTTCACATAAAAAAAACTTTTCTGTTTACGTAAGCGCTTAAAAAAAGAATACTTACAGGTATTACCACGCTTTTCCTCAGTTTTCGCGGTATTTCTTTTTCCCTTTTGCCCTGAATACCTACGTTTTAATTCTGATGGCAGCTTCATCTCGACCATGAAAAATATCTCTGTGAACATTTCGGCATTTACAATATCAGACTTTTAATCTTGCGAGTAGGCTACGAATTTTTTTTTTGGCGTTACTTGCACTTGGGAGAATATTACGCACGGCTAGGCATGAAATTGTGAGGAATCCTTCATGTAGGTCCGCTCATGGTGTGTCTGTCTACTGTACTGCAATATTTGTCCAAAAATCGTTATAGTAGATTGTACTGTACAACAAGTGCATAAAACGCACCATTTTATCATTTTCAGTAAGTAATCTTATCTAGGTATACACTCTGCTTTTCACTTCGATTGTGAGGAACAGCAATATTGCAAAAAGCCATTGCAAATTGCAACACAAAGAAAAAATAAAGACTTCCCGCCAATATACTTTTTTATACTTGGCAGTGGCACTTAGCATAGGTGTGTGTGGCTGTTGGTAGTGGTAAAAGTGAAACGAAAGTTTACACTCCTTGATAGATCTTTATTGGACTGTGGTCGCAATAACACTACAATTTCGCTTACAAACTAGCTTATATTTATACTCGGAGCTAGCGTCGGTCCATTGTTCTCTCCGTGTTCGTCGCAGGGATCGCCTCTCCGTTCATGCGGTCCTTGTCGGCGCGCTGCGCCGTCTCGCTCGCACCTCCAGCCAGTCAGTCGGCCGGCGTTAGTTGCGCCGGTAGGAGCTCGCTGTCCGTAACATCCTCCCCCCGGCGCAGACTCGTCGTAGCCTCCTCTTCAACGCGAAGGACGGCGAGTTTCCTTGTAGGTCGCGTGAAGACTCCGCCTCTCGTTCGTATGTCGGCGCTGCGCACGTCGTTGTCCGGGCCGACGTGTATGCGCTCGACGATGCCGCGCGGCCATGTGTTGCGCGGCAACCCGGAGTCCACCACGACGACGAGGTCGCCCACTCGCAGCGGTCGTTGCAGATCCGCTGCGCCTCTGCGTGGCACCAGGGTGGGAAGATATTCCCTGGTCCATCTTCTCCAGAATTGGTCAGCCAGTCCTTGGGCTGCTCTCCACTTGCGTCGATCAGCTGGGTCGCAGGGGCCGGTCTGGGGCAGGCCGCTCGATGTTCCGATCAGGAAATGATTAGGCGTCAGCGCCTCTGGGTCCGCCGGGTCCACTGACACGTGGGTCAGCGGGCGCGCGTTCACGGCGTGCTCAGCCTCCAGCAGCAAGGTCAGCAGCACCTCCTCCTTGGGCACCTGCTCGTTCAGGGTAGCTTTGAGGGCGGTCTTGATGGACCGCACCAGTCGCTCCCAGGCGCCTCCCATGTTCGGCGCCCCGGGTGGGATGAAGCGCCAGTCCACGCGCTGCAGGTGCGCGTAGTCCCGCAGTGCTGGCGCCCACTCCTTGTAGGCGGCTCGTAGCTCGTTGTCAGAGCCTCGGAAGTTCGTCCCGTTGTCGCTCCAGATCTGGCGCGGCCATCCGCGGCGCGCAGCCATCCTCCTCAGCGCCATGATTGCTGCGTCGACGTCGAGGCTGCCCCCCAGCTCGATGTGGACAGCTCGCGTCGTCAGGCACGTGAAGAGCGCGCCCCATCTCTTCTCTCGCCGGCGCCCGACTGCTACCAGCATCGGGCCGAAGTAGTCGACCCCGCAGTTGGTGAAGGGCCGGCGGTTGGAGTCCAGGCGGGCCGGTGGCAGGTTGCCCAGCGGCGGGACTCGGGGCGTCGTTCGGCGCACTCGGCAGAGTGCGCAGGATCGGGACACCGCACGCACAGTGGGGCGTGCGCGCAGTATCCAGTAGCGTTGCTGCAGGTCGTTCAGCACGCGCTCGTTGCCGGCGTGTCCGGCGGCGGCGTGCTCCCTCAGCACGATCAGCCGAGTCAGCGGGTGGCGGCCATCCATGATGAGAGGCTGCTTGGCCTCTGTCGGTACGCGTGCGGCGTTGATTCGCCCGCGCACGCGTAGCAGGTCATCCTTCATCATCGGGTCCAGCTTGTGAAGACGGCTGGAGGCGGGCAGTGGTCGGCCCGCTTGTAGCCGTGCGATCTCCTCCCCGAAGCTGTCCCGCTGCGCCTTGGCCACCCATAGCTGCTCTGCTCGTTCCAGGTGGCGCAGCTCCAGGCGCTCGGTCTTCTTCCTGCATCTGTCGATGAAAGCCAACATAGTAGCAGTGGCCCGAATTAGCCGCTCATATGATGAGAAGCGGCTGATGTCCGGCAGGACATCCGCTCCCCCCGTGTTGGATGCGTGGTGCGTTGCCTCGACATCCTCTGGCTCGTGGTTCGATGCTCGGGGCCAGGCGTCCTCAGGCTCGTAGAGGAAGGCCGGGCCGATGAACCACCGGTCGTGTGGTCCTTGTGGCGTGTTCTCCGGGCGCGTCGCGTCGTCTGCCACGTTGTGCTCGGTCGGCACCCATCTCCATTGGCTGGGCTCGGTCGCCTCAGCTATCTCGCCGAGCCGGTGCGCTACGTATGGGGTGTAGCGCCGGGCGTCGGTGCGAATCCACTGGATCACGGTGCTGGAGTCGCTCCGATAGACGACTCGTTGTGGCTGCCAGTGGTGTTCTCGCTTGATCATGTCTGCGAGTCGTACGCCAATCACCGCAGCCTGCAGTTCAAGGCGCGGGATCGTCTGGGGCCGCAGTGGGGCCACCTTTGCTTTGGCGGCGGCCAAAGCGATCGTGATGCGGCCGTCGGCGTGTTCAAGGCGCCAGTACGCCGCTGCGGCGTATGCTTGCTCGCTGGCGTCCATGAAGACATGGAGCTGTCGCTCTGGCTCTGCAGTGTCCTCTTCGTTGTAGCGGCGTGGGAGTCGCAGCTGGGCAATCTCGTTCAGTGCCCCCAGCCAGCGGTCGAAGCGTTCGGCGTACGCCGATGGCAGGGTCTCGTCCCAGCCCATGCTGATGCGCCACAGGTCTTGCAGCAGGATCTTCGCCGTGCGCCATGGCAGCCCAACCTCCAGGCGACCGTTGACTCGACGGGCCGTCCTCTCGAAGGTGTTGATGGCGCGCTGATGTTCCGGCGATGTCTTTACACGGAGAGACACACCCAGCGCGTCCACCTCGAAGTGCTGCTTCACCAGCTCGTGAAGGCTCTCGTCGTTGCAGCGGCGTTCTGCCGCATGGACGTGCAGCACGGCGTCCTCGTCAGTGCGGCGCAGCAGTCGTGGCACCGTCCCGTAGATGACCCACCCTAGGTCGGTCTTGGAGGCGGCAGGCTCGTTCCGTTGGCCGGTCCGCATCTGATGAGATACAATCAGGTGCCAGTGGTCGGCACCGATCAATATCTGGGGCTTCGCGTTCTCGAAGCCGTGGTCTTGCAGATGTCGCAGGTGGCGGTAGCGCAGCACATCCCGTGACACGCTCTGTTGCCGCAGGTCGAGGTTGCGGACGGTTCGGGCCGCTATCTCGTGGTGTGCGCGCTCCTGGTGCCCTCTGATCTGGACAGTGACTCGTCGACTGTCCGTGTGTGGCTGCACCCCGTTCACCCCGCGCAGGTTCAGTGGCGCGAGGTCTCCTGTGGCACCGACAGCGTCAGCGAGGTCCTTGCTGATCAGGGTGATGCTCGATCCTTCGTCCAGCAACGCGTAGGTCGACGTCTTCCCCGCAGGCCCAGTGACTTCAACTCTGCAGACCTTTAAGAGCACAGTATGGTCGTTAGTGTTCGCAATCGACATTACCGCTTCAGCTTCCTGGTCGGTGGCGGGCTCGGTGCTCACGGTCGGCGTCTCCTGGGCCTGGCGGCTGCTCTCCTCGTGCAGCAGCGGGTGGTGTGGACGGCGGCAGCCGTTCGTGCCGCATCCCTTGGCTCTGCATACGTTGCGGCGGTGCCTGGACTCCATGCACTTGAAGCACAGGCGTTCTGACCGGGCCCACTCCCAGCGGGCATCGGTGGTCATGTTCAACAGCTTGCGGCATCTGTTGATTGGGTGCTCGTTGCCACCGCAGCAAAGACAGGTCCTGCGATCTGCAGGTCTTCGCTCCTCTTCCGCGGTGAGCACCTGGGCGGTGCGCGCTGTGGCGCGCGGCGGTCGGGGGATGACTGGCTTGGCGCCGGCGTACGTCTTCACTGGAGCGGGGGCCACGGGCGCGATCGACGGGCCTGATGGGTGAACATATTTTACCATATCCCTCGCTGCTTCCTTCAGGAAGCGTGTCAGTCGTACGAGCTCTGGTTCTCCCAGGTGCGCTGTCTGCCTCGCAGCGGTAGCCCAGTTGCACTTCATGTAGTCGGGCAGCTTGTTCACCACCTCTCGTACCAGGAGAGGGTTCTCCAGCCATTTCTCGGCGTGCAGGTCTTCCAGCCCGAAGACCACGTTCTCCACCTGTGAGGCAAAGACACTCAAAGAATTAGTGTCATCCCGTCTGGGCGCCGGAATCTGGTGTAGCATCGTCAGGCAGTTGTCGATGAGCAGCTCTGGTCGGCCGTAGAGCTCCTCCAATGTCTGCATGATCCGATCTGGACGCCTTGCAGTCCCCAACTGGTTGATCACGCTGGCTCTCGCTTTCCCTTGCAGCGCGATTCGGAGCCGGTTCACGTTCTCCTCGGGGTCGATGTGGTATTTTCTCGTGGTGCTATCCAGAAAATAGGTAAATTCAGGTTAGGTTTATACCGGTGAGGTCGATCCAACTTCTGCTCCATCCTCTCGAATCGCTCTGCGAGAAATCGTGCCGTCGGCGTGGGAGAGCGGGAGCGGCGCCGCGCTCCATACTCTCGCGGTGGCGCGTCCAGCTGCAGCTGCTCATGTCTGAAGGTGACATGAGGTCTCTCCCCCCGTCGTTCAGGCGGGGTATGGCGTAGCTCGGCTCCGGTCCCCGTAGCTGTAGTCGTTGCGGCGGTCGGGTAGCTCGTCGCCCGAGTGTCGGGGATGGGGTAGCTCGCAGTCCCGGCGGCGGCAGCAACTGGTCCCAGCCAGGCGCTCATCCGCTCATGATGAGAGCCGGACACGTGGCTCGCCTGTTCGTCGACAGTTACACTCTGCATCTGTAACTCAAGTAATTTTTGCGCGTTCTCGAGGTCGAGATCGACCTGCCTCTTCTCGAGCTCTAGGGCTCGACGTCGCATCTCGTTCATGCGGGTCTGGGCTTCGATCTGAAGCTGTATGCGCCTCTGTGTCACGGCGCTCGATGTAGATCGCACGGAGTTCGCTCGTCGCACGTTCTCCTCGGTCAGCGGAGCCAATCTCGGGCAGTGTGCTGGCAGCACCGATCCTGCCTGACCCATTGACGCTTGCTCCGACGGGGACCGGGGCGGCATGACGTGGTGTACGGTCTGTACAACGCTCCTTCCATCCTCGGTGTAGGCCCGGGCTTCGGCGCGGGCATTGGCGGCAGCAAGGGCTTCTGCAGCTTCGGCTGCGGCCGCTTCGGCGGCCTCCATGCGTGCACGCATCTCTGCTTGGGTGGACTCGACGACGGCGGCGGCGGCTTCAGCAGCCTCGACGCGGGCCAGCATCTCGGCTCGGGCAGCCTGGTCAGCGGCCGCGGCGGCGGCCGCAGCGGCGGCGTCTGCGTCTGCCTTCGTCACCATCTCGTACCGATCTGGCACGGTTCTATACTTCGAACGGAGTGACACTCGACGCTCTCAGTACTGGTACTTTCGAACGGAGTTGTCACTCAACGTTCTAGGTACGAATAATCGGAGTCAGACTCAACGATCCTTTCCACCCAACGGCACTGATCGGAGTTAAACTCAACGATCCGGCTCGGAGGACCAAAATGTTGGTAGTGGTAAAAGTGAAACGAAAGTTTACACTCCTTGATAGATCTTTATTGGACTGTGGTCGCAATAACACTACAATTTCGCTTACAAACTAGCTTATATTTATACTCGGAGCTAGCGTCGGTCCATTGTTCTCTCCGTGTTCGTCGCAGGGATCGCCTCTCCGTTCATGCTGTCCTTGTCGGCGCGCCGCGCCGTCTCGCTCGCACCTCCAGCCAGTCAGTCGGCCGGCGTTAGTTGCGCCGGTAGGAGCTTGCTGTCCGTAACAGTGGCTGTTTACCTGACGACCTTTGTCTGCCTGAGATTTAGATGAAGATTTTACCTTATGCACTAGTGCATAAAAAGCTATTTTATGCAGCCTATACTCAACATAAAAACGAACTTTACGAAGATGAGAAGTGAAAATGCTCTTTGTGGTTGCAAAGCGGAATTTCTGGGGACTACTGCAACTTCATAGCTACGGGGACGGAGTGCTGCTTCATAGCTACGGGGACGGAGTGCTACTTCATAGCTACTCAAGTATAGAGAATTTAACCCGTAGATTATCAGTTTGGCGGCGGCGTTGGCCTAGCCCCCACATTAAAAATAAGCGTGATGATTTATAAGAATCTGACAAACTCAAGCCTTTTGCACGTAAACCTTCCTGGATCCCAGTGATCCTCGTGTATTTATAGCCGTGACGTCACAGCCGTGACCCTGGAGGCATGCGGGATCGAAACGGGCCCATTTACCCGATGCCTTATGGAGATCCTTTATCTCTGTTTGTCTAGACGGGGGAGGCGGGTCTTCCCGTTTGACCGATATGGGTTTTTACAACGGGGATTCCCCGGTCCTGGGTCTGCAGTGATTTTGCTGCCTGTTATGTTTCCGCATACGAAAACTGGGGTAGGATTGTGCCCAAAACCTTGTCATTCCATGCAAAACAAACACTCCTTACACTTTTCCAGGGATATGGGATAATAAATAACTATTTCGAATATCTTTACGAAAATCTATTCAGTATTTAGTAGACAGTATGAAATTAACATAAAGGTATGGTTTGGCTGCTTAATAGTTTAGCAGGTCTCGCTAAATCCATTTCCTACGTACTTTGCCGGATTTTCGAACATAGCATTACATTAAATACATTAAATAAACTTGTTAAAATAAACCCTTATCCCATTCCTCAGAAACAGTACTAATAAAATATGAATGATCTTTACAAACGATTCACAAACTCTCTTGAATTATTCGAGTCGGGAGTTATACGGTCGAATCCCATTGTGTCTGTTGTCTCCATTCCGAGAAGTCTCGCGATATCTTCCAGTAATACTTAAATAAATTTTAAACATAACCTCATTTGTTGTGACCTCACAATACACAGAGATGATCAAAGGCCTTCGCATGGAACTTTCTGATGCCAGGAAAACTTTATTATGACTTAATTAACCTGTCAACATAATAATGAGTGTACTGGGGAATTGGGGATATCAACTTTGAATTGATCAATTTAGCCATAATTCTGACTTGATAATTCGCGCATATCGTAAAATTCAGGCGATGAACTGGCTTCTTATGTCCTCCGTAGCTGCGGCGATGGGCAAGCCTTCTACTGTCCTGCAAAATCCCCAATTGGTGATTTACCAATCACCTTTAAACGAGGATTATTTGTTTGTAAGTAACGACACTTATATTTTTTGACTAGAAAAAGGCGCTGTAGTTTTCGATGAAATTTGCAATGTAGGCATTTTTGGGGGTAAAAAAACGATCGAGCTAGGTCTCATAACTGAAAAATTGCGTTAGTTCCACAGACTTCAATAGTAGGTTAGTTCACAGTTTTCATGCTTTTCTCATACCCGTGCAATAGGATTGACTATTTCACTTTAATGCAATGAAAATAAGGAACAAATTCCAATGAAAATAAAAAGTAAGTTAACTCATTGCGACTTCAGGATCACGTGACACTTTGTGGCGCGTCTTCGGAAAATTCACACAAAAAGGTTTCGTTCAAATAAGGTCGAATCTAAGTTCATCATCTGATATTCAACCTTCTTGCTTGCTGGCACTTTGTTTTCCTCGTGAGTGTTAGGCACCGTAGACAGGTTAGGCACAGAATCATCGATATATACAAAGGATAGGCCCTCTAGTACTAAATTTCTTACCGTTTTGAGGCCAGACAGAATAGCGCCTCTGTTGGAATTTATCGGTACTATGTCGGTCGTCAGTCGAATGATTGATTATCCTATTTTTACTTTGAGGAATTTTTCGAGAACAATATTTTATGAATAATCAATTTACAGCCAATAGTAATTGTAAATTATATAACTTACTTGTGATACGATACTCCTTGTTTATGTGTATTGCGATTTCGGTATGATTTACAAGTTTTTACCTCGCAGGACACCATTTTTGTTGTGCTGCCGATACGTCACGCGGCTAGAACCGTCTAAGCACGACTGATTGAAATCAGTTCACTTTTCCGTTTTGACTTCGTTTTGGTAGCGACACTTTCAAGCGCCCCGTGCCCTGTCCCCTACTATTGAAGTCTGTGCACAGAATTCAATCTTTCAGTACTAAACGAGGACACCATTGTGCCTCTGCCACCCCGTATGGGAAAAAGCGTGACGCTGTGTCTGTGGGATCATTATGTATGTACTCCTGCATCTCTGGAGTTCTTTGAATTATTGAATATGCCTAGCTACTTTTAAATACATGAGTGTTCTGTTTCAAAACACCCACAAGATTTTTATTAGTTTTGTAAGGTTGAAATAAGAGGGCATTCATAGCGGGTTTTGAACTAGACCACTTATATTATTGAGTGTATGAATAATCGCGCAGAAACTTTGCCGGTCACCGGAATGGTGACCGGATAGGGAACCAAGCTCTATGGAATCATCGTCAAACCTGTGCGCAACGAAAACCTTGATATTTGCAACACATCCATCCCCCGACCCTGAAACAGTTATCCCGGACCCTACGGGATCTAAGGGTCGGACCCGGCTCGTCGCAAAAATGACGCTCCAAGGATCAGGGACTGTGTCTGAGGTCAGGACCGAACATTGAACTTGGGAAATGTAAATAACATCACACCAATATTGGAGACCACATGCCGGTATTACTACCCCTATATTAAGGTTAATTTCACGGTGAATTATATTATATTTTTGTTTCCGCAGTTCGCGGGATTTGTTCGATGATTTTTTCTATCTACAGATATTTACTTGAAGGAATGACATATCAATACCTACCATGCGAGAGGTCCCGGGTTCAAATCCCGGCTGGGGACAAAAAAAAACCCCAGGTCTTGGATGTTTATGTGATGTCGCTGTTTCTGGTTCCCACGACACAGGGTATCCTAGTGTGGGGCTTTTTAAAATAAAAATAAATAAAAAATAAAACCCTTGTAATAGACTACGTATAATAAGCCCGCAATAATAAACCCCTCTCATCTCTGAGATTGGTCTCAAGCGCGTGAAAAACATAGAAAAACGAAAACATCATGATATAGCTGAGAATCTGAGCTAAGAGCGGTTTATTATTACTGGCCCTAGTGTGAGAATTGATGCAATCTACATTTACAACATATTAAGGCTCACGCCTTCTTGCCAGAACAGGGGTAGGCAGAGACTATACCACCACTTGCCAACGATCCTAGCATAAATATCTCGCTTCTTCAACTTCCCGGTAGAGTTGACTAATGGCCGACCCCATAACCGATCTCTATCCGTGATCTGCAGATTACGCGTTACATTTGACAGTTGCGCTATGGGATTTATCTCAAAATTGACACTAGCAATCTCAAATCTGCAGATTATGTATAGAAGATAGGTTATTAATTTCGGCCGTTAGAGACCTGACGTCATTACGGCGCATAAAAATAATGCAATTGCTTGTCAGCGAGGTTAAGTCGACCGGGTAGTATCTATGGAAATATTCCCCAAAACACATACAATGTACATCGTTCTCTGACCACTTTGCGTTATTGTGTTTCATGTAAAAAATTGCACTTTATAAAAAAGACGCTAAACGCTGTAATTTGGACATCCCGTGAGTCAGGCCCAACGTACATTGTACAGTCTACTGTCGACTCTGAGTCATCGACCAATCAGCACACGAGCTTTTCACATGAATTCCAAGTTTGAATTTATTTCGAATTTCGCAGTCGGATTCTTTTTGTTTCGTTTTCTGATTGGCTCAATCTCTTTGTTGCCAGCATTTAACGAATCCTTCGAGTAACATCCACGCATATTTATGCCACTGCCACCTCATTCGAGCCAACACGTGTTGGTACAAAGTGCTTGCATAAACAAGAGCGACATCATACGTTCGTATCCGCCACTTTGCTCGACGGAAGGCGCGTTCAATTTGTTAAATTAATCGGCAAGCTCAATGCACAGATTCAGCTGCTCTGAAAACCTGGTTGTCAAATTACATCGGCAAACCAATGCCGAATTAATAGATAAAATAATATCTTTCCTAGTGTACATAAATAAAACTCGAATAAAAACCTCGTAGCGAAAAGATGGCCAGATGGGGGAGGCCTTTGCCCAGCAGTGGGACACTTCAATGGCTAAATAAAATTAAAAAAAAAAAAAAACGGACCCAACATGCCATTACGCCTTTTCCCATTGTGGTGGCAGTGGCTCATTAGTTTGACCTTAATTACTATTAGGGGCTTCAAACGCGTATAAACTTTTTAGAGGGGTTTGCCCAAACTAGCGTTTTATGACAGTCATGAATATGCCATGTACGTAGTAAGGTCCTTCTAACGGTGATGAAAAACATCGTGAGGAAACCTCCATTACTCCATAGCTACCAATCACTGGCTGAAAGTGGGCACAGTGGTGCCTCTGCCACCCCGTTTTGGAAAAGGCGTGACGCTATGTTATATTGTTATGAATATGCCACAGTTTAGTAAATGGTATGCATCGTACAGTGATTGCTCTGAATTGAGCTTCCGTCGTCGTCAGGGGAGAAAAAACTCCACGCGGTTAGACAATAGGTAATGCATCTCTTTCACTCTTTGGAGAAACGAGAGAGACGGACGGACGATTTAGTGAATTGATCCTTGAGCTTAAATCTGGGGTTTTGGGTTAATACGGATGGCAGTTATACAGCATAACATTTAATTAGCTGACCATATTTTGGGGAATGATAGTACCTATTATTATGAACAACTTTCCCCAAGAAACATATACATAGTCGCAAATGAAAAAAAAATGTTCGTCCCCCAGCAGTACATTGCCCCGATCAGCTGATTTCAAGTTACTATGGGAGACCCAAAAATTTTTTCGTTTGCGACCAATGTTCTTTGGGGAAAGTTTTTCGTAATGATGGGACTTCATTCCCCAAAATATGGTCAGCTAATTAAAGGTCACCCTGTATTTGCGACCACTTTTAGCCAGTTATTTAATAGTACCCCATTTTGCGTGTCAAGGGGGTAGCCAATCTTCTCCTTTTAATCGCCTTTTAAGTTCTCCCTTTAAAGAACAAAATATGGTAATTGTTTACCAATTCTTCTGCAATTTGCTTATTTTTAGGGTTTCGTGTCTCAGAAGGAGAAACCCTTGTGCGTCTGTACGGCCGTCCGTCTACTCAGAATATATTGGACCGATGAAGTTGAAAATTGGTACACATATCAATATCTGTGACCCAAAGACAGAGGTGCAATGTATAAATATGGAATATGGAGGCCACTTTTGGGGGGTCAAATGAGAAAATTAAAATGCCGCGTGACATATAAAATGAAAGCGAATGGTGTAAGGATCTTAAATGAATTTTTATAATATTTTTAAGACTTATTTTGAAAAAATTTGTTCTCAATAATATGACCGATTCGACTGTCATCAAAACCTCTAGGGTACTTACCGAATTCCTAAAAATCAGAAATTTGGTGGGCAAGGAAATCTTTGCGCCCATATCCTATAAAAACTCCGAAATCCACGACTAAATCTGAGATGCAAAGTTTATATGAAAAACTTAATTTTAGGGTACTTTTAGGGTGTTAGTCACGTTAGGGTGTTAGTTAAGGTATTTTGTTGGTGTTAGTCAGTATTATTGTTGTACGAAACCCTCTCAACGCGAGTCCAACTCGCACTTGGCAGCTTACCATGAAATCTAGTGTACGATACAAAAAAACACAAAACCACGATTTTTCTAACTTTCCGTGACATGACGTCTCGAAATTGCTAGTTTAGTTCTTAAAGTCTGAGAATGCAAGAAAATTACGGGAGTCACAGCAAAATGTACACATTTGAATTTGAATACAAATTTTTGAATTGCATCTAGACATGCCAGAGAGGCCGACCGTCGTCGTCGGGCAGGCAATTACCAAAACACTAGAATTTTCTTTCTGCTCCAACTACCCCGACGAAGCTAACAACAACATACGAGTATAATACACAGTCTGGGCTCTTGACAAATTAATTTGTAAGTTGAAATACCAATTTTATTGTAGGTACGGGAATAAATTAATGGACGCAGTGAAAACTTATATAACTTCTTGGCCGGTTTCTCGTGTACGATTTTAATTTGCCGTATCAGTCAGCAGTTTGTCACAATTAACAATCTGTTGACAAGCTTTGAGTTTCTAGAACGCAAATAATTGGAAATTTAGGTAATCTACTGTTGACGGCTGATTTGATATTATTGTATTCACTTTAGCACATAGCTTTGCCTCTATCCTTAGGCCAAACGTCAAGATCACGTTAGTCTATCGACAGTTTGTTGTGAAAATATCGGTTAAGTGCGGGTCGGTATCGCACACGAAGGGTACCGTACCATCGTACAACAAATCAAAAGCACTCAAAACAATAAAAAATAAACAAAAAGAAAATTTAAAAAGTTTATGCCTTCACGAGATTTGAACCGACGACCTCCGGATTGAGAGTCTACATCATACCGGCTAACCACAACCATGTGGGTTGACGCGAAATATGCTATCATATTTAAATGTGTAGTATATGTGTCTATGACATGGTTGCTATGACAATAAATAAACAGTTTCAGTCAAGATCTCCATTTTGAAATGCGTAAGTGTATCTAAACACGTCTCTTGTATCGGGGCCCCCTTTAATTTGCAATATCTCTCGTATTTCAGTATTTGTGGTTGGTGCGGCAACAGACATACACATTCTGTGCAAAATTTCAGCTTTCTAGCTATTACGGTTCGTGCAGACGGACCCGGTGACAGACAGGACGGACGGACGGACGGACAGACGGACAGCGAAGTCTCAGTAATAGGGTCCCGTTTGGCACCCTTCGGGTACGGTACCCTAAAAAAACAGTTTTTCTAGAGTTTTTAATTTCAGTTCATAGATGATCACAATAAACAATCGCTTAAACTCTTGTGTTAATCCATGAAAATGTCACCACGTGAAAACTATACTGAAAGGGACAATACCAATCTGACATTTTTGAAGTAAAACTTCTTGGGGCACGGGGGTAAAATTTATTTAACCTCTCAACTGTGGGTTATTCATATATTTGCTTTTCAATTGCTAGTAGCCGGGTGCTATCACGAGTGGCTAAGAAATGTAACGGAAATTGGAATCGGTGACGTCAGGGTCGGCTGAAGACTTTTAAAACCGCAACTATTTTCAATACGGTTTTTAACTAATCAGATAAGATAATAATACATTCGTACAATAAAGAATGTTAATTAGTGAGAGAAAAACCTGATGAAACGTTAACAAATAAAAATTATTTTAAGCATTCTTCCACGAGTTCTTGATTTCCGGTATGGCCAAGATGGCGCCGCCGCCGCCGCCGCCGCTGGCTGGGATAAACAAAACCAGTGACGTGACCAAAAACTACTTCGTTCAACCTCTTTGTTGGAACCGGAACTTATGTTTGACAGCTGTGCGATGCGATCCATACAGTTTGTAAGAAAAGAGTTTCATCAATGTCACACGGGTCGATATGGATTTCTAAAACAAGCAAAGCAATGCATACATTTGAGCGAGACGGCTTAAAGACGTGACGTCAGATGGTATATAATCTGAGCGAGATGCAAATAGTAGTGACACTATTGAATGAGTTAAGTATATCACCACGAGCGCGACAAATTGTAGATAAGGAATGGTGGGAAATAAATGACATGACGTATTAAAAGTAAGTACAAGTATAAAATAATTTCAAATAATCGGACGTCTGAAACTTAAAAGTAACTTGAAGCAGAGATTGGATCTCAAAATTGGAAATTTAAATCTCTTTTAGTATAGGTAGGTATAGGTGTATAGTATAGGTACCACTTAATGATCTAGCTACAGAAGTTTTACTTCTAACACGTGTACGGTGCTACACGCGTTTTTTTTTTTAGCTGAAAAGATAAGTTGCAGAATTTGAATTACCTATTTCTATGTTTTTTGCTACAACAGAAGTACCTGTAGCTTTGTACTCACTTGGTTTTGTGCAAACACCCTTGGAGTTGAATAATATGAAGTTAAATTCGAGATAATCGGGATAACACCCCACTAATTGTTCAATATTCTCCAATTACAAATCGAATGTCAACAATCTGTTGACTTACAGAAAATGCTTTCAGAAACCCAAAAAGGCTCTAATCGGCAATTAATTGGAGATTTTAACAAACTGCTGACAGTCTGTCAGTTGAATCTTCCAGCAACCCAAACTACATTTAAACAGGGTTTAACAATCTGTTGCGTAATTGTGAGGAAAAAAAGTGTACGAGAAACCGGGCGAGGTACTTACAATAACAATGCTCTTGCCTTTTTCCGAGAAAATGCTAGGCAAAGTCTGTCAGTATTTTGGCAGATATCTGTGACTACATCATAGTGTGGGGCCGGGAGTAATGTTTATGCCTGAGATAGATAGATAGATAGATAGATAGATAGATAGATAGATAAATCATTTATTCAAAGGACATGGTACACACACATACAGATACAGGGTGTAACAGAAAGGTGTAGTCATATTTTAGGGGGTTGTTAGGGACATCATTCTGAGCAACTTTCACTATCAAAACGATTTGATCAGAACAACTTTAATTTTCACTTATCTATACAAATCAGCTGACCGCCCGGATAAAAACGTATGGAGCAAAGAAAAATAAAGTTGCTCTGATCAAGTAAAAGTTGCTCAAAATGGTCTCCCTAACAACCCCCTAAAATATGACTACACCCTTCTGTTACATCCTGTATATGTTCATCTATCTGTTCCACAACATACACAAACAAATTAACATTCAAATTCAAAATATTTATTTTCAAAAAAAAAAACATTGACAGATACAGTTCAGTTCCAGGCCTAGCCTGTTTTGTGAAAGCCGTTACCGAATGAAGTTATTTTTTAAACATCTATTTACTTCTCTTTTTTTTCGGTAACAATGGATATAAAATGAATAAATAATAGAAACACATATCACGTCACTTCTTTTCCCATACGGTATGGCAGAGGCACAATCAAGCCAAAGAAAAACCTAATTTATAGACCATTACAAAAAGAAATACAATATCAAAACATTTTCCCTTTTCCGGTTAACTATTTTAGGCAGTCGGGTTTTTCTCTTGTCTGAGTTACCGAAAAACGAAACATGCACCTCTCCAAAAAATATTTTAAAAAAACCTCCCGGCATATTACCGCTACCCCATATTGTCTTTAACCAGTGTTTTTCAGGACAATTTGCGACAGACATCCCTCGACCGACCCCCATGCCCCCAAGGTCGAACCCCGCAGATTTGGCGGGTAAAACTGACGTCACCTGTGGACCCCAGTGTGGGGTGCGTTGTTAAGGCAACCTTGAGGTGTCCTGAAATCGATTACGGTTTGATGGAGGGGCAAATAGGGTTATGATGAGGTGTCTAGGTGTTGTAATGAGACGTGTTTCGTAATCTCTGTGCACGGTAGCAAGACAAATTATAAAAATAATGTAAATAGAAAAAGTAATTGCGTGTTTTGGATGACATGATGCAGGCTAGAGGCTACTAGAGATAATAGTCGCATCTACACCAGCGATACAACTTGGTACCTAGCTAGGGTACCGTACCCGAAGGGTGCCAAACGGGACCCTATTACTGAGACTTCGCTGTCCGTCTGTCCGTCCGTCCGTCCGTCCTGTCTGTCACCGGGTCCGTCTGCACGAACCGTAATAGCTAGAAAGCTGAAATTTTCACAGAATGTGTATATCTGTTGCCGCACCAACCACAAATACTGAAATACGAGAGATATTGCAAATTAAAGGGGGCCCCGATACAAGAGACGTGTTTAGATACACTTACGCATTTCAAAATGGAGATCTTGACTGAAACTGTTTATTTATTGTCATAGCAACCATGACATTTAAATATGATAGCATATTTCGCGTCAACCCACATGGTTGTGGTTAGCCGGTATGATGTAGACTCTCAATCCGGAGGTCGTCGGTTCAAATCTCGTGAAGGCATAAGCTTTTTAAATTTTCTTTTTGTTTATTTTTTTATTGTTTTGAGTGCTTTTGATTTGTTGTACGATGGTACGGTACCCTTCGTGTGCGATACCGTCCCGCACTTAACCGATTATTTTAAAACTTCTCTATTAACCCGCACTGTCTGTCTGCAATCTTACTTGTATCCAGGTAAAGGCCTGTACCGGCTAGCTAGTAGGTGAGAAATAATAGATGTACTTATCTGTATTTCTTGTATGATATGAAGGTACAAAATAAGACATTTTTACCTGAACATGAGGAGGAATAGGAGGCGACTGGCGCCTACACGCTAGCTGCGATCACGCGCAGCGCAGTGGCATAATTCTCGCGCATTCGATATACGATCTACACCTATATCGAGTGATTTTGTACGGGAATCTGTCAATATAGGTCTCGATATCCGTATATTGAAGGCGCGAGAATCATGCTACAAATGGTTATGGTGACAAATGATTACGTTGCAACATGTGACATACCCAACAGTCCTTTGCCGTTCGGTGGGGACATTAATTAGCTACATTTATTTATTATTAATTATTAATCAGAAAAAGTACTCGTATCATTTATCGAACGATTTGGTGGTTTCTCGTATTTTTGACTCAAAACTGATAGGTTGCTAAATTAAATAAATACGTACAGTGCGGGGCCTTTGTTTTGGCACTTCGGGACGGAACCCGCCCGAGGTGCCACGAAAATTATAGGTAGGTACTCGGGGCGTTTGACTTAGCGAGAGAGAGAGAGAGAGAGAGATAGAGCGAGACGAGACCCGACGCGACGTGCCAAAACCTTTATTAATCTGTGCCAAAACAAAGGCCGCGTACTTACACCTATTTTGTTTTAGCCATTATTCTAAAGGCATCTCTCATCTGATTCTGATAGTATACCTAGGCATAGGAAAGTAAGCTGCACTACTACCTATCTCAAGTCAGAAGATTGAAGTGAAGATAGATCGAACGTCACGTAAAATTGAGAACTTATCGAATTTACCGTCAGAAATGCCGCGTCAGATATTTTTGCTACAGAATTTGCTTGAGTCGACGCAAAGGCGTACGATTCACACTTTACATCCAATTTCATCCACTTTTGACGTCAATTCGCTTAGGTAGAGCTCCATTTACCGGAAAATGTGAAATTACGACGACAAATTCCGACGCGAAAACTCGTAAACATGTTAGTTTCTTTCGCGTTATTAAAATGCCTGTATTTACGTAGAATAATTATAAATTACTTACATTTATATTAGTAAAAGCGTAGTTCCGCGAATTACTCCGGGCGCCATCTGTTGCCGGGTAGAGGAATTAAAAAGTAACGGTCCGACATTCTACTGGCGAGTAAACAAAACAGTTTATATTCCAATTTAGCCTCCTTGTTTTGATAGGGATCAAGATTGCTTTTTGCGTTCATTATCTTCAGTTAACAATGCGTTTGCACCTGCCCGCTATGAATCCTCAAGCTATCCATCAATCTTTACACCAAGAAATTTACATAAACTGTTACTCGTTCTTGCGGTAATAAAACACTGGCCTAATGATTTACTCCAGCTGTAAGTAATCTAAATCGTACGACACCGGGTCTCCTAGTACCTATATGGCTGTAAGTAGGTTTATGTGTTCTATACTTTACTTATGCCACCATATCTTAACCACTACCTACCTACCCAGTAGAGGCACATATACATAACGTAGTGTTGTCATGTAATAATTTTCTAGAATGTATGCTATAAGTATGTTTAATTGAATTTGATTGAATAGAATTGAACCGAATAATAATATGATAATAATATTGTGTTGATGTATTTTATGTTAATTTTGTTAATTTGATACTTGTACAACCACTTGGATTTGCCTGTAATGTTGTGCAACTTTATTAACAAATAAATAAATAAAAAATAAATAATTCATTGCTTCTGGCCTCACACTAGGAGACCCTGTGTCGTGGGATCTAAAAACAGCGACATCACTCTCATATTTAATAAACATCTAAGACTTGGCGATTCATTTCTAAGTCTAAGTTTAATCTAACTTCACACCTATCAAATTCTCGAATATTCCACGTCTCACAATCCCGCTAATTATACGCCGTACACACTCACCCACCTTATCAATGGAACCACGTGATACGGAGGGCTTACCTTATGACCTGCCCCAATACAGCGTATCACCCACGCGCTCACAAACCACCCACGCATTGATGATGCCGCTAATAGATTCTATGTACGATGTAGAACGATTGGTAACTTTGAAAAACATCGTGAGGAAACTTTCATTAGGTACTCCATATTTGCGGCGATGGCTAGCCCATAAAGTTAAGAAAAGTAGGTATACAAAAGTAGGTAACATTGTAAAGAAAGATGCAAGTATATGAGACAGTTGGCAAAAGTCGTCAAACCTTAGAAATAGTATGTTTATTTGTAGTAAACCATAGTATGTTTATTTTTAAACTAACGGTGGAACTTCAGTAGGTACTGAATTTGAAGCACTTACATTTCCTCAAATACTCAATGTCTATTGACCGAGCTCTGTTCGGCGGTTTGTGGTACAAACACAATATAATAGGTAATATTATAATTCATTCATATTCATCAGACTGCGTATAAATATCATCAAAATGCAGCTCTGTTTTTACACAGCCTATGCAAACGAAAAGCAAACCAGGCATTTTGTTTTCCTCCTGAGTTTTAGGCACAGATTCAATCATTCAGCCTACACTGTGTAGATTGTAGGCTGAAAGATAAAATTCTGTGCCTAAATCTCACGAGGAAAACAAAGTGCCCGTTTGCTTTTAGATTCGACCTTATTTGAACGAAACTTTTCCCGCGACACGCGCCATTCAAAACGTGTCAGTCACGTGATGTTAGGTCGCAATGAGGTTACTAACTTTTTGATTGACATTGGAATTTATGCCTTATTTTTATCGTGCTAAAGTGAAATTGCCAATCCTATTGCGCGAAAAGCACGAAAACTCGGAAATACGTGATTTTTAGGGTTCCGATCCTTAAAAAGA
The DNA here is from genome assembly GCA_963457715.1 of Argyresthia albistria. Lineage (NCBI taxonomy): Eukaryota > Metazoa > Arthropoda > Insecta > Lepidoptera > Argyresthiidae > Argyresthia > Argyresthia albistria. The sequence continues at coordinate 10,173,883 of OY735256.1, read as the reverse complement.
AAAAAGGAACCCTTATAGGATCACTTTGTTGTCCGTCCGTCTGTCACGACCCCTTTTCTCAGGAACGCGGTGAATCATGGTGAAATTAATATAGAATAATCAAATCTATGGTCCCTTGAAGCTGTAAAAAAATTAAACTTCTAGGTCCACGCAATCAAAAGATACCTCGTTATTATGTCATAATTTTGCTGAAATTTGTATGCGTGGGACTCGCGTGAGACTCGTAAGGGACTTCCGGTTGGCCTAGGGTCATGAAATTTGGAATGAAGGAAGGTCTTATAGCACAAGTAAAGGAAAAAATCAAAAAACTGCAAACTTCTGTCTTCCTAAAAAAATATTCAATTTGGTTTACATGGATGACATCACGCTTTAGTTTTTTATCTGGAAACCTAATTACACGTGTTACGCTCTCCAAGTGTGATCGGAACCCTTGATGCGCGAGTCCTACTCGCACTTGGCCGGTTATTTAGTTATGATATGAGACCCAGGTCGATCGATTGTTTACCCCCCAAAAACCCCTATATTGTTAATTTCATCGAAAACTACGGCGTCTTTTTTTAGAACCCAAAACATATATTAAGTACCCCGTTACATAAATACATGCAAAATATTCCTCATATTATAAGTTGGTGGACTGTGCTCGGTCCCCGGCCCGGAACCACCAATATTGATATTTATATTGATATAGCTTTATCAACACAATTACACAACACATTACAAATAGATCAAATGGAGACAGTGTTAATAAATAAAATAAAAACAAATCAAATCAAAATAGTATTTATTCATGAAAAAAAATGTTACATACAGGCTTAAAAAAAAATAGAGGTGTCTGCTGCCATAACTAGGAAATATATAATAACCTTTATTTATGGCTCGCAGGCCCGTATTATGGACCGGCTCAGCAATGCTGAACTGAGACAGGTCTCAGCTTCAGCGCTGATGTTCAGCCGGCCCTCCAGAACACTAGGATATAAGGGATACCTATTCAGTCCATAACTACAACTACACAGATGATGTGTTGAAGTGCTATCAAGGATAACGAGGCAATCCTTGATATAACCCAAGCCCAACAGCTGCTTCGAAATCAACCAAAGCAAGATTTACCAACTACTGTTTATTCATCTTATTACAACCATCAAAAATCGACCCAGAGAACAAGACCCTGCACTTCACAAAAACATGCGATTTGAATAAGAATAGATCGCGAGAGACAGAGACAGCGCTACGTGCGAGTGAGAGAGAAGAGAAACAAATGTCGCTCGCGCGTCTAATATAAAAACAAGAAGTAACGAACTAAAAACGCCAGGTGTGCCCTCTGGCCATGTGTTGTACAGAAATTATACTTTTTGGAATGTACAGTGAAATGTTGATAAACCGTTTGTGGTAGTAATAGAGTTTATTAAATTGTTGTTGAGTATTTTGCCGATAGTAGAAAGGGAATTAATAAGCCATATGACTAGAAAAAGCTCGTTAGGTGTTGCGCACGCGCCACTGTGAACTACAAAACAAATATCAGAAGTATGTCATGTTTCTTTAAAGATTATGGCAATATTAGCGCGAATATATTTCAAGTTCAGCTTAAAGAACTCATTATAAGTATACTATACTTTTAAGGTCATACAAAGAAATCACTACAAGCCATCGAAGAAAATGTAGAGCAATTTAAAATGTAGAGTGAGTAAAGACTTACTGCATTTAGTTGTATTATTTTTAGTTTAATTTATCTACGCTACAATAAGGAACCTCTGAATTAGCGTAGCTTCTGTCCTTAGATATTTTGTAAACGGCGGCACTGCAAGACGTTTTTTTACTTTTACGCCATCTAGCGTCGAGTAGCTGAACTAAGCACTCTCACGAAGACTCCACCTTGCGCCCCGCGCACCTCTACATTTCTACGTCATATTCTTGCCACCCAACAGATGGCACTATCTGTACAAAATGTAATTTCAGGTTTAATCCACTACGAAAACTCGTCCCGCCATTTTAACCGAATAACAAAATTCCATTAACTAAACCATTAACAAACTCGTCGCCATCTGTAGTAGCGTCCTATCATTTCATTGCATGCCTTTTGAATAATTTTCCTCCTTTTTGTTTTTAATACTGTCCTGTTCGATGTTTTTCCCTTACTGTTTCTTATTATTTCGCTTTTTGTTAAGTCTGTTGTGTATCTGTGTTGTTTTAGCTTGTTTTGGCACCGGACGGGACCTTGCAGACTGTCAAGAGCGAGTCTCGTCGGGGTCGCGGCAGAGGGCGCGGTTCTACCACCCCGGTAAGTATTGCCTATACTTTTGGGTAGTTCTTAAAACGCGATCTATCGAGGTCCATAGTATCCGCCTCGGCGTTGCAATTGTGTTGCAAAATTAGTAACAATGTGGCAAAAAAAATACGTTAAGTAGAGTTGGTAACGCGTTTTAAGGACACCCCCTTTTTTATCATTTTTTTCATTTCATTCTGTCATGTGAACCCTTAATGTTTATGGTAACTAACAAATGTCTTAACTCTTAACACATTTAAAACAGACTACACTGTCACCAAAAATAGAGTACTTACCTGTGATCGTCGTCATTTATGACGTCACTTATCTACTTCCGTTATTAGGTGGTAAATTGTGCCAAGCGTGTCGAAATTACAGATTTGATATGACAAAACCGTCATTGCGACATAGCTGAAAGAACTTTCAGAAATGAGAGCGATTTATTATTACAGGCCTAACAACGAGTATACACATGCAAACTAGACTAGTGACTAGGCTAGAATTATGGTGAAGAAGTCTACCCAGCACACAAATAATTTAAATACCAAAGTCTGTCTGCAACTGCAGTTTGTAAGCCGGCTCAGCTAATTGCGTTATAGACCGTACTTATAAATAGTGTACAAAGAAAGGCGAGCTTATCCTAATAGTAATAAAAGTCGTATCTCCAATTTCTGTATTGAGGTTTTCCTTTTCTCTATTGACATACTAATTCGACGTATCGTTGTGTCTCGTCACAAAATGGAGATGAATTTCTCAATTCAGAAACTGGCGCTATTTGATAAAGTAACTACTTTTACCGGCTTATAAATATTCAAACCAAACATTGTCGCGTCACAAATATCCCACAAAAGTGCAGTTCACAGGCTAATGACCCGCAAAAAGCGACCACTCTCGCTTTCATGGACACACGACCTATAGCCGTGTAGTGGAATAAAATGGACTCACGCATTTCGCAACCGGTCAACAGTTCATGGGCGAATGTCGCCAGTGTAGTGGTGTTGCTAGTGCTGGTCATTGGAAATGCCCTTTTGGTTCCTGAATATTTCAACCTTGCTCTGAGATAGGTACTTACTCTGACTAATATTGACTATACCGTACTATGACTGCCTCTATCTGACGACCTCTGTGGCGCAGCGGTGTCTCTGGCGACTTCTGCATATCATGCGAAATGCCCGGAGTTCGGGTCCCGGCTGGGGATACATAAAAAAACCGCAGTTCTTGGATGGTTTACATGTTTGTGATGTCGCTGTTTCTGGTTCCCACGACACAGGATATCATAGCGTGGGGCCAGAAGCATGTATTTGCCGTTATGTAAATGTTAATATTTTTTTGTTTATAAAATCGGCATCAAAGTTCGTCTGGCCATTTGACAGCCACAGACAGGCAGTCAGACATACATACAGACAGATACTAAATAAAACTCATAACACCCCTCTTAAATGTCGTCGAGGTTGTTTACCGAAAACATGGGGTAGTACCAGTACCAGGAACCTGACATGGCAACCCAGGCTAAAGTATTTCCATTCACGGGATAACCGCGTTGTAACCACTGAAAGCTGAAAGTTGAGCTTAAAAGCGCTTTACAAACGATACAGCGGTTTTTCATTGACGCCCATTGTTGGTGGCTATGAATGTTAATGATATTATGTCGTGTTCACTTTTGATTGTTTTCACGTTCACAATTACCTACTGTTTTAAAATGTACATACTTAAATATGTATGGATACAAGCTTCAAAGCTCTTTATAAAAATAGCATAGGCAATAATGTGATTCATTTTCGCCGTCGAGACACCGTGCTGAGCAGTCGTGCTTATCCCTCACTTATGTTTGTAAGTATAATTGCTAAGTACGTCTGTCTTATAATATTTTACCAAAAAAATGTAAATCCGTTATTGGCTAAAGTTAAGATTATTTTCCTTGTCTTACTCATCTGTATTAGCTGTGGATTTTTTAAGATCAATAAATAAATAAATAAATAAATAAAATCCGTGGGATTCATTACCTGGACGATGGATTCCATTGAGCCTCCACCACGCTGGCCCAGTATCAGGTTAATGAAATCACACGTGCATAATAATAATTGATTTACATAATTTTAGCGGGCAGTAGCCTGTTTTAAGAGCTTTGAGTAACAAATTCAACTGTCATTTTACATTCATGTAAGTAGTCAAAAGCAGTCAAGAGAGTCAGAAATCAAGTATTTTTGTGTCCTGACGTTCAAGTATAAAACAAGTACTTACAGAAACATTGGAAACTAATTTGTAGTTTTTTATTATTATTTAGCCTGCATAGTGTCCCACTGCTGGGCGAAGGCCACCCCTATCTCAGACCATTCCTCCATGTGTCGTGCTGTAGTATATAATTTGTAGTATCATCAAAAATAAATAATTTGTTCCGAGCCCTCCTCAGTGCGCGAGTCCGAGTCGCACTTGGCCAGATTTTTACTTATCTGGGGAATGAAAAATCGCCCTTAAGTAGACGTTTATCTAGTTGCTGGGTGCTCGATATAAAACTTTTATCGTCTCCGTTTCCTAGCGCCATCTACGTCAGCGGGTTTGCTGCGGGATCGTCGTGATTGCGATTGCTTTCTTTTATTTATTTCAATTCTGCTCAAACTTTCTGATGTTCGCCGCTCCCAATTCGGTTTCGATGTTCGAGCATAAAAACAATATTAAACTTTGTTTCCACTTCGTGGAACGATGGTTCGTCAATATTATCATTAATAATAATAGGAATTTTAATAACTTTCATTGGTGATTCAAAATATTTCTTCAATGAAATACCCGTAAGTATTGTGATTGTTATCGATCATACAAACATACATGTTCAACATTTATCATACAAACATACATGTTCAACATATTTTATCATCATCACCACCATTATCTGTCACTGTCTCGCTCACACCCACGCTCTGTCGCACTTACTCGTGCCGTAAGCTCGCTCCACGACATGCGCCGGATTCTGCAAGCGAATGGCATCTCAATGGCTATAGCGAGAGCCCGAAATACCGGTTTGTTTGTAGCCGGCGCGGCCACGGAATAGAAAAAACTAGTGGAAGCCGCATACGCCTCGATTACTTATCAGATTCGATGTCACCAACACTCGCACTATCAAATCGTAAACTACAAAGGAATCTTGACCATGATTGGCCGGAGCATTTCACTAAAAATTAGTTTATAAACCACTGCCAGTTAATTTATTTTAAGCCTTATATCTGACGAATACTGTTCACTTTACATTGAAGACGTTTGTTATTTACGACGTTCGGATACAGAACTAAAATTTGCATACTACATTCTGTCATCTAGCGTCGAGTAGTGGCAGTAGTTTAGCCACTCGACCCTAGATCGCAGCATTGAGCGTGCGTGGAAGGAAAAATTAGAAATTTATTAAAATTATATTAATTACTACTTACCGATGGTACGAAATGCCACCATGCGTGACATTTTTGCTGCGGCTAGCATTTTTGCATTCCAAAATGGAGCTATAAGGCATCTCTACCACTTTTTAGGGTACCGTACCTGAAGGGTGCCAAACGGGACCCTATTACTGAGACTTCGCTGTCCGTCTGTCCGTCCGTCCGTCCTGTCTGTCACCGGGTCCGTCTGCACGAACCGTAATAGCTAGAAAGCTGAAATTTTCACAGAATGTGTATATCTGTTGCCGCACCAACCACAAATACTGAAATACGAGAGATATGGCAAATTAAAGGGGGCCCCGATACAAGAGACGTGTTTAGATACACTTACGCATTTCAAAATGGAGATCTTGACTGAAACTGTTTATTTATTGTCATAGCAACCATGTCATAGACACATATACTACACATTTAAATATGATAGCATATTTCGCGTCAACCCACATGGTTGTGGTTAGCCGGTATGATGTAGATTGTAGACTCTCAATCCGGAGGTCGTCGGTTCAAATCTCGTGAAGGCATAAACTTTTTAAATTTTCTTTTTGTTTATTTTTTTATTGTTTTGAGTGCTTTTGATTTGTTGTACGATGGTACGGTACCCTTCGTGTGCGATACCGACCCGCACTTAACCGATTTTTTCTATTACTCGATTTTGAGATTGGCACAATTGTTACGCACAAATCACTGTGACGTGACGGACTACGGCAATTTATTGTTAATGGCGCCTAATGATGGCACACTCGCCACGCCTACTTGACAGTTCCACTGTTTTTTCTGTTCCGTGGGCGCGACATGTCTCGGCGCGGTGGACAAGCCAAAACCGTAATTTTGACCCTACGCTATAGCCACTGCCATGCGATTCGCTTGAAAAATCACGGCGGTCGTCTGCAGTTGCGGTCAACAACATTTTTCGTTTATCAGTAGGCAGTTAGTATGACTTGTTACATCTTATTTGACATATTACTACACAGCGCAGCATAGCGCAGCTCAAGGCTTCACAGCGTGATCAGCATTGCAGCCATTGACGGACAAGCTGGAATAAAGGTCGAGGCCTTTATAGCGCGGACAGCAAAGGCTGCGATGGTGAAGATGACCAAGTTTATAGCTATAGCTATAGCTTATAGCTTATAGCATGACCAAGCTATGCTCGATGCCATCATGGTTCATAGTGTGGCCAGCAGTGCAGTCATTGCGGACCAAGGCTTGTATAGTGCTTTACTAAAACAAATGCGACTATTTAAATAAAACTTCAACAAAATCTAACTTTTCATTTATTTTATTTTTTTCGAAAAAAAGAAAAAGAAACATTCAGTTATTTCATCAATCTTATAAAAAATATTCCGCGTAGCAAACGTAACGCGTAAATTAGTTTTCGTTAAAACTAGCGCTACGGCGTAGCAGCGCTCGTAGCAGCTGCTACGCCTATTTCCAAGAAATTAAATAGAAATTCGTTCTATGAACTAATTATCACAAAGTATTGTTATAAACATATAAGTAAACGGTTTATTGTTTAGGTTAGACATAATTCGTAACAGCTTTCGCTATGAAACCGATATAAAGTTGTTCTTATCAAATCGATTTCACATTGATTCAAAGTCAAAAGATCAAGTTATTATTATTATTATTATAAAGCCTTGTTTATTCCTTAATATAGAATTACAATATTATTTAATACATTTCATTTTCTTTTTTTTTTTACATCTATTCTCCCAAAAGATCAAGTAAGTAAATTAAATATTGTCCAGAATACAAGAGACATTAAAAATAATCATAGGTCAGTAAGTTGTATCAGTGACCTTTCTAGAGTCCATACTATAATTTAATGATGCAAACATTAGGAACGTTTCCTCAAAGGTAAGAAGCTTATTAGAAAATCTACAAAACTAAATGCTACGGACCCGGAGCAATTAAATACGGTAACACAGCAAACCACATGCACTTTCAACTTTGAGGGTATTACTATAAAGACCTGATTGAGTTAAGTGCTGTTAGGTTTGGGATAGATATGCCTTTATGTGCTTGGGAATAGAGGGAATCTTAGATTTAATAGGCTTGTGGCCTGTCAAGTCAAAATAGATACTTTTTATGAACCGTCAAAGTATCTGTGGTTCTATGGAATAACCACAGAGTGACGTCATGTAAAAGTGCCATCAAATGCTGTCATGTTTTGCACAAAATTGACTTTGTAAAATATATCTGCTGGAAATATACAATTCTGAGAATGTCAAGCCATTTTGTACGTAATGCTTCAACTTAAGACTTGTTCCTAGATTTATTGGATTACCTTGGACGCAAGCCTATTGTCTCATACATAACACCCTACTATTCAACTTCCCTCTACCTACTCAAGCACCCATGCCTGCATGCAAATTTGATAATTCCACTTCCCAAACTAATACCACCGCAAAATCTAATCCTAGCGTTCAATTCCAAAATAAATTGAAATCTATATAATGAAGACGGAACACATAAAGCAGGCTGCAGACGGACTAATTTTGGTCCGCCATCTTGCCGTTGCCATGGCAACCAGACTGCCCCCCCTCCCCCTCCCACATTCACTTGCACTTCCTCCTACCAACCCTGCAGATCTAGATCTAGCTGCGGACGTACCTAGGCACGACGCAAAGTGGAGACCGAACAGAAATTCTGATCCATGTATTCCCATTTATCGGCTGATTGGCAATTTACTGCAGTTTGCGTTTCGTGGAGGGCTTTTAGGGTAATAGTTGGGAGGTTGGCTGTCAAGGGTTAGGTTTTACATAATTAAGGATGATTGACACAGACATTTCGTTACTTGGAGTCAATAGAACTGGCTGCCGCATTATCTAAATTTATCTCCACTTTGATAGTTCTAAGGGTTCTTAGAATAGTGCCTGCCATCAGTATGAAGATGAAGCAATCTAGCTAGATAAAGGTCCCGTTGATAAAGCCAGAAACCGGAATAAAGGTTATTAGAAAATCTCGGAAAAACTTTCACATAACGGCAAACGTTTTCGACTTCTTGCTTTGTTTTCATTTGGAAGCCCATAAATAAATGTTTGGCCATCAGTGAAACTTGCTTTATTGATATTTATTATGCCCTCCTGACATGAGCATCGCAGCGAACTCAAAAACAACGTGGAAATTTTCTAAAACACCGTTCCTAATTTAAATTTATTAAAAGCTAGCTCCGTCTCTTTCTATCCGAAGGCGAATTCGCCGCCAGAGGCCGCGTTCGAATTATAAACTCGGGCGTTTGCACAGAGCGGGCGGTTGTAATTGCAAATTTCCGCGCACCGCGCATGCGTCCTACGCCGATCAATATACAAGAGACTTTATTATTGTTTTTTCTTAACACAATAGCTCGCGCGACAAAACATGGAAGACAGAGGTTATGTTTTGGTATAACACGCGCGATATCCGGCCTCGAAAGACTTGACGAGCAGTTTTAGAATGTCCGAATTTTAATATGAGCGCCGATATTAAAAAGTGGGTGGCTAGGCGAGGGGGCGGACTTAGGAGGTGGGTGGCAGCCTTTATTGGGTACTTACTCTTAAACTATTGCCCAACTTTCATTAAATGCATAAATTTCCGGTTTGCTTTTCTTTTTGGTCTGAAAAAGAAAACAGGGGATGTTTTGGTAGACTTTTTAAAATATTGCCTGTTTTGTTACTTGGGTTTTTAAGTCGTAACTCTCGTATGGTATTTAAAGATTCATAACTTCTCTTCGACTTAATACTCCTTCGTACGTAGAATCGTTTCGACGAGGTAAATATTTGATTCGGTACACGGCTGCTCCAAATTGCTTCTTTGATTACCGCCTCAAACGGGAACAAAACTTCTTCAATTGTTCTCGAAAATGTTTTATATCTTCCAATAAGTTTACTTTGTTGCTACGTTCTGTCCTTACAATAAATTCATACGTTACATGTTGTGAAATGAGGCATTATTTCAAGGCAAGGAAAAGTAGCAGTAGTAGTTTATCTCCTTCGCCTATTCCCTGCCTCAGTAAATTTAGTCCATAATGTCCCCACCGAGGGTCACAGGCCTTTACCCGGATGCGCGTAAGATTGAGCCATACTCCACCACGCTGGCTCAGTGCGGGTTGGTGGAGGGGTAGCATCCAAAACACGGAACCGATCGCACGTTACCTGCCTCAACCGCAACCTCAACCTCAACCTAAATCCATGTAATAGGCTTGCGGCCAAGGTAATCCAATAAATCTTGGAACAAGTTTTAAGTTGAAGCATTATGTAGAAAATGGCTTGACATTCTCAGAGTTGCATATTTCCAGCAGATATATTTTATAAAGTAAATTTTGTGCAAAAAAAGACGGAATTTGATGGCACTTTTACATGACGTCATTCTGTTGTTATTTCATAGAACTCAGGAACAAAAGTTCCGTTTTGACAGTTCATAATAACCGGCCAAGTGCGAGTCAGACTCGCGCACGAAGGGTTCCGTACCATTATCTATAAAAAAACCGCAAAAAACACGTTAATTGTAATGGAGCCCCCTTTATATTAAATTTATTTTGTTTTTAGTATTTGTTGTTATAGCGGGAACAGAAATACGTCATCTGTGAAAATATCAACTGTCTAGCTACCACGGTTCATGAGATACGGCCTGGTGACAGACAGACGGACGGACGGACGGATATCTTGAGATTTTAAGGTACTTTCCCTCCAGGGCCCATTCGTTTGTTCCACCCTGTATATGTGTGAACTGTAACTGTATTTTTCATGAAATACCCAAAAAGTTTTGTTCAAATTATCATCTTATGTCAGAATAACTTTGTAGCTAGTTGAAAAATAACATTTGAATTGATTCAAAGCTTGCCGCGCTTTTAGGACCTTAAGTACCTACTAAACGCCGCCGTAAGCAGCACTGTCTACAACCTACTGGAAAACGTGAGACACCCATCTACAATTTCCGTACAATGAGGTTCACTCACTCATTATGTCAATGTCATGCAGACTGCAAAACATCATTTCAACGCACCAAAGAGTATTTAATTAAAACATCACTGGCAGCCAAACTTGAAGTGGCCAAAAGGAAAAAATGAATTTCTGAGCTCTGAGATTTGTGTGAAAACAAAAGTAATTAAAAACTATTAATTTTATAATTATTTTCTAAAAGTTCTACAGAATAAATAGAGACGTCGTAATTCATCAATGAATATTTTAAGTCTTTGTAGAAGTCCGGGGACTACATTGCCATATCATTTAAATTTAGTTTCATTAAAAGAAGGCTTACCTACCAAAACAAAATGGCCTTGGTATAAACTTTTCAAGCGTGTTGTGAAGACGTATCTTGTACCGAGACCACTTTCAATTTGTAATATCTCTCGTATTTCAGTATTTGTGGTTGGTGCGGCAACAGATATACACATTCTGTGAAAATTTCAGCTTTCTAGCTATTACGGTTCGTGCAGGCGGACCCGGTGACAGACAGGACGGACGGACGGACGGACGGACGGACGGACAGACGGACAGCGAAGTCTTAGTAATAGGGTCCCGTTTTTATCCTTTGGGTACGGAACCCTAAAAAGTATCTATTTTGACTTGACAGGCCACAAGCCTTTTCTCCCCAGGGTTGACAATACACTGGTAATCCTTTCGACTAGCTCGTTCAACAAGTGCACGAATAAATCGCTTTTTGAATCCTACTCGTAGATAAGGTAATTGACAACCCTCGGTCGCGTTCGCCGTGAGAGAGGTACCCAGCGAGATGTATTAATAGTGATCGAGCTACGATAAAAAATCCGTAAATCGATGTACAGGATAGCCATTTGGCACACGGGTACTGTGGGTTAAAATAATAATTTTGAGCGATAGTTCTCAAACATTATAAATATTCCCATGGCAGAATGACGTCATCAATTTTTTGCATGGGATTTGATTTTTATTTTTTCAATTGATGACGTCATTACTGCCCCCTCCCACCCCCTTGGGAATATTTGTGAGAACTGCCGCTCAAAATGATTGTTATAACCTAAGTACCTGAGTGCCAAACGGCTATCCTGTACATCGATTTGCGGTTTTCTAGCAAAGTTTGCTTTGTACAGCGTCTACTATTAGTGCGCTATGTAATTTCAATGCCAGAGGGTTCGTGCTTCATGATTAAAGTGAAACTCTACTTTTTTGCCATTTATTTAACCCGCCATTGTTGCCAATCTTGCTGCCGTCGAGAGGACCGAAAAAGTTTTGAATTGGGTTTTAATCTGTTTGGTAAACAACACGACCTAACATTTACTTTGGAAAATGGAAACACACACAGATTTTGCTGATTTTTTTGTAATTTTAGTTTGGTACCAGTGCTTTTCAGATACCTACTACTATACCCAATTTGATGATGAAGTGGTCCGACCGATTTCAGTCACGGCGACCGCCTCAATTTGCCGTGAGTAGACGCCGCTCATTGGATCGCATGCGGCTTAAGGGCGGGCCCTAGGCAATCAGAACTTAGAATTTCATCCTTAACTTATTTTTAGAGGAAATTAAATAAAAAAAAGGTTAAAGCCAAGCTAAGTAAGTCTAACTGAGGAAATACTGTGCCATTTTTATAATAATTAGATAAATAACAAGAACACAAATTCGATGCTGTGCGAAATTGTAAAATAAAACATCGTGACAGACAGATTTTCTGGCAACTTCAGGAGAGTTTTCTATCGAGCAAAATTAATAAAATAACGTTTATGGGAAAGCAAACTCACGCTGACACTCGTGATAAACAAGCTAGTAAAATAACATACAGCAATAGGCATCTTTGTTTCGGAAATAAACTAAAGTTTAACGAAGTATAAAGCCATTTTTCTAATATTTTGTAAAAAGCTCTCAGTTGTCATGGAGTCGGGTTTGATGTCACGCATAAGTAAACATGTCAATGTCCAAATGAGTAATCAGCATAAATCACAACAAAACACAGTGATGTTTACAAAGTCATGACGTCATGCAGCGTCATGCGCTATGATTCCTGTTTCGATCAAAATGGCCAATGCAGTATTTTAATTTTTCGTTTTATTGAAAATAATATTTATCTCAATGTTTTTAATCAAATGAAATAAGTGTTTTAAATTCTTTTAATATGTATTTTCCCCTAGAATCATAAAATCTTTGATTATTTGATACACTCGTCAGGCCTATTATACTCGTCATTCCGAGCGATTTGTGTTTTGCTAAAGGCTGTTTTTGCCTTAGGCGCCGTCTTAAGTAACCTTTTGTAAATATTATTTGTGAAGAAGTAAATAAAAGTGCCACATAAGTGCCTAAATAAAAGTGTTCAGAATCCTCTTCTGTTTTTGGTCACCCGCAGATCTACTTACCTTTTCAGTCGTCCCTTTTCTTTAACGCTCTAGCGAACGTTCCGATCCGCCGGCACGGCCGGGCACGGCTCAGCACGGCCCGGCTCAGGCACGGCTCGCGGGATCTGGCGTGAAAGAATCCGAGCAACAAGTGCCCGTTGAGGGATAAATTGGCCTCAGTCGTGTTGACACGTAGCAACAATCCTGCCAGCTCCACCCGCAAAATAGCGGTTGGAAAATAACTTTTATTGTCGGGCTGTAGACCTTGAAATTGTGGTGCTACTGGTGTAACAACCGTGTTACAGCACCGTTTTGCGTTTGAGGTCAGGACACGTGAAAAATGAATCGGCAGAATTGCATCAATTTATTTTATACACCGTAATCTGGCTTAGTTTTGGCTGGTTCACAATTTTTCACCACATTAATTGATGATAACGGAAAGCTATGGCCACATTTTGCATGATTCATAACATTAGTTAATTAATCCTATTATTTTAACGGTAGAGAGTAGGTAAAAATTAAAAAATAAAACAAAAATCATTGTATACAACTTACCCTTGTAACAGGTGCACTTGTCGTGTATTCATTCGTGTAATCGGCATGTAGATGTAAGTAGATATATGCAAGTAAGAGGCTTAACCGTCGACTTTTAATATATCGCGGATTACGGCAGCGCACCGTTCCGAAATCTGCTTTATAGGCGGATTAAGCGGCACCGGCATAGCCTATAAAACGCTACGACTCGGTTTATTGCCGTTTAAATATTTATATATCAATGCGTGCGAGTTTTCCTTCTTGCTGCCCGGAGAAGTTTTTCCGGGGCGCGCGGAAAATTGAATTCAGAGCGCAGCGAAATTGGTGCCTAGGGGCATGGCATGACGCTGCTAAATTTGCGCAAGCAAGCACTCAGTATGACAAAGGAAGCTGCAGGGCTACCTAAAGAAAGGAAATGATACGACACGACATTTACGTTGTTCGATCTATAACGTGACGCATTTGCCCATGCGGGGTGCCAGAGACGAAATTGTGTCCACTTTTAGGTAGTTAATCAATACTGGGGGCTAGCCTATCGCCGCAGCCAAGGAGATTGAAAATTTCCTCATATGTATATTTATTCAATCATTATTCAATGAGCCACCTACCTAGCAAATATATAATGTTGGCACAATTGTGGTTCGTGTAGGTACCCTTCCTCTCTTATTATTTATCAACGTTGTCGTCGTAAACATAATTGAAATATGACTTGAACAGCCTTGAACATATAGAGGGCAGAAATCGCATAAAGATGTTTAATTATACATCCATAATTTATTAATAACGCAGGCGTGTAGGTGGCGGCATCTCGAAATTAATTTCAACTTGATAATATATCACGAGTAGGCCATCTTTCCTAATAATGGAATTATTTCTGTACTTTCGGAATCCATTTGCATTCTTATTAACATTCGGATGAGAATCGATCGTGCTAATTACATTTATTTTATCATTTTATCCCCTGTCGCTTTTTGAATCTCTTAATATACTACATAAAATATAATTTTATCAGAACGGAAGTGACGTAGATAGGTACTTACTTTATTTTGTGTTATTGCTAATGAATGAGAAAACAGAAAGCATAAGAAGAAATCTCGGATCCGTCCAATCTAAACCAAACATGCACAGCAAAATTAGTAAAGCTAGTTTGTCAGATATGCAGTCCAGAGTCATGTAAAGGCTTAATGCGTTTTCTAGGCCTGCCTGATGGGCAGTTCGCAACGCTAGATATTTCAGCGCGCCAGACTATTCGTGCCCCCTAGATTGCTATTCTAACCCCCCCTCACCCTCACCTACTCCCTGCGACCCCCCCTAAAGGGGGGAATGCACCCCTGGCCTCCCTAAGCGCCCCAGTCGTGCGGGCCTTAATTTCCGTATCATGTGGTCATTAATTTGTAAGATGATATTCGGAAATTCGTGTGGGCTACATAAGTATAGGTAGGGAGGTACCTGGGATTATGCTGACTTGTGTTGTGCGTTTTTCGTAGAAGATCGCTTTACGCTTGGAAGATTTCTTCTACACATAAGTAAATGTTTACCCATGTTCCAAAAAAGCAGAATCGAATGCGGATATGTACAGACTAATATCCCGGAACACAGATTTCCCACTTACCTTTCAGACTGAAAAACTGCTAAAAGTTAATCATGGACACCATTGTCGGCCTCCGTTGTGCCTCTGCCACCAAGTTTGGGAAAAGGAATTCGTGGCACATTTTTTTTGTTTGTTGTTAATAGCTTTCAGACTCAAGAGTCAACCACAGCCTCGCTCGCGCCCGAAAAAATCTAAAGAAAAACTGTAGGTGCAGAAAAAGTTGAGCAAGTTTCATTAGCAAAAGTTCCTTATGTCATCGGCTCGTTCAAGTTTTTCTTGACAATGGTTGTAATTAAAAGTTCGCTGTGCGCTGCTGACGGGCCGGCCGACATCACACCGAGATATAATTAAACCTGAGGAAACCGCACTAGACGGGGCATGGCATTTTTAAAAGATCAAGGGCCGCTTTTCCTCTCCTCTGCTAGCGTGTATCTTAATAATGTGATTAATATAATAACGTAATTTTAATTTATAACAATTACTTTGACCATTCATTCTGACGAGGGGTTTTCTGTTTATCTGAGGGATCTGACATTTCACAAGTACTTGAAATGTCAAATAAATTTATCTGACTGTTTATCTGGGTCCTGAAAGACAACCCCTAACAAGCAAAGCTGCGGCTGTGAGCATTTTATGCAAAATTGAGTATTGCCACCCCAAACAGGGGTTTGGTTCTCGCGCAGTCGATGTAAGGTACCTACCTAGTAAGTACCCATATCGAGTAATTCCTTTAGAAAATCACTCTTTTGTTTGTGATAATTTGAAGTTACTTTTGGGAAAATAAACATAAAAACATCGTCGATTTAATCTCTCATTTGCCAGTTAAAATTATTCCCTTCAATGTTAAAAAATAACAATTGATAGGTAAGTAATAAAAGGTCACAGAATAATTAGCTTGATTTTCCGCACAAAATCAGTGTTCTAGGTCGTCGCGGCGGCGGCGGGGCGTCGCGCGCGCCATTATCGCGCGGCCGTCAGGGGGCTAGGGGCGCACAAAAAGGGCGCCAAACTTGCACAGATTAACAACTTCCGAGTTTTTGTTGCATTCGGGGGCAAAGTACGTTACCTATAGTCCGTCCCATGCAACATTTGACTTTAATGGAGTTTCGAAAGAATGAGACGACGTGAAAAGGCTAGAGCAATTACCCCATTTTTTCTTTATAAAATTGTAGTAGAGATTATTGAATTAATTAAGTGTTTATCATTGTTTGAAATCATGACAGTTCGAAATGAGATATGAATGAACATAGCAACATCGAAATTAAAGTAAGAAGAAATACGTATACGTACTTATATATTACCTACCTAAGTATACAGGGTGACATTAAATTAGCTGACCATATTTTGGGGAATGATAGTACCCATCATTATGAACAACTTTCACTGAGAAACAAAAAAAGTTTTTGGGTCTTCCATAGTAACTTGAAATCAGCTGATCGGGGCAATGGACGTTTTTTTAAATTTGCGACTATATGTAACCGACGACCGGAAGCGACGACTGTAACCACATTTACGCAAATAAATGAAATTAAATGAAATGAAATATGTTTCTGTGACTGAAAACTTTGTCTTATTATTTTTCCAAACGTCGATGAGGATTTATATTTTTTTTCCATTAAGTCCAAGTAATTGTAGTCGAATTAATTGAATCTTAATTAGTTACGTACGAAATAAATTAATGTTAGCGAGTGTTTGCTAACATTAATTTATTTCATGCGTAACGTTTAGCATTTGGCTTCCCGTATAATTTTAAATACAAAATTTGCAGCGCGAATAGGTATTTTCCCGAATACTCGTGTTCACATTTCGCGTTGCTGTCTGTACAAACAGCCTGAAGCGTCGCGCTGCATAAACTGTATGGATCCACATACTTAATTAAAAATCAACATTTACTTTACGAGAAGGACCGTTTTCTTACGCTCCATTTCGCTGTCTGTTCATTTTGAAATGTTTTTAAACAAATAAACAGCGAGCGTTGTTAAAAATATACAGTATTTTTTTCGCTTACACAACTCTTCCGATGTTTGATGGAAAATCAAATCATGTCATATCATATTAATTACTTAATACAAACATTTTGAAAGGCACAAGTCTTTTAATAACCAAAACGAAGTGGTACATAACATCATAAATAATTACCCTAATAAATAATAACGATAGGGCTGATAAAATGAATGTCGTTATTTACGATCGATGTGTCGAGAACTCGAGATGGGCCGGTCCGAGACGTCCACTCTCGATAACAGTTTTTTTTTTAGCTGAGGTCAAGGCTGCTTGGGATTCAGCCTCGTTGACTTGCATCCGATGCAGGCAGGCCCTTCGGATGTTTCTGATACATATTGATGACGAATAGAAAACCAAACCGTAAATGCATTTGATTTGTAAATTTTAATATCATCGCCCTCGTGTGTTTTGTATGAGCTTTTGTAAAGTCATCACGTATATCTTAACCTCTTTCAGCCCCAGCATACTTTTGGCGCATCGCGATTTTGAACCTCATGCCATGGTAATAAATAACGGAAAAACCCGTTCCAGGAACGGTATGGGGCGTTGAGGGCACTGTACGCCCTTAGGCCAGATGTCAATGATAAATCACACAAACCTATAGAAGTTATATTAGTTTTGTTACATTGTATTAATTGAGATTGTGAGAAAGAATATCATTTATTTTATCAGGGTAATCTCCAAAACTGATATAGTCCAACACAGGAACTTTCTGTAGCTTACATACATTTGCAAGAACAAACAAGCATTATTTCCACGCGATAAAGTAAGGAAAACTTCGAACAAATCTATTTCAAGCAAAAGAAACTAACAAAGCAATAAAAGCGAAATAATAGTTATGGAAATAGTCTTTCATTTTCCTCGAAAGAAAACTCCCGCTGAACTACCGACAATATGAATGAAACTATAATATTAGAAAAGTTTCGTCCGGGAAATGAGAAAACGTTGTAGGAACTCGTTGGTCTAATACACGTAGTTATAAACTTGTTCAATATAATATCGAGTGGTGGCTGGCTGCAGCCCCCAGCCCGCTTCGGCGCCCAAACGCTGAAACTACCCACATTTAATTGCATATTCAGTATTCAGCTGAATAATATTGCCTTGCCTTGTGCAGACCTCTATGTAGAGTGGTGGGTACGTTGTGCAGACCTCTATGTAGAGTGGTGGGTACGTTGTGCAGACCTCTATGTAGAGTGGTGGGTACGTTCTGCAGACCTCTATGTAGAGTGGTGGGTACGTAATCTATAACTGCGCTAGACGTACTCATATTACCAATTTATGCGTAAAGAGAGTCCATAACCAAGATTTGATGTTCCTCGGAGCGTGCATGCCCATTCTGTAAAAAACATCCTGATTAAATTTTATGTCTCACACCACCGTGTGATAGATGGCATGTATAGCATTTAAAAACGGATTCACGTTACTCAATAGCTTAGAAAACAGAAGACGGTGGTGTTGAAAATAAAAGATTTCACTGGCGATAGGATAAAAACCGTGATTTGTTGCACTTTATTAGCATTGATCAATCGATAGCTTTAATTTTTGTAGCTACTTGTTCTCGCCAAGCACTTTAATACATGTATTTACCTTCTTACTTTATTTACTAATTAGGCAGGAAATTGTGACATAATCGTCCTTTATGCAGCAGCTACACAGAATTATTATGATAATAGAGCTGCAATAGACGGAGGAGCGATGAAATATCGGCCTCTTTTGCATAATGGCCAACTCGAGCTGCGATGCGACGAGGTGGATGCCCCGAAAAGCAACTTATACAGAGAATAATTGTTAATTAGTAGAAATGTGTTTGAGAATTCCGTTTGGTCTACTTTGGACAGATTCTACTTTGAACATCATATACTACTTTGGACAGATTCTACTTGGCACAGATTCTACTTTGGACAGATTCTATTTTGGACAGAATCTACTTTGGACAGATTCTACTTTGGACAGATTCTACTTTGGACAGATTCTACTTTGGACAGATTCTAATTTGGACAGATTTTCCTTCTGACTTCGATCTTGTTATTTGTCAAATTTCTGAAGAAACCAAGGGTGTTACGTGTGTATTACGTGTCAATCCACCATGAAAACAATAAAAATAACCGGCTAAGTGCGAGTCGGACTCGCGCACGAAGGGTTCCGTACCATTATCTATAAAAAACCGCAAAAAAATTTATATGAATGGGAGCCCCCCTAAATATTAATTTAATTTTAATTCAATTATTTATTTTTTAAGTAAATAATATACTCAATATATTGTGAACATTTTAAGCGTCTACCTGCTACCAGAGGAACTTCTCTACCAGGTGACATGGCAGGAGTTGCCCTGCTTGACCTGTATATAACTGTAGCTATAGTCCAAAGTTGCAAATAAAGTTGCTCTTTGTTAAGATTTCGTCGATTTTGACCCCTAAAGATTTATGGCCACTAAGATAAGACAGATTTTCTGGAAACTTCAGGAGACTATTCTATCGAGCGAAATTAATAAAATTACGTTTATGGGAAAGCAAAGTCACGCTGGCACTCGTGATAAACAAGCTAGTGAAAAAACGTACAGCAATAATACTCATCATTCCGAGTGATTTGTGTTTTGCTAAAGGCTGTTTTTGCCTAGGTCGCCGTCTTAAGGGTAGCTGGCCAACCCTTTTGCCCATAGGATTTAGTTAGATGAAGGCGGATGAGGTATCCTAATGTTGCGCAGGTCAAAGTTAGATTTACTTTAGGTACTTTATAGCATTTTAGCTATCTATTCCCGTCGTCTATAAGTTGGGCTGTACTGACAATATGTCAACTGTCACCAAAAAATGGGCAATGACAATATCCGTTGCCAGAATCACTTTACAGCCTCGTAACAATACGAGTAAAAGTGGATAGAGATATTAAATATACTCGAAATCTTGAAATACCGGTGTAAAAGCAAAGGTAGAGCTGGCTGACTTTATAAGATTGAAAGGAGTACCTGCACAGTAGGTACCTGCTAGTAGAGCCACGGCTACTGTCAAAGAGATATTGTACCCACATAGTCTCGCAAACATGTCGGTACTCGGTAATTGCTCTGATCCTTTCAAGCTTTATTCCTCATCCTCAATCTAGAGGCAAGTCGTTACGTTTTGTAATATAATTTGTTTATCAGCGTCTACTGCCGCTACGTATTCGTGTGTTGGGTACGTCCGCGGGTGTCGGAGGAGGCCGGCGCGGGGCGCGGGGGCGGCGGCACCGACTCGCTCCACTCCGTCCGTCATACGACCGAGAGTCACGTGCGAGACCGCACATCGCGTCTTACGTAATTAAATCGAAACATCGATGCACAAATCGATCGCTACCCATCACTACCGGTGCGATTTTCCCGCGTATTTTATTCGGTTTTCTTTTTCTTCTCCCGCGTGAGTGAAGAGTGACTCGGGTTTTCCGTGTGTGTTCTGTGCAGACCTTGGATTTTTTGTGAACGAACGATACGGAACCGGTCAGCTGTGCAGCGGCGAGGTCGCTGGATACGAGGACGGTCGGTTCGTAATTTCATTCAAACCTTCATTCAATAATTCTAAATCTAAATACGTGCTAGAGATTTAATCTAGAATTTAATTAAGCTGAACACCATTTATCAAAATTGCTACTTTATTAAGTAGTGAAGCAAATTATTAAAATTTTACGTTCCGCTTAGTCCAAGTTATGCGAAGAGTTATGATGGGAAATCATAAACCGGTTGTTCGATTGCGCTAAATCGCTAGACAAGTGTTGAGAAGGTCATTACTCCCGTCGCGAGAGCTGCATGAGATGCTTAGTGCACGTGCGGTGATGCAGTCGACCGATGCTGGCTGGCTGGCTCATGATTTGTGGATCAAAAAGCAGCATTTTCTGCGCTAATAAAAAAAACTGACCATTTTGTATGGCGTTTTGGCTAAATGTAAACAGGCACTTTGATCAGTGATGATAAGATAAGTAACAGATTTATTAGCCTAATAATTATACTCAGGAAACAAAATATAATATTAATTTTGTGGCAGTGATGATCAGAAATGTCGATTTACGATCGAAAGAATATTCGTGTAGTAGTACGAATAGATAAGAATGTAACGCGGAAGGAAGTAAAAGAGTTTAAACAAAGAGTTTCATTGATCTGAGTCTAAACATTCCGTAAGGAAGGAGGCCGTGTGCTCTATGCCTTCCGACGAACATAGGTCATCAAATTTTGATGACGAAAATGAGTATAGTGCTTGAGATGGTGCTACATGGATGTTTTGGCATGACGACACTGACAGGGGGGCGCCACTGCAACATTGATCGATTGAATGATTGGATTGATTGCGTTAGTTCCGACCCTTGGCCACGTGCCAAAACATCCATGTTGCACTGTAACGTTGTGTGACCAGAAATCCACACGGCCTCATTGTCACTGACTGGACGGTTTTATAGTACCTAGCAATGTTTAGTGTCAAATCGCGGGAAAGTAAGGGTATACCTAGATAGCGCATAGCACTCCCACTTTCCTATCCTATCATATTACCGTATTGACATGACAGTATGAAATTCGATAGGAAGGAAGCAAGAAAAAAGTCAACAACATCATACAACTAGTATTTAAGTTAAATTCGTGTTCGTATTAATAATTTTATCATTGAATATTTTGCATTTTAATGAAAATTCCGTTCACTCATAGCCAAGATTAGTCATTGCCCTTTGGGTCCTCCGTAGGTACCTACAGTATAATGAGCTTCATTGAAGAAAAAATCTTAGATGGCGTCGATCATCATACTATCGCATTTGCACACTATCGCTGTCTTTACTTTACTCACACACGGCTGTACTGGTTGCAAAACAAGTAGGGTAAAGATACGGCCAGTTTACGTAAATATTGAATTCAACTGGAAAATAGACCATGAACCAATTGTATTTCACGTAAAACAATTGTTGTGCCCGATTGGCTAAATATAGTAGAATCATAAACTAAAGCAATCAATAGCCATACTCAAACACAAAATGTATAATGTTTAATTACAATAATATTACCAAATATAATCAACGATTACAAACCTACAAAATATAATGGCCAAACTATTGTTACCAAGTTTAATTTCAATTACTTACCATTTTTTGTGTAGCCGCAATTGAGTCAGTATTGAACTCATTCTCGGCCATTCTTCATCATGTATCATATCAAGATGGCCGTAAACCGGTAAAATTTGAGCTAGTTGGCGGCCGTATTTTTTATATGGCCGGCCGGGAATCGGTACCAATGAAACTAGTTTACGGCCACCCATAAATGCTAATCTTATGTAATCTGCATCATTATGTTGGCGTCAGATATTGGTGGCCGTAATCTGGTACTTTAATTGCAAAACTCAAACTGTTATTTTTTACTTATGTAGCGAAAATAAAACTAATTACAAAGGTATTGGAAATAAATGACGATGAAGTAAGATGAAATAATACCGGATTCCAGCCACATGGCGCGCGCGACCTGTTTGCCGGCCAGCCAAAATCTCGAAAGAAAATATGTTTTCACTAATTTAGTAAGCAAAGTCCTCAAGAACAAACATTTATCGACCTAAACTTCATATCGTATAAAGTCAAGTGAACATGGCATAATCTTTGTTTAAAAAATCTTCACCATGTACCTAGCTTTTTTCGTAAAAAAACCACACACATTGTCTATGACGATTATGAACGTTTTTTGACGGCTGTGAAGTTAAAATTGAAAGCAAACACAAAGTAAATTGTGTTTGTTCAACATTGCGTACCTATTTTTGAGGATAGTTCGTCTAATGACCGAAAAGGGGTGGTGGCCGGGTAACCGGTAGTTTTATCCTGATCAGTCTGGATAAATTTGCTCTCACGACGCAGCTCTTTCGCTTGATGCGCTCGAATACTCGTTTGGTTATACATTTAGTTACTTACTATTGTACGGTTTTCTGCTTGTAGTGTGTTGAATTGTCATTTTCTATCGATTGATCACTATTTATGGTGAAGCCAGACGAGCATAATTTTATGAGTCGTGAGTCGCAGTATTTCGGTCGCGTAATTTCTGCTGCTTTCGGTTTCATACAAAACTCCTGTTTCGTTCACACAGGGGGCGTCGCAAATTGAGTTGTCTTTTAGTATGAAATCGAATTACGCGACCGAAATTCTGCGACTCACAACTCACAAAATTACGCTCGTCTGGCTTCACCCTTAGATGGATCGACAAAAACATTAGGAAATGTCCTGCTTTTTTTGTTGACCCTATCAGCTGTCACTACAAGTACAAGACGCCATCTAAGATTTTTTTATTCAATGAATCGCATAAAAATGTACTTATTAAGAACCTACCATACCTATAGGTATCTAAAAGTAATTAATCTTGTCTTTAAAAATACACTAAAACCTGCTGAAAAAAATGGTTGAACGTAGAGCACACTCTACCTTTATACTTCAAAAATCTCATTCGATTTTATTAACTACCCAGGAATGTATTTGTACACATTGTACATTGTACCTACCTACCTACTTACATAATATTAAAGTCTTCACAAAATAAAAGGCCCGTTTTGACAGTTCACGCCCATGAAGTTTTAACCCCTAATGCGTAGGTAATAAAAGCCAACTGTTGCTTACAAGCAAAGCGTACAAGTTGCCTTGGAAAACCGCTTCTATTATCTACGCGTTAGGGGTTAAAACTTCATGGGCGTGAACTGTCAAAACACCTTATTTTGTGAATGGTAAAGTACCTAATTCCGAACCACGCACTAGCCACGTAAGTACACACGCACAAACCTACGTGGTTTTTTGTGGTTCTTGCAAATGAACATGTATATATTAAGGTTTATAATAAATAAATAAAAACCTATTCCTGTTTGCCTCCCGGTAAAACAATAATTGAGTAGGTAAATAAGTAGGACCTACAACTAAGGTAGATTACCGCATAGCAACCTCCTAATTACCTAATGAAGGACCTATGGTTATCGACCAACGCTCGCTGTCTAATTCAAACAAAAATAAATAATTATGCCATCATTACATTGATGACTATGATGATGACCCTTCGGCCGTAGAACTTTACACCAATTACAGAATATCCAGAAAGCCATGTTCCTTGTACTCAGACAGTTAAGTTGCCATCGTTGTTGACCCCATGCTTATTTTACCATAAATTAAGTCGGCGAAGGGAAAAAACTGTCAAGTGTGAATGGTCTCCCACGCAGTTCCGCATCATACTCGTACCACATCGCACAGGTCTACAAGTTATCTACATGAAAATAATGCAATAAAAGTCTTCTCTTGGTCCATTCTTAATTCCGTGCAAACAACAGTAATCAAGTGTAGGTTATATCTGTTTAGAAGATCACAATTTGGTCAGGTTTTCTCGCGAGAACCTGGAAATTAAATAATCATGAGGATGTTTTGTTGCTTTACCCGGAGAACTTGGAGGCCCTACACGTACTCCTGCGCAGGGGCCTGACGCTGCTCTGAGAAACGCACTTATATTGGATCGCTATCGCATCGTAACCACCCAAAATGGCGTCATTTGGTTTGGCGATTCTTTAGGAGCATACCAAATGACGCCATTTTGGGTGTTTACGATGCGATAGCGATCCAATATAAGTGCGTTTCTCAGAGCAGCATCGGGCCCCTGTAGGGTTATGGGATTCAAGTATTTCCGACGAACGTGAGCATCACTTCTACAACCTTTGCACCTTGTGCTCTAAAACCCCGTGTGGGAAATGGCGGGACTCTACATTAGTATTTATTATTTTTACTTAGGTTTTAGCCTTCCGCAGGTAAGTATGTCCGTCGTAAAAATTCAGAAGCCCAGATAGCGACTCCGACCGATAGGTAGAGGTAGAGACCCTGAAAAGTTATAGTTACCTATAGTAGGTGCAGCATTATAGGAAACTGGAAGAAATGGCATGATTTGAGAGAAACCTATTTCGCAGCAGTAGGTTGCATGGAGGAACATGATGATGATAATTATGTTTAACATGAAAACCATCAATAGTTTACTTGGAATTCTATTCCTCTCCTTATCGTCCCCTTATCTCTAAGTAAACTTTACGTAACATAGTATTTAGAGATTTGACTCGCCAGAGATAACTCTTATCTGTGCTGCGCCCTCCATTCCTGGGGATATGAAAAAACTTACAAAAATAAAGCACGTAGGGTACTGTATATTTCAGTTCAAATATAGTAGTAGAATTTGCGTTAATCTTGGTGGCTAGCTCTACCTACTGTTCTATTTAAATGTGTTATTTTGTTTTTGGTTTTCGTTTGGCGCCCAATCTGGGCCATTCCTTATCAACCAGTTCTTGCAGTCCAAGACTAAACTCACGTATGCGCGTTAAAAATTTAGGTCAACCGATCAGTAGCATGCGGCGACTCATTCAATCCTTACGATAACAGGCTATTGGGTGATAGTATTGTAAATAAACTACACGGGACGGAGTTTCCATTAATTTATTTTTAACTCTTGCTTGAAATTATGATTGTGGTGGTGTGCTGAAAACATAAAGACATAAAGTATGTATTCCATAAGTCATCCACATCCACATCTCTACTACGTATTTACATGAATATGAAAGCGAACTACCTACCTGCCTACATATTTCATTTCTATAATTGAAATGATCAAAAGCAGTTTGAATTTATCCATCTCGTAAAATGGATCCAATATGGTTTGCCATCGAATAGTCGACACATCAATGCAATAAAAAATAAAAGGCAAACGGAGGGAACATAAAATGGCAGTATTTTAAAATAACCCGATGAAAAAAGTATCGACAGACGATCCAGCGAAATGCGAACGTGTCTCATTCGCCCGTCGCAAAAAAACGACTGAAACTGAAAATCAATATAGGTAGTCTGCCGCATCAACAATCGTACTAATCTAATTGGAATTCACGGTGTATTTCTGAAAGCTGTACGTACATTTTCACTTTTCAAAAGCCAGCTTCACTGCACATCATTATGTTTTCATGATCTAGCGGTTTTAACAGTATAGAAGCGAAATCTACTCTGTGTCCCAGTCAATATGAGATAGGTCGGCAAATTCCCAATACGGTAGTAGTAGTATTGTATTTATTGCAAGCCGTAGTAAATTTTAATTCGCCTCATTTTCATGAGTCGAGCGTACTAATTGGCTTTATGAGTCATATCAACAGTAACTGTAATTAAATGCTGGCTGTTCCGTACGTATAGTCTGATGTGTTTAATGAAAATTGTTTCTATATAGGTATTTGGAATTGTGGTGCTGTGTAATCTCTTGTCGGTTTTAATATTATTTTGATCTCTTCATGATCGATAAGCGGTTTCCGCCTACTGCTAGGAATAGCCTGCTCTTTTTTGTCGTGCCTGTTTAAATTTTGGTCTTTTGACTGACCCGAAATTAGAAGGTATGATCATGGAAAAATCATACCGTGGAAAAAATAAAGGTTTCTGGTGAGTTCTTTCTTAACGTGAACGAGTGAGAGTGAGTGAGAGTTCAATGCTCGCTGCTCTACAACGCGTCAAAGTCTGAATCAAAATGAGCATTAAGCGAGCAAAACATCTTGTTTACAAACATTCAAGGAGAAACTAAATCAGGATTTTCCTGAAGCCGTTAGGCGGGACGGGCGTAAGGACGATCCTAAGGGACTCCGCCCTTGACCCCAACTCGGTTCACTCAACCCAGTTCTGGATTACCTAAATGGTATTTGTACCTCTTATCAAACTTTTCGAGTAACCTAATTTTACGATAGAAGGGTTGATGACTTGCTATACAGTATAAATAAAGTGACGCGCTTCAAGAAATATGTCGTGGCGAAACCGCAATTTCAATTCAATTGAGGAAAAGACTCTCCAAACCTAAACGTGTTTCTGAAAAGCCGGCCAGGCTAGTAGAGGGTCACACAAAAAATACCCCTAGAAAGTTCCGGACTACCAAAACGTGACGTTCCCTGTGCTGCGGGACGGGACGTTCTCCGATCGATGGAACGCGCGCTCCCTACGAAGACGCCGCAGCATAGACTGGCGGTTTATTTGGATATAACCACGTCTAACGGCATTTAGTGAATTTTTTTGACATCGGGTTTCTTTAGACCAATTAGACCCTCCGTTCCCCCCCCCCCCACCCTTTTCCCCAAAACGTGTCCCGGTCTGCGGTTTTATTTGTTTTTTTCCGAATTTTGGAAAATGCTGAAATACGTAACTCATTATTTTTGCCGTACTCAATCCACACGAAATTTCGTGCAAATATGTCTAAAGAATAAAAAGTTTCACACAAACTGTCATCCCCTATTTCACCCCATTGGGGGTTAAATTTTGAAAAATCCTTTCTTATTAGATGCCTACGTCATAAGAGGAATACGTGTGCGAAGTTTTAAGTTTGTAGCCCCAAGAGTTTGGCGTGTTTGATACATCAGGCGGAACGTGACACTTTTTCGTGCGTGCAGCCGGCATCTCAGTCAACGTCTGTGCTGCGACCTGAAAGTCGTGAACGAATACTCGAAGCTCGCCATTGTACAAGCCATTATATCATATTTTGTTAACTTTTTTTTGTGTGCAATAAAGAAATTATGAATACTCGGACGACGGTAGATTAGGTCTTTGTTTTGTAGGTAAATGTGTGAACTTCAATTCGCCTCTTAGATATGTTGTAGAGAATTTAATGTTGTTTATTTTTGCCATGGACAGTTTTCTTTTATCTCTAATAGTTTCGGAGAAACATTGGAAAAACCGCAGATTGGGGCACGTTTTGGTGGAAATGGGGATGAAGGGAGGGAAGGAGGGGTTGACACTGGACAGAATCATGTTCAGCGGGGTCTAATTAGTCTAAAACAGTCCTGTGTCAAAAAAAACAATACTTGCCGTTAGCCGTTGAAAGCAGAAGCAATTTGAGAAATAACCGCCAGTCTAGCATGCCTGCCCCGCAAGTCTTCACTCTCTAAAAAAACCATGTGCACTTACGTGCTAAAATTTTCCCTTTCGTGTTTACACTTGCCACGTGTCAGCAAGGAGCTGGCTCCGCTGCCAAGCCTCGGTGAAATATATCCGCGAGGGACCACGCGTAGACGTACGCCAGACGTGGGGCCCTTGAACTTCGGGCCGGGTAGTGAGTCGGGAATTACTCGTCCCTCTTGCGGATAAATGTTCGTGATTGCGGACCGCAACCCCTGCGGTGCCCAAGCCGGTCACGGAATCCCCGGGACAGATGGCTATCGTATTTGTAGGAAATAAAAGCGGCTTTTGGCCGGAGGTGCTACGGTTGTTTCAGTATCTGTTATGAAAGAAACGCGGCGATCTGAAAACGACCCAATTACCTACCACAACAAAAATGCACGCGTCTCCACTCTCTACGTTACGGACAAAGAGTGTCTCTGATATTGCAATGGTAAATAACCGGCCAAGTGCGAGTCGAACTCGCGCACGAAGGGTTCCGTACTAATTTCTATAAAAATTTGCATAAAAAACACGTTTGTTGTATGGGAGCCCCCTTAAATATTTATTTTATTCTGTATTTTAGTATTTGTTGTTGTAGCGGCAACATAAATACATCATCTGTGAATATTTCAACTGTTCATGAGATACAGCCTGGTGACAGACAGACAGACGGACGGACAGCGAAGTCTCAGTAATAGGGTCCAGTTTGGCACCCTTGCGGTACGGAACCCTAAAAAAAACAACGATCTGAAATAATCCTGAAAACTAAATCAAAACACCCGACCTTCCTAAAGCCTGACAAAGTTAAATCGATGTCTTCACCTTTTAACTTTTATCTCATCTGATAAGTTCCAACTCGAAGTGAAGCGGTGATCATTTCTTCAGTTACGAGACTCCTTTGCCCTCGTCTCATCGGATTTTAACTTCAGCATTTGATTTTTCCGTTATTATAAATCAATAAACACAGTCTTTCCCTTACTTTATAAACATTTATCTTTTTGGATTACGTAATAAACGTCGTACAAACACATGGAACAAAATTGTCCACAAACAAACTACCATTATTCACGAGTTTATTGCTCTCTTTAGCGACCTACCATTCATTCATACCCCGACCTAAGTCAACACGAACTATCGCCCCTCCCTGCGTTGATGTCAACCGTTTTATCTTACTAACCGGGTATAACCGAGTACTGCGATAACTCGATCTCTACCCGGATTCCCAGGGGACGCATTCCGGGTAAAACTTACCAGTTGTTGTTCCGGAGGCTACTTAGCTGATTGGATAGAGGACATTTAAACTAAGTGAGATTTCTACCTATTCGGTCAGGTAATGCTCGGCTACTATATTGCAAGATCTGTACGATGAAGAAGCGACGAGACCGACTGAAAATATAAGTAATGTGAAATAGTACTGAGTAGGTTAATCTAGATTTAAGCTAGTATTAGCATTTCTATTAAAACTAATGTTTGTCTAATTGTTTCCAGGTCTTACAAGACATCAAGGTAAATACACACACAATAAGTTGTCTTGTATCTTTCTTGTGAATGTGGCTGTATATTATTTTTCTTTTTCTTTGCAACTTAATTTTCCTGTCCGTATTTTAGATCACTTGTTAACACCGCACGGTTCGTATGCACGATTGTTCGTTATATAATACCTGATCAATTAAACAGTTGGATACATCTCTCGCTAACACTCGCCCTGCGTCATACTTCAGGGAATGGTCTACTGTTTTATATTACAGTATTCTACTGTGATATAATTTTATGCTTATTCAAATTTTTGTACTAAAAATCTAAATAACCTGCCCTCCTAGACAAGATGCAAAACGCAATTATCGTTCGCACGAAACGGTAAGAATATGTATGCGATTTGACAATTAGTCACGCTACGCTGGCGTCACCAAATGTCAAATCGCATACATTTTGAGTTTTCGTTTCTATTCGTTTTCGTAGCGTTATTAACTTTGTCTAGGCGTGCTGACCTAACAATAACAATTGCAGCGTCTTTTGTCTCAATATTTTAAGTTAACAAATTCTAATATGTTGTTTACTGTTGTGGGTTATCCACAGACTAACCAACATTAGTATATTCGGGCCTATTCTTGCATGCATTCAGTTGCACCAAATGCAATGGCAGCACATAAGTATCTCAACATGTCTCAACTATCTCAGCCGCCAAAATGTTATGTGTAGACACTCTTCTAATAACTAATTACACAAAGTGTCGCATATTTTTAACCGACTTCAAAAAAGGAGGGGGTTGTCATTTCGGTTGTATGTTTTTTTTTTGTGTTTTTTTTTTATGTTTGTTACATCGAAACGTACTATTTAAGAACTGATTTCAAAAATTATTTCTTCTTTCGAATGGTCAATCCAATAGTATGGTCCCATTTTTTTAAATCAGGAATCGGTCCGTAGTCAGATGGACTTCACCGTTAGGAGACAGATTTTGTAGGTCGTTTTCGGGTTCATAGACGACATTTGTATACTGAGTGGGGAGGACTAAGTAATAGGTCATGAAGTCGGGTTTTTTTAGTTTTTTAAACTTGGTGAATTATCTAACAAACAATCCTATACAGTGTGGTAGTGGCACACTTGTGTCCACTTATTTGCGTGACATGCAAAAAATCCCACGTTCTAGATCCAAAGACACAGGATTCCTAGTGTGGTGCCAGAAATAATGTATGTCTGACTGTCTATATACAAAAGTTTACGTTAGGGGGATAGAAGATTTACCCGACATACTAAATAGATTTACTCTTGATGCTCCCTAACAAATTCTTCTGGCAAAATGTATTTAAAAGGTACCTAATGCAAGAACAATTTTCGTACATAAGTAAGACACATGACATCCTGCGAGGTTCGATACGTCGGGCGGGCGGGGGCGGGTCGATGGGCGGGCGGGGGTCACTGACCCCTCTGGGCGGAATTCGTCGGCCGCCCTGCGCAGTGTACCCTCCTTTGACTTATTTATGAAAGGCCCTTGTACTTTACCGTACTAATGAAATTTCCTTGAAAGCCTTATTATTGCATTAAACTTGCGTGGGATGAAACGCGACATTTGGTAACGCGCGAAAAGACAATAAGTAGTCCTTTTTCAAAAGTCAAGCAATCGCCAAACGGGACCCTACTATGCGAGTTGTAGACCGAAAGGTAAGCTAACTTAGCTTAACTCGCACAGCTGAAGCAGTTTTTCATACTACAGCATAGTTTGTATCGCATCTGCAAACATGTGCATGTGTCACTGACGCAGTGTCAGCTATGCGAGCTAAGTTCAAGCTTAGCTCTCTGGTCTGCAATCCGCATTATCAAGCCTCTGCTCTGTCCGTTTGTCTGTCTATCCGTCCGGGCTTTATCTCATGAATTGTAACAGCTAGAAGGTTATTTTTTTCAAAGAATGTGTATTTTTAGCCGACTTCACAAAAGGAGGAGGTTTACAATTCGTCGGGATATTTTTAGGGTTCCGTACCCGAAGGGTGCCAAACGGGACCCTATTACTGAGACTTCGCTGTCCGTCTGTCCGTCCGTCCGTCCGTCCGTCCGTCCGTCCGTCCGTCCGTCCGTGCGTGCGTCTGTCTGTCACCAGGCTGTATCTCATGAACCGTGGTAGCTAGACAGTTGAAATTTTCACAGATGATGTATTTCTGTTGCCGCTATAACAACAAATACTAAAAATCAAAAGAAATTTAATATTAAGGAGGGCTCCCATACAACAAACGTGATTTTTTTGCTCATTTTTGCTCGATATTGATAATGGTAGCAGGTAGACGCTTAAAATGTTCACAATATATTGAGTATATTATTTACTTAAAAAATAAATAATTAAATTAAAATTAAATTATTATTTAGGGGGGGCTCCCATACATTTTTTTTTGCGGTTTTTTATAGATAATGGCACGGAACCCTTCGTGCGCGAGTCCGACTCGCACTTGGCCGGTTTTTTTTTTTATGTATGTACACCGATTACGCCTAGGCGGATGGACCGATTTGGAAAAATATTTTTTGTTTGAAAGGGTTTACCTTCCCATTGGTCCCATTAACACCAGGTCAGGATCTGATGATGGGATCCTGGAGAAATCGAGGGAACTCTTCAAATATTATAGGCAGACCTATAGGGATTTTTGTGTTTTTCATAATAACTCGTGCAAATGCACATGGTAAGTATAATATTGTAATGCGGAACTGATGATGAAGACCACACATGGCCACCAGAACTGCTCAATACTATACTAGGTACAAATACAATCTACTATGCGTGGCTGAGGGGCAACGCATAGCCTAAACCGGTGGACCCTAGAGCCATGAAACTTTGTGCAGGGGTTCCATATGTAGCGTAGGGTAGCACTGAGATGGGATTTTTCGAAATTAATTCCCCAGGAGGGGGGGAATAGGGGGTTACAGTTTGCATTAAACTCAAAAAGCACTTGACATTGGTTTCTAATCAAATAGGGTTTGTGGAAGTCGGTTTTTTTTAAGTTTTACTTTTTGCTTCATTGTTATCGCTGCGGAACAAAATAGTGATTTTATAAATTGAACTGGTCACCTGTACCTAGGTATGTTGTGTCTAACGCTAAATTAGATTAAATTGATAAGACCGACCTGTAAGTGCTTCCAATCCATTTACTGACCCATTAGTCGTATTAGGTAAATTTATCAAGGCTACCTACGACGTCGCTCGTTTTTCTACATCTACATTGCGTGTATTACATTAAAACAGAAGAGCTGTTTATGGAAGTTAGGGGTTCTAAGTACTTTCTTCAAGGGGGTTCTAAGTTTTGTCAGCTATATTATGTACTAACTGACCCGGCAGACTTCGTACTGCCTCAATTTAATATGAACTTTATTGTATAGCAATAAAGTTCAAATTGACTCTAGAAAACGTTTGTATGGGAAATAGAAAAGGGCTGTTTTTAGGGTTTTCCCGGAAACTATTCGATTTTTTCTCGCCTTTTAAACCTTCCCTAGACCTCCACGAACATTTCAAGACTAAGATAAGATAAATCCGTTCAGCCGTTCTCGAGTTTTAGTGAGACTAACGAACAGCAATTCATTTTTATATATATAGATTAGGTAAACACATTGTGTGGTGATGGACTAGGCCTCTGTCGCGTGAATTGTCCAGCAAAATGCCCATCTAAAAGTTATTCCAGCCGTTTGAGATACTTCCTGAATCCACAAAAAATATATGTTATAAAACCGTCCCTTGGCTAAAAATTTAGTGTTTGAAATTGCATTGCATTAGAAACTATATGAAAAAAATATATCTAATTATTTTTTACCTAAAACGAGTTATTCCAGGAGTTCTACATACAACAAGGGACGCTGGCATGGTTGATGTGTAAAAATCGGTAATCAAAATATATAAAAATGTAGTGTTTAACATTTTAGAAAGCATTAGCGGTTTTTGTGTAATTTGCAAAAAAGCATTTGTCACACTTTTTGCGCGGACGTAAGTGTCGCGCTGCAGTTTACGCCATTATATTTATATACTTTATTTTATCATTTTACATTTACGATTTTTTTTAAATTTTCACCACCGCAAACCCAGTTGCTAATTTTAGCGTTACCAGGCGCCATAAATGATGCCAAATGCGCAACTGAGCCTTTGCCACTCCCCGAGGGAAAAGGCGTGAATTGTCGCTATTTTTTAACCGACTTCCGACCTAGAGCCATGAAACTTTGTACAAAGGTTCCTTAGTAGCGTGAGGTAGCACTGAGATGGGATTTGACAAAATTAAGTCCCCAAGGGGGGGGGGGGGGGCGATAAGGGGTTACACTTTGTATTAAACTCAATCTAATCAAATAGGGTTTGTGGAAGTCGGTTTTTTCTAAAGTTTACTTTTTGTTTCAATTATACTATGTTTTGTTTATATTATGAGATGTTACCGCAGACTACGCCAGAGAACACAATCCGTATCTACTGTCATGCCTACCTACCTATACAATTTACAGCATTCGATAATAATTTCAGCGCCATAAAATCCATATCTCTGTCACACTCGCACAACAATGGCCACCGGGGACTCTATTTACAAAACACGTGGTGCGGTCTGGCAACGCCGCGTGCGCCGGCGTACAAAGAGGACACACTGTCCTCTGTCCCTTTCCCTTCCTATCCTATCGTCATAGTACTATCGGTATTTGTAGAACTTTGAGGTATCGATGGTGTGCCCTCTGATTGAGCAGCGTTTTCCATATAACGGGGAACGTCTACCACATTACTATTAGGCTATATCAGATATACCCTAAACATGTAGAGAGCTAAAGATTATACTCATGGATGGGTCCTAACACTTCTACACATCTTCTACATTATATTATATCTTTAGCTCTACATGTTTAGCGTAGTCTATGATGACGTCAGACGGATAGTCATGGAAAACGGATTATTATAAATTTCCTTAGCCCATCTCTAAGATCACACTAAGTAGTCTAGAACCCTACGCTTATTTCTTCCTGTACCTATTACCATACCAGTAATCCAAAAGCTCGCTACACACTTCACTTCGCGCGCGACGCGAAGCCGCGAAACATGAGTGTGAACGCGTTCGCATATTATTCGCGTCGCGGTTCCCGTCGCCGCCGTTCCTGCAACTTGCCGGTTTTTGGGCCCACGTGAAATGATCTCGCAAAGCGCGAACACGACAGCGCTCCACGTTCGCGGGCGGGCCAGTTGCTCACTAGTTGCCCACGGACGGTTGAGTTTCTGCGAATTATGCGACGACGTGTAAAATAAGATGGGAATGGAAGAACGAACTGGAATTGACATTTATAGACTTTCCCATACTGGGTGGCAGAGGCACAATTGTGCCCACGTTTGGCCTGTTATTCAATACGCTATCGCCGTAGCGAAGGTTTCCTCACGATGTATGCCATCACCGTATGTTAGTGCTTATAATTTGGCAAGAAATGCTATTAACAAAATTATGTCAACATATTAGCGCACTACAGCGTGTTTTAGTAGAAAAACTAAATATTGGCGTAATTATAAATTGCCATGCCAACGCGCAAAGTACTGCAGCAGCAGTTGCGGTGTTCGCCGTCCATTCTAGTCGAGATCGCGAACTAGACTGTGAAGGTTGCGAATGTGGACTACAAGTTTCGCGCGCGCGACCGATATTCCCGTGCGTGTCTGAAGGGGCTAAACAGTTTGATGATCGGACTACTGATAAGACAGGATTATTTTAATAGACACAAACTAGAAAATACAGAAGTGTAACGGAGAACATATAAAATTGATTCTTCAGATCAGCTCAAGACAAAATATATTAATTTCTAGAGTACATCGTGACATCGTCATAATAATTTGGACAATGGCCTGCACGGATGTTTGGGAAATAACAGACAATTTAATCGCGTCAGTTGATATAATCGTGATGATATTTAATAAACATTAGAGCGATTATGGCCTGTTTAATGATATTGATAAGTAACAATAGAATATGATAGGAATGTTTCTAATATCTGTACCAAGTATATATAGCTATCAATGCAAGCTAATGTCGTCTTAGAAAAATGCAATGGATATATGAACACCATAGTGCCTGTGCCACCTCTTACGGGACAATTCGTAATTGTCTAAGAGTGGGCATTCCATCCACATCTCAGACATACAGAGTTTTAATTTTTAATCCCCTTAAAATTGGTGTTTTATTATAGTATTTCAAGTTGACGATTAATTGTCCAATCCGAGCGCGATCGTTTCACACGAGCTATCTAAATGCAATCAGGGTTGTGTCAAAACAAAAGATACAGAACAGAATAGAGCTACAGAATAAGCCATTATTCCGTCTCTTTCATGACGTCACAATTCACATACACAACCAAAACAAAACGTACTTTATTCAGACCAGAATCTGCTGTTTTACGACCCTCCTGAATTATTTATGAGCTTCACTTTTTAATCTTTCACTTTTTATTTGGTTGGTTTGGAATTCAAATAGGTACTTTACAGTATTTTTATGTCGATTTTGACCTTCCAACATCCACATTGTCCTACCTAATCTACTTACCTGATGTACCCACGTTTCCGTTCGTGTCCTATAATATGGCTAACTAAAGTAGTAAGTAGGTAATTCTATCTGGAACCCTATATGTAGACTAGAACCAAGACAATCTTTGTTAAGGCTCTGGGGGTTGCCAGATTTTTTCATGGTTTGGGCGTGGCCTAGCTTTTCCCGCCGCGCAGCCATGCCTCACTCCGCATCACGAGATCGCGACGCCGGAAACCAAAGTTTCAGAACAACGGTATGCTAGTGCGTGTCAATGATAATTATGAGATTATGATCTAGATACATGTACCTACCCCACCTACACATCAGATTTTATTGTTTATGTATGTACCTGACTACCTGTCTCTTGAAATGTAAACCTCACTTGTTCATAATTGACTTTTTACATAGTGAAATCTTCAATTGACTTAATTATTAAATCAAAATTTTTGTTTAATTTTATGTATAGCTGTGGATTTTTGTTCAATAAATAAATAAAACATGTATGGACGTACCTATCGTTCAAATTAAAATATATCAAAGCATTACGCCCCGTTTCCATTTAGGAAGACAGTCTGAATTCTATATAACCTATTTGATCTACTAACTGCTATGCGTATTACCGAGTGATGTTTTATTGTAATATGACGCTTTTTCAACCGACTTCAAAAAAAGGAGGAGGTTCTCAATTCGACCCGTATGTTTTTGAAGTAAAACTTCTTGGGGCACGGGGGTAAAATTTATTTAACCTCTCAACTGTGGGTTATTCATATATTTGCTTTTCAATTGCTACTAGCCGGCTGCTATCACGAGTGGCTAAGAAATGTAACGGAAATTGGAATCGGTGACGTCAGGGTCGGCTGAAGACTTTTAAAACCGCAACTATTTTCAATACGGTTTTTAACTAATCAGATAAGATAATAATACATTCGTACAATAAAGAATGTTAATTAGTGAGAGAAAAACCTGATGAAACGTTAACAAATAAAAATTATTTTAAGCATTCTTCCACGAGTTCTTGATTTCCGGTATGGCCAAAACCAGTGACGTGACCAAAAACTACTTCGTTCAACCTCTTTGTTGGAACCGGAACTTATGTTTGACAGTTGTGCGATGCGATCCATACAGTTTGTAAGAAAAGAGTTTCATCAATGTCACACGGGTCGATATGGATTTCTAAAATGATGAACGAATCGTTTTGTGGCCGGTAACTATGGAATAGGTACCTAAAACGCGCTGCGTAGTCGCGCAACGGGCAGCTAGTAATCGCATAAAGTCACTTAGAATCATCCAAATGTGATATTTAGTTTTCAAGCAAATTCCGATGTGATGGATGGCTGCATTAAGACTTCTTGAAAACAATAAGTAGGTACCTAGAACTGTTCTAAAGCCACTTTTTATTATATAGTGCAGTTCAAGTCACAAATTAGCAGTTTAGCTACTAAGTACGTGTTATACCTACCTATTTAATGTTTATCTGTAGTAAACGGCCAAAGCGAGGTCTACAGCTTACAGAGCCATAAGTTAAATGGCTTATTGTTTCGCTTACTTGTTTGTATGTAATTTTTGTAATACATATTTTAAAGTTGAATTGTTGTTATAACTGTTGAAATTATACGATTTTGATTTTAATAAGCTTTTGTAATTTTAAAGTTAATGCTTCATGCCAGTCAATAATGTTGAAGTAAAATATCAAAATCGAGGTATGTCGTATGGCGGACTAAGGAAATGTCAAGAATAAAATTAAATAAGAGTTACGTCATCGCTTCGCGATGAAGTAACCCTAAAGAATCCTAGCAAAGTAGGTATGTATAGGTTAGCGGGGGTAGCATAAGGCACGCCAGTCACCCCAGCCACGCATTTTGTCACAATTTAATGTCATATCATAATGAATGCGCGCTATTTTATGGAGAAACATCATTGAGACGCGAAAGGAGTTGGCAATTTGGCAAAATGACTGCCCCAGACATGTACAAAGACTTCTCAACAGCCAATTAATAGCATTTAAATATTCTCTCATAAATTACTGCGTCTTTAGTTAGTTTGTAGAACTTGAAGGAAATGATTAAATAATTAAGAGTTGTCACTTCATACTCTATGATTCCGCCATTGATTAGTGACTTTTGCCATCGTTAAAAATAACATGCAACATAATTGCCAATTGCCAACTAGCAAAACTGTTGAAAACAGGAGGTTTCCAGAGGAGTGGCTAGATGGCGTTATGTTGCATGTTATTGCAAAATGGTGCTTATTTCTAGCGACGGCAAAGGTCACGGAATCATATTGGAATCACGGAGTATTGAGTAACAACTCTTATTTACCTATATTTAATTATTTTTTTCTTCAAGTTCTACAAACTAAATACAGACGCAGTAAATTAAATTTATGAATGAATATTTAAATGCTATTGGCTGTTGAGAAGTCTTTGTACATGTCTGGGGCAGTCGTCCATATATTGATTTAGCCATCTTCTTTGTCATTTATCTGCGCGACTGAGGTGAGTGGCAAGCCTTATGGTAGCCCCATGGCAGGTACACATTAACTTGGAATAGTTGAAAATACGTACTCGATCAATTAAATAAAGGGACTGGGCACAGAGACAAGCAAAGCAATGCATACATTTGAGCGAGACGACTTAAAGACGTGACGTCAGATGGTATATAATCTGAGCGAGATGCAAATAGTAGTGACACTATTGAATGAGTTAAGTATATCACCACGAGCGCGAAATTGTAGATAAGGAATGGTGGGAAATAAATGACATGACGTATTAAAAGTAAGTACAAGTATAAAATAATTTCAAATAATCGGACGTCTGAAACATAAAAGTAACTTGAAGCAGAGATTGGATCTCAAATTTGGAAATTTAAATCTCTTTTAGTATAGGTAGGTATAGGTGTATAGTATAGGTACCACTTAATGATCTAGCTACAGAAGTTTTACTTCTAACACGTGTACGGTGCTACACGCGTATTTTTTTTTTTTTTTTTTTTTTTCTATGTTTGTTACGCGATTGCTCCGCCAATTATGAACCGATTTGAACAAATCTTTTTTCGGCGTATAGGTAATATCTCAAGGGTGGTCCCATTGACACCAGGTCAGGATCTGATGATGGGATCCTGGAGAAATCGAGAGAACTCTTCAAATATTATAGGCAGACCTATAGTGATTTTTGTGTTTTTCATAATAACTCGTGCAAATGCACATGGTAAGCATAATATTGTGATGCGGAACTGCTGATGAAGACCACATATGGCCACCAGATCTGCTCAATACTAGGTACAAATACAATGCGTGGCTGACGGGCAGGCAACGCATAGCCTAAACCGGTGGACCTAGAGCCATGAAACTTTGTACAGGGGTTCCTTAGTCGCGTGGGGTAGCACTGATATAGCATTTGACAAAATTAATTCCCCAAGGGAGGGGGGGATAAGGGGTTACAGTTAGTATTAAACTCAATCTAATCAAATAGGGTTTGTGGAAGTCGGTTTTTTCTAAAGTTTACTTTTTGTTTCAATTATTAGGAAAACATCTTGGATATAGGTAAACTTTGCGTCACATAAAATAACCGGCCAAGTGCGAGTCGGACTCGCGCATGAAGGGTTCCGTACTATTATCTATAAAAAACCCAAAAAAAAACACGTTAGTTGTATGGGAGCCCCCCTTAATATTAAATTTCTTTTGTTTTTTAGTATTTGTTGTTATAGCGGCAACAGAAATACATCATCTGTGAAAATTTCAACTGTCTAGCTACCACGGTTTATGAGATACAGCCTGGTGACAGACGGACAGCGAAGTCTTAGTAATAGGGTCCCGTTTTGCACCCTTCGGGTACCGAACCCTAAAAACGCTGGAGGCGATGGAGCGGTGCATGGCAATAGCTTCCTTATATGTATGGGTACACTGGTGTAATTTGCGGAAAAGAATGTGGTAATATGCATGGCAATAGCGTCCTTACCTGCATGGACAAATTGGCGTAAATCGCCTACCACTGCAGCGTTCTTTTTAGATGATTATATCTATATTCATAAGGATGAGCAACTTATGATATGTGCTAAGAGAGTTCATGACTGGTTACCTAGAACTAACATGTGACAATGTTTCCGTTTGGTAGGTAGTTGTTTCCGTTAGGTAGTAGGTATTCATGAATTTCGATGGTTTTCTCATAGAATTTTCCACACAAAATTAGATACTTTTTCTCAGAGCATAGAGTTTACTTTTACATGAGCATAAAACTATCGAATGTCAAAACGAATGAAACCACTCACGCAGCTCACGCTTCACGACTACCTCGATTATCGATTGTTTTAGGATTATTCGAATACTTTGAATGATTTCTACAATCGAGTGGCTTAGCGATTGTTATTCACAATCGTGCAACAGAGTGGCAAGTATAAGTTGGCGTTCCTGTGGCGGCGCCTCCTACACACTTTTATCGCCGCCGACAAAAAGTCGCCGCCATCTTGAACATTTTCGTTACTGGTCTGATTTGCTTCAAAATCGATACCTGAAGATCTGGTTGGAGTCCAATTATGATTCTAAAGTCAGACTTTGAGAAAAGTCGCCGCCATATTGATCTTTTTTGTTCTGTACTAGGCCGATTTGGTTCAAGATCGATTCTAAGGATGCGGTTGGAGTCCAATCATGATTCTGTAGTCAGATTTAGAAAAAAGTTGCCGCCATCTTGAACTTTTTGTAACTATAGTCTATTCGTGATAAGAATGAAGTGGAGTCATCACTGTCCGGCGGCTTAGCCAAGCCACAGATTAATAATGGCCACGCCCCGTAACCAATCAAATCGTTTCCTCTTATCAAGCCAAGTTCACAGTGACCGGTTGAAGGCAAACTTTCAAACGCGACGGTTGTGTCCTGTCCATTTTAATTTTAATTTCACAACATTCTAATCACGAATAGACTGTAGACGGATTTGTTTCAAAATCGATATCTAGGAATGCGGTTAGAGTCGAATCATAATTTTGAAGTCAGATTTTGAAAAAAGTCACCGCCATCTTGAACTTTTTAGTTATTGGTCTGATTTGCTTCAAAATCGATATCTAAGGATGCGGTTGGAGTATATTCATGATTCTGAAGTCAGATTTTGAAGTTTTGTGCCGCACCGGCTTCAAACTGGTATTTTAAGCCCCGCTATAGCTATTGCTATGTGATATCAAATTTAAATTTTGCAATATGGGTATGGTTTTCGAGGTATTTTGGGGTTCTAGTGACGAATTAGGGGTCCATTTTGCATTTCAAAATGGCTGCCGCGCCAAATTTCTGTTTTGCAATAAGGGTATGGTTTTCGAGGTATTTTGGGGTTCTAGTGACGAATATAGAGTCCATTTTGCATTTCAAGATGGCCACCGCGCCTAATTTAAATTTTGTAATGTGGGTATGGTTTTCGCGGTATTTTGGGGTTCTAGTGACGAATTAGGGGTCCATTTTGCATTTCAAGATGGCTGCCGCGCCAAATTTCTGTTTGCAATATGGGTATGGTTTTCGAGGTATTTTGGGGTTCTAGTGACGAATATAGAGTCCATTTTGCATTTCAAGATGGCCACCGCGCCAAATTTAAATTTTGCAATATGGGTATGGTTTTCGAGGTATTTTAGGGTTCTAGTGACGAATATACAGTCCATTTTGCATTTCAAGATGGCCGCTGCGCCAAATTTCTATTTTCAATATGGGTATGGTTTTCGAGGTATTTTAGGGTTCTAGTGACGAATTAGGGGTCCATTTTGCATTTCAAGATGGCTGCCGCGCCAAATTTCTGTTTTGCAATATGGGTATGGTTTTCGAGGTATTTTAGGGTTCTAGTGACGAATTAGGGGTCCAATTTGCATTTCAAGATGGCCACCGCGCCAAATTTCTAATTTGCAATATGGGTATGGTTTTTGAGGTATTTTGGGGTTCTAGTGACGAATATAGAGTCCATTTTGCATTTCAAGATGGCCACCGCGCCTAATTTAAATTTTGCAATATGGGTATGGTTTTCGAGGTATTTTAGGGTTCTCGTGACAAATATACAGTCCATTTTGCATTTCAAGATGGCCGCTGCGCCAAATTTCTATTTTGCAATATGGGTATGGTTTTCGAAATATTTTGGGGTTCTAGTGACGAATTAGGGGTCCATTTTGCATTTCAAGATGGCTGCCGCGCCAAATTTCTGTTTTGCAATATGGGTATGGTTTTCGAGGTATTTTAGGGTTCTAGTGACGAATTAGGGGTCCATTTTGCATTTCAAGATGGCCACCGCGCCAAATTTCTAATTTGCAATATGGGTATGGTTTTCGAGGTATTTTGGGGTTCTAGTGACGAATATAGAGTCCATTTTGCATTTCAAGATGGCCACCGCGCCTAATTTAAATTTTGCAATATGGGTATGGTTTTCGAAGTATTTTAGGGTTCTCGTGACGAATATACAGTCCATTTTGCATTTCAAGATGGCCGCTGCGCCAAATTTCTATTTTGCAATATGGGTATGGTTTTCGAGGTATTTTAGGGTTCTAGTGACGAACGAATTCGCGTTTATTCCCAGTAGTACACACCCCGCCGTCCACACTGTTACGGTATGGAAAAAAAAATCCCATACGGTAACAGTGTTGACGTAGGTATGGGACTTTTTATTCCCCAGTAGTTCCGTTGGTTGCAGTTCATTGCGTGTTGAAAAATTGTGTCGATTTTGAAGAAAATCGGTTCAGTAACAAAAAAGTTCAAGATGGCGGCGACTTTTTTGATATTTGACTTCAGAATCATGATTGGACTCCAACCGGATCCTCAGATATCGATTTTGAAGCAAATCGGTTGAGTAACAAAAAAGTTCAAGATGGCGGCGACTTTTTTTAATATTTGACTTCAGAATCATGATTGTACTCCAACCGCATTCTCAGATATCGATTTTGAAGCAAATCGGTTCAGAAACAAAAAAGTTCAAGATGGCGGCGACTTTTTTAATATTCGACTTCAGAATCATGATTGGACTCCAACCGCATCCTCAGATATCGATTTTGAAGCAAATCAGTTCAGTAACAAAAAAGTTCAAGATGGCGGCGACTTTTTTGATATTTGACTTCAGAATCATGATTGGACTCCAACCG
Organism: Argyresthia albistria; assembly: GCA_963457715.1. Taxonomy (NCBI): domain Eukaryota; kingdom Metazoa; phylum Arthropoda; class Insecta; order Lepidoptera; family Argyresthiidae; genus Argyresthia; species Argyresthia albistria. Next base: position 10,130,809 of record OY735256.1, on the reverse strand, counting down.
GATCCTCAGATATCGATTTTGAAGCAAATCGGTTGAGTAACAAAAAAGTTCAAGATGGCGGCGACTTTTTTTAATATTTGACTTCAGAATCATGATTGTACTCCAACCGCATCCTCAGATATCGATTTTGAAGCAAATTGATTCAGAAACAAAAAAGTTCAAGATGGCGGTGACTTTTTTAATATTTGACTTCAGAATCATATTTGGATTCCAACCGCATCCTCAGATATCGATTTTGAAGCAAATCGGTTGAGTGACAAAAAGTTCAAGATGGCGGCGACTTTTTTTAATATTTGACTTCAGAATCATGATTGTACTCCAACCGCATCCTCTGATATCGATTTTGAAGCAAATCGGTTCAGTAACAAAAAAGTTCAAGATGGCGGCGACTTTTTTGATATTTGACTTCAGAATCATGATTGGACTCCAACCGGATCCTCAGATATCGATTTTGAAGCAAATCGGTTCGGTAACAAAATAGTTCAAGTTGGCGGCGACTTTTTTAATATTTGACTTCAGAATCATGCTTGGACTCCAACCGGATCCTCAGACATCGATTTTGAAGCAAATCGGTTGAGTAACAAAAAAGTTCAAGATGGCGGCGACTTTTTTTAATATTTGACTTCAGAATCATGATTGTACTCCAACCGCATCCTCAGATATCGATTTTGAAGCAAATTGGTTCAGTAACAAAAAAGTTCAAGATGGCGGCGACTTTTTTAATATTTGACTTCAGAATCATGATTGAATTCCAACCGCATCCTCAGATATCGATTTTGAAGCAAATCGGTTGAGTGACAAAAAAGTTCAAGATGGCGGCGACTTTTTTAATATATGACTTCAGAATCATGATTGTACTCCAACCGCATCCTCTGATATCGATTTTGAAGCAAATCGGTTCAGTAACAAAAAAGTTCAAGATGGCGGCGACTTTTTTTATATTTGACTTCAGAATCATGATTGGACTCCAACCGCATCCTCAGATATCGATTTTGAAGCAAATCGGTTGAGTAACAAAAAAGTTCAAGATGGCGGCGACTTTTTTTAATATTTGACTTCAGAATCATGATTGGATTCCAACCGCATCCTCAGATATCGATTTTGAAGCAAATCGGTTGAGTAACAAAAAAGTTCAAGATGGCGGCGACTTTTTTTTATCAACTTTTATCTCAGCTTGGCAGGCATAGCACATGTTGTTCATTGTGTAAAGTTGCTTAGGACGACCGCTAGGGGCGCCACTGTCAACCTTATAAAGTTTCTTCTGATCTCCGCTGATATAGAGACGGCAGCACTCAGACAACGATGAGCAAAGAATGAAAAAGTGGTAATGTCTGTGAGGATCGAACTTGGATCACTTGTGTTACTCAGTGCTGGCCCAAAACGATAACAATCCGAGCCATTGCTGATACAAAGAACTGATTCGAATATTGGCATATGATCGTGCGGGCATTTACGTTGTATTGATTGTGCAGGTAATTTGGAATAGTAATTGAAACAAAAAGTAAACTTTAGAAAAAACCGACTTCCACAAACCCTATTTGATTAGATTGAGTTTAATACAAACTGTAACTCCTAATCCCCAATTGGGGAATTATTTTGTCAAATCCCATCTCAGTGCTACCCCACGCTACTAAGGAACCTCTGAACAAAGTTTCATGGCTCTAGGTCCACCGGTTTAGGCTATGCGTTGCCTGCCTGTCAGCCACGCATTGTATTTGTACCTAGTATTGAGCAGGTCTGGTGGCCATATGTGGTCTTCATTATCAGTTCCGCATCACAATATCATTATGCTTATCATGAGTAAATACACGAGTTATTATGAATAATTGAAACAAAAAGTAAGCTAATACCCGATACTACGCCATACCCATATTGCAAAATAGAAATTTGGCTCGGCAGCCATCTGGAAATGCAAAATGGACCCCTAATTCGTCACTAGAACCCTAAAATACCTCGAAAACCATACCCATATTACAAAATGAACTCCAAATTCAGATTAGCTCGATGGCACCATATTCCTAAAGGACTTGTCACAACGAACCTAATGAGATGAGTATGAGAGTAGATAATAGTGTATGAACTAAACATGGTGTGAAACTACACATAACTAGGTATTAAAACTCTCGTGGGATACTATTAAAAACACCCACTCGTGTTTTAATACCCCTCATTATGGAACAGTTTCATAAACTACTATTTCAATCCTACTGACTACCAGTAAGACACCGTACTACCAATTTTCAGGAGTATCAAGACGAATCCCATAATTTTTTTAGGCCTTGGCTACTTTTGAGGAGGAAAAACCGTATTTTATTATGCCATGACGATGCCGCGTAGCAATTATTTTATGACTGACTTTTATTGAGACGAGCGACACAACCTCTCCCTTCGAGAGCCTAAGCGGTAATGCCTCCCGTCGCCTTCGCGCATACCCGCATGCAATTTATTTCAGCGCAAGTGATAAAATGAAGATTGATTCGAAATCGCCGATTAATTCTAAAATGTTAAACACTAAACTTTAAGATATTTCGATTACCTATTTTTAGGCACAAGAATCAAACCAATATTCCTCGTAGAACTGCTGGAATAACTCGATTTAGGTAAAAAAGGACTATTCGTTTATATTTTTTTTCATATACTTTATGATGACATTGTGATCTTTTCAAACACTAAATTTTTAGGAAAGGGACTATTTTATAACATATATTTTTTCTGGATTCAGAAAGTGTCTCAATCTGCTGGAATAACTCAATCTGTTGGGCATTTTAGCTGGACGGGCGCCTTAAATGAACTTCACCAGTATTCCATAATATATGTATAGCCAGGTCGATTTCACGATTTTTGTGTCACACGAATAATACTTAATTCACACGAATGACGCGTCATTCGTGTGACGTGAAATCGACCCACGCACGCTGCAAATAGCGTTGCAAGCGTTTCGAATCTGCTACGAACGTTGTTACGGCACGCTGCAAATAGCGTTGCAAGCGTTACGAATCTTCTACGAGGGTCGATTTCACGAATTTTTACGTCACACGAATGAGATTAATTCACACGAATGATGCGTCATTCGTGTGACGTGAAATCGACCCAGCCACACATTTTAGAGAGACAGAAAAATATTCAAAACCTTATCCAGTCTGACTCTTGAGTAGATCTAAGATAGATAGATAAAATCAATTTATTCACTGTTAAAATACACAAAAAGTAGAAGATTTACGTAGTACCTCGTTTGCAACTCCTTCTTCTGGACCTTTTATAAGCATAAACCTTTACCATTATTTGGGTTGTTGGATGTAGAGAGCACAAATTAACAACGACGAATTTTCTCAAGTGTTGCTGTGTTGCTAAATCTGACCAAAAGGTCTTGCGATTTTGTAGTCCGTTGAATATCAAATAGAAGTTCACAAATGTTCATGAATCGAATGCTCATGTCAAATGAACCCCCAAGTTCTAATGTCTCCCGCAGAATAACATAAATAACTGGATGCGAAGACCAACGCGGCTGCACTCTCACATGCCTTACCAGATCACACATGTCGCTGAATATTGTTCTGAACTCGTAGCACACGTAGTCCAACTTAGTGTATCTCCATACGGCGGCGGCGATGGGTTTGTCCCCTGTTATGCAAAACCAAAAATCTTCGACAACCGCAATAAAATATTGCTTAGATTGTACGCAATGAGGTAATTGTCAAAGTAATGTAAAGGTTTGAATATAATCAACGCGGTTTATTCTCTGTGCAACATTTACCGTTTTACATTCACGTAACAAAAAATATATTTTCGAAGTCGTTAGTGTCGCCACAAAATAACACCTCTTTTGTTTATATTTTCGTCATTTATTGCTCGAGTATGAATTAAAAAATATTTCAACTATGTTCGTAATAACAGGAAAACGTTGGATAAAAATAGCAAAGGAAGCGAATCTCTCTCAAATATTTGTTTTTTGCCGAATAATATTTAAGTAATGAGCCCAGTTTATAGCCGCAAAAGCCATTTGCGTAAAATATTGCTATTTTCTATGCAGAATTTATTAACATACACTTCGCGGGGCAGTGTACATTTACCTTTTACGGGGAGTTCACTGTTTTATGGGCAAATGCTGGCAACATTTAAAATAAGCAGTGCGAGTTGGACTCGCGTTGAGAGGGTTTCGTACAACAATAATAGGACGAATACCAACAAAATATCCTAAGTACCCTAAAATTCAGTTTTTTATACAGACTTTGCACGCCAGATTTAGGGGGTTAGGGGGTTTAAGTTGTAAATTTCGGTGCAAACATGTGCTTGCATACCAAATTTCAGATTTTTAGGACTTCGGGAAGTACTCTAGCTAGAGGTTTTGATGTCATGCGAATCGGTCATATTATTGAGCATAACTTTTTCAAAATTAGCTTTAAAAATATTATAAAAATACATATAAGATCCTCGCACCATGCGCCTTCATTTGATGTGTCACGGCGGCATATTTTGTTGTTTTTTTATTTTTTATTTTTTCTCATTTGTCCCCTCAAGAGTGGCCCCCATATTCCATATTTAAATATTTACATTGCACCTCTGTCTTTGGGTCACAGACATTGATATGTGTACCAATTTTCAACTTCATCGGTCCAATATGTTCTGAGTAAATTGCCTGTGACTGACGGACGGACGGACAGACGCACGAGTGATCCTATAAGGGTTTCTTCTTCTGAGATACGAAACCCTAAAAATGTTTGTAAAATAATTAAGTACTTACCTAAGTTTTTCTTTGTATACTTACGTTAAACAGTTAATAACATTTACATTAGCAAGAACTTGAGGAAGACATAAATACGAGTAGCAAAATCAAAGCATGCTTGAAACTTGAAATAACAAAAAAAAACTTTTTCTGACTTGTGACCTCATTTTTAAACAGCTATGCTATGTAATTTTATGATACGAGTTTTAGATTAGCCTTATCTAATTAGGTGTTCACTATCTACATGATCAATGTGATGTTTTAACACTCGATTATCTGATAAAAAGGTTTACCTGAAATCATGACAAGTGATGACCTGTATTTTGTACAGAGAGGATTTGTATTCAGATTTAGACCTATTAGTCTAAGTATTACGAGATCCTCTGCCACCTCGCATGGAAAAGGCGTGTCATACAATTATGAAACCGTTTGCATGACAACGCTCTTGGCTTGTTGCTGTCACTAAAACCAATAATTAGAGGGCGGACCGCAAACCGAAATACGAAAACATTTCGTCAAAATCTTGGACATGTGCCAAAAAGATCAAACAGCCACGACCTTGCCTATAGCGGCCAGTTCTAACACAGGATTTAAACCGTAAATCTTATATGCCGTAAAGTAGTATTTACAACGTTACAACGACTCATTGTGACGAGAATTTACGCTATGACTTGGCCACACACATACCAGTACACATTCGTGTTGTTGGTGAGAGTGAGAGATGAATCCTAATGTTTGTTCTACTTATCCTAGTGCCTATAACCTGCAGGAAAAATATTTTAAATAGAGCATGTTGCGTTGAAATTAAGAGGATCGTGTACTCGTGAGCTTCCATACAAAAAGCGGCAACAATTTCCACAACATTTTTTATATGTACTAGGTTAAGTTCTTATATTTCCTAAAATATACAATATTTCAAAAAAATCAAAACGTACGAGCATAGTTTTCCATAGTATCTCAAACATGTAAATAACCGGCCAAGTGCGAGTCGGACTCGCGCACGAAGGGTTCCGTGCCATTATCTATAAAAAACCGCAAAAAAAATGAATGGGAGCCCCCCCTAAATATTAATTTTATTTTAATTTAATTATTTATTTTTTAAGTAAATAATATACTCAATATATTGTGAACATTTTAAGCGTCTACCTGCTACCATTATCAATATCGAGCAAAAATGAGCAAAAAAATCACGTTTGTTGTATGGGAGCCCCCCTTAATATTAAATTTCTTTTGATTTTTAGTATTTGTTGTTATAGCGGCAACAGAAATACATCATCTGTGAAAATTTCAACTATCTAGCTACCACGGTTCATGAGATACAGCCTGGTGACAGACGGACGGACGGACGGACGGACGGACGGACGGACAGACGGACAGCGAAGTCTCAGTAATAGGGTCCCGTTTGGCACCCTTCGGGTACGGAACCCTAAAAATGGTGAAAATCGGACAAGGATTAAGGGGTGGAAAACGTTACCGCTTTTTGTATGGAAGCTCGCGAGTACACGATCCTCTTAATTGCGGACATTTCTGATAATTAAGACGATGAAGATTCAGTATAATGAAATAATTTAATTAAGTAAGACAACTCTTTTCGGAAATAATGTTCCTCTCAGCAACTTCTTCACAGACTTGTCTCGATAACGGTCACGGACGCAATTCCCATATTTCTTTTAAAAACAATCGCAAATCAAAAACTGCCTGTGCCTTGCCTTTCCCACAAAAGGGAATGTGTCTGAAACTTGCGGGCCATTCGTATCGTGGCACAAAGGCCCTTTGTTTATAGTTAATGGAACACCGCTTTGTCTTGTAGTGCTAAATTTTGACTTATTATTGTGGAAACTACTCACCTCGGCTATGCTGCAAGCACTAACATTTATAGGCCGCGCGTTCTATGGCTCTGAGCTAGCTGTGGTCTGTATTTTTTGCATAGGGAAAGGAGGGGTGAAAGTGTGAAAGAGAGACAGGTGACCTCGCGTCAAAGCAAAAGAAAATTGGCGCGAGCTTGTGTTGTTTAGAGAAATAAGGGCAGCTGAAATCAACGCGCTGTATATTTCTATTTCGTTGCACTGTTTCTTGATATCTCTCTGTAAATGTTCTACGCAGGGAGCACTTATCCAGTGGAGAGCGCATAAATACGGGCGGCGGCGGGGGATGAGGTAAGAGGGTTGTGATTGGTCAGCCGCTGCGAAACTGTCTGGCGGCCCGTCATCGTACATAGGTTGCGTATGCGAACGTTTGTTGAATACAACAAACGTTTGGCGAGCCGCATTCCCCCGCAGGCGCAGTCAATTGGATATAATAATAGTCTCTGTAGGTACGTTGTGCGTGAGATATCTTCCAACATACATAGTATAAATATACCAGCCCTAAGATCTGTGGACCGTCATTATTGTTTTGATTACTGTAATGGCCCTGCAATTTGCATAATTTTCACATGAAACCCATACGGACGGACGCCATTTTGAATTTCAATATTGCTTTATTTTATTCGGTATTTCAAAATCTGGGAACACCTCACAGAATTCCGTATTATTCTTGTGTACTTTTGCATAAATAATATAAGTACTAATATATGAGCAAAACCAAGGCTTCAAATATAAGATAAGATAAAAAGATTCACATATATGTTTTATTGATGAATCTGCTTAGATATTTATGTACCCTTCCATGTACATTTATATTTGAAGCCTTGGTTTTGCTCATATATTAATGAACTCGACTGTACAAAACACGAATACTGCACACAACTGCACCATTTCTTATAATATATCATAAGTAATAAACTTATCTAATGGTTATCAAATATCATAAAGGGATTTCGTGATCAGTGAAGCACAATACAGTATAGAAACGTAATCGCTCAAGCTATTGTAAGTGATGCAATCAAGCGAAAAAGGAGAAATCACTTCTTATTATCCTACAACTTTTTATGGGATTGCATATGTCAGAATATTTTTATGAATATCTTTTTCTATGCTCACCTGCGGGGCGGGGCTACCATGAGGCACGCCACTCGCCTCAGTCGCGCATTTTGTCACAATTTAATGTCAAAATCAATGCTCGCAAGTATGGAGAATCGTCATTATGTCGCGAAATTTGACATTTATACCCGACGCGATCGTGAGAGTGGCGTGCCTTATGGTAGCCCTGCTGGCAATATAAAAACTACATTTTGAACCGCTGCTGCTGTGAAGTAAAGAAATATTTTTGATATATCGTAGCTGAAACTGCCTGAAACAGACAAGTTTTCATTAAATTCTCATGTCAATTCAATTTCATTCGATCTTCATGAAACTCTTTATTCCTCAACAAAAAATATCAAATAAATAATTAAATTTATTTTCTGGCTAGAGATAAATAATACCAAATGATGCCATTCCATCCAAAAGGTTGTAGTTGGCAGAAACTACCCTCCCAGCACAAACATGTACAATCAGTTGATAATCTAGCTAGCTCATGGAGTTATTCTATTGAAAGCCTGGCCATTACACTGACTGTGTAATTTTCAGAAGTAATTCTAGTAAAAAAAATACTTCCAATGTAGGGACAGGTAATAGCGAATGAGGGTAGAACATGTTCGTAAATTACAGACATTAACTTAAACATCGTCGTTATAATATTAAATTGATATTCACTCGGGTTATATTGGATTTTTGTTTGCTTTTATTAATTTGTTTATTATATTTCAAGACAAGGGATGCCCAAGACCAAAGGCGTTTAGTAAGAATATTACTAAGACACAAACTACTTACATTAAAGATAACGTGTATTTTCATTCAGTTTAGGTAGAGATAATGTTTTATTATTGGTATGGTATGGCAACCAACTCAAATGGAGGTGGACCGGCCATATGCTGCGATGCAGTAAAGAGAAATGGAGCAAACAGGTAACGGTCTGGTACCCAAGAGATGGGAAGGAACCAGGGCAGCCCAGTGAGAAGGTGGGAGGACGACCTCAAACAGACCTTGGGCCCGCACTGGTGCAGAGTAGCAGCAGACCGTAAGCAGCGGAAGAGGTTGGAGGGAGGCCTTTGTCGAAAGACACACTGAGACGAGAGACATATTATGAATACAAAGAACAATCTAGAATTAAGAATGAAAAAACTCTGTCTTCAGAAATAAATGGCTTTATTATTATTATTATGGTATGTTAAATGGTGATTTTCTTCAAACATTGATCCAAAAAATAAAACGTAGATATTTATCCTCCAGCCAGATAGCATTCAATGTGTATGTCACCGTAAAATTGTGTAATCAATCTAACGGATTTAAATCAGTTAGAGTGTAATCTGTCGATAAATTGTGAACTGTACCGAACTTCACACAATATAACGCGTTAGTAGATAAACTGAAATGACGAATCACTGGGCAAAGTGGTGGGTCAGGGCTATAGATGTGCCGAGCCGGCAACATTGCGACAATATTGCCATTTTTTGTATGGGGCCTCATACAAAAAATGGCAATATTGCCGTAAAAATGTCAATATTGCCGGCTCATATAGTTAGGGCAGATGAAGGACAAAGGGGATGAGCGAAGCGAGTCCCCGTTTATCCTTCGTGTTAGGTTGACTTGTAAGTAGGTACCAAAAAGTGCAAAATGCTAAATCTTCTCGATCTTGTTTACAATTTAACAACAGATTATAAAATCTAACGGTTTTTTCCGTTCTCGTGGTTTTTAGGGTTCCGTACCCGAAGTGTGCCAAACGGGACCCTATTACTGAGACTTCGCTGTCCGTCTGTCTGTCTGTCTGTCTGTCTGTCACCAGGCTGTATCTCATGAACCGTGGTAGCTAGACAGTTGAAATTTTCACAGATGATGTATTTCTGTTGCCGCTATAACAACAAATACTAAAAAACAAAATAAATGTAATATTAAGGGGGGGGCTCCCATACAACTAACGTGTTTTTCTTTTTTTTGCGGTTTTTTATAGATGGTACGGAACCCTTCGTGCGCGAGTCCGACTCGCACTTGGCCGGTTTTACAATATTACGGTGACATTGTACGTTGCTGGCAGAGGAAACCTTTTATTGAGATAAATTGCTGAATTATAACATAGTTAACAAATCTAGGCTACAATTGTACCTTTTTCCTTGCAAACTGAGATGGATAAAAACCGAAGGACTTCTTACAATATACTCCATGATTCTAATCTAACTAACTATTTATAATTTGGAATTGCAACTGGAATACCACGGCGTCAAAACACACATTTTAATGACTTTTGGTATACGGAAACTTAAATTAAGTATTCTTATATGCACTGCTCAAATTCAGAAGACGTTTTTCTGTCCGAATTCTCAACGATGTGCCGCTGCTTTTGGTCCAATCTATAGTGCATAAAACCAATTGCCACTTAGAGTGGCACTGGCCCGTGCCGTAGTGCCGCGTTGCCCGTGCCGTCTAATGGAAAACCAGCAAGAAGCTCGCGCAAGGTGATTCCCGCTTGGTTCATTATTCTCTCGTTATTGGCCGTTTACTCGCACACAAAATTTTACAATCTTCCTTACTCGCGCTGCGCATAACATCTTAATCGAAATCGAACGTTGTTACTTACCTACATCCTGCTACCACATAAGTAAACAAAAATATTTATACAATGTTGATTCAATGACGGGTTTTATCTCTCGAACCAAATTATTTCAATTAACAACTGCTAGCAATGACCTCGGCTGATGACAATGCCGATGGCTCCCTAGCTGCAAGTTCTTCTAGTTTCTTACTTAGATACTCCAAGCCTCTAAAACTCTACTAGCCTCCCTAAACACAGACACTACCTTATACTCCAACGCTAAGAAAATTTATGCAATTTTCCGCGCTTATAAAGTACGTAATCACGTGACTTTGCGCGGTAAACATACTTTACTTTATACTTTATTGCACAGAAAACATAATACAGACACTTAATATTAGAAAAAACATGTACAAAGGAGAGCTTATCTCTAATAAGAGATCTCTTCCAGCAAACCTAGGACGGAGAGGATAATTTAATGAAAGGTAGACCTACATAAGTGCACTACGATAAATATCAACATCATCATTTTTAACCGACTTCAAAAAAGGGGGGGGGGTTCTCAATTCGGTTATGTTTTTTATCATTATTATTTTTATGGACCGATTTCAAAATATTTTTTTTCTGTTTGAAAGGGTTACCTACTCATAAGCTTGGTCCCATTTTTTGAAAATCAGCTATCGGTCCAGTATTAGGTAGTTTGGTTGCAACATGAA